>CM076966.1:31818668-31871168 GCA_039105355.1 Benthosema pterotum
ATCGTTTTGAGCATTTTTGAGCATTTTCAAAAATGTCGAAATTTTGAAAAAACGCAAGGCTATAGCCTTACGTTTTTTCACCGTTTCGAGGATTTTCGAAAAATGACAAAAAATGACGAAACCTGGCAAAATGCAAGGCTATAGCCTTACGGTCTTGCACAGCATGCTGTTTTTCATCGTTTTAAACATTTTTGAGCATTTTCGAAAAATGTCGAAATTTTGAAAAAACGCAAGGCTATAGCCTTACGTTTTTTCATCGTTTTGAGGATTTTCGAAAAATGACAAAAAATGACGAAACCTGGCAAAATGCAAGGCTATAGCCTTACGGTCTTGCACAGCATGCTGTTTTTCATCGTTTTAAACATTTTTGAGCATTTTCGAAAAATGTCAAAATTTTGAAAAAACGCAAGGCTATAGCCTTACGTTTTTTCATCGTTTCGAGGATTTTCGAAAAATGACAAAAATGACGAAACCTGTCAAAATGCAAGGCTATAGCCTTACGGTCTTGCACAGCATGCTGTTTTTCATCGTTTTGAGCATTTTTGAGCATTTTCGAAAAATGTCGAAATTTTGAAAAAACGCAAGGCTATAGCCTTACGTTTTTTCATCGTTTCGAGGATTTTCGAAAAATGACAAAAAATGACGAAACCTGGCAAAATGCAAGGCTATAGCCTTTCGGTCTTGCACAGCATGCTGTTTTTCATCGTTTTAAACATTTTTGAGCATTTTCGAAAAATGTCGAAATTTTGAAAAAACGCAAGGCTATAGCCTTACGTTTTTTCATCGTTTTGAGGATTTTTGAAAAATGACAAAAAATGACGAAACCTGGCAAAAATGCAAGGCTATAGCCTTACGGTCTTGCACAGCATGCCGTTTTTCATCGTTTTGAGCATTTTTGAGCATTTTCAAAAAATGTCGAAATTTTGAAAAAACGCAAGGCTATAGCCTTACGTTTTTTCATCGTTTTGAGGATTTTCGAAAAATGACAAAAATGACGAAACCTGGCAAAATGCAAGGCTATAGCCTTACGGTCTTGCACAGCATGCTGTTTTCATCGTTTTAACATTTTGAGCATTTTCGAAAAATGTCGAAATTTTGAAAAAACGCAAGGCTATAGCCTTACGTTTTTTCATCGTTTTGAGGATTTTCGAAAAATGACAAAAAATGACGAAAACCTGGCAAAATGCAAGGCTATAGCCTTACGGTCTTGCACAGCATGCCGTTTTTCATCGTTTTGAGCATTTTTGAGCATTTTTGAAAAATGTCGAAATTTTGAAAAAAACGCAAGGCTATAGCCTTACGTTTTTTCATCGTTTCGAGGATTTTCGAAAAATGACAAAAAATGACGAAACCTGGCAAAATGCAAGGCTATAACCTTACCGTCTTGCACAGCATGCGTTTTTCATCGTTTTGAGCATTTTTGAGCATTTTCAAAAAATGTCGAAATTTTGAAAAAACGCAAGGCTATATATAGCCTTACGTTTTTTCATCGTTTCGAGGATTTTCGAAAAATGACAAAAAATGACGAAACCTGTCAAAATGCAAGGCTATAGCCTTACGGTCTTGCACAGCATGCCATTTTTCATCGTTTTGAGCATTTTTGAGCATTTTCGAAAAATGTCGAAATTTTGAAAAAACGCAAGGCTATAGCCTTACGTTCTTTCATCGTTTCGAGGATTTTCGAAAAATGACAAAAAATGACGAAACCTGTCAAAATGCAAGGCTATAACCTTACCGTCTTGCACAGCATGCCGTTTTTCATCGTTTTGAGCATTTTTGAGCATTTTCAAAAAATGTCGAAATTTTGAAAAAACGCAAGGCTATAGCCTTACTTTTTTTCACCGTTTCGAGGATTTTCGAAAAATGACAAAAAATGACGAAACCTGGCAAAATGCAAGGCTATAGCCTTACGGTCTTGCACAGCATGTTTTCATTGTTTTGAGCATTTTTGAGCATTTTCAAAAAATGTCGGAATTTTGAAAAAACGCAAGGCTATAGCCTTACGTTTTTTCATCGTTTTGAGGATTTTCGAAAAATGACAAAAAATGACGAAACCTGGCAAAATGCAAGGCTATAGCCTTACGGTCTTGCACAGCATAACGTTTTTCATCGTTTTGAGCATTTTTGAGCATTTTCGAAAAATGTCGAAATTTTGAAAAAACGCAAGGCTATAGCCTTACGTTCTTTCATCGTTTTGAGGATTTTCGAAAAATGACAAAAAATGACGAAACCTGGCAAAATGCAAGGCTATAGCCTTACGGTCTTGCACAGCATGCCGTTTTTCATCGTTTTGAGCATTTTTGAGCATTTTCGAAAAATGTCGAAATTTTGAAAAAACGCAAGGCTATAGCCTTACGTTTTTTCATCGTTTTGAGGATTTTTGAAAAATGACAAAAAATGACGAAACCTGGCAAAATGCAAGGCTATAGCCTTACGGTCTTGCACAGCATGCCGTTTTTCATCGTTTTGAGCATTTTTGAGCATTTTCGAAAAATGTCGAAATTTTGAAAAAAACGCAAGGCTATAGCCTTACGTTTTTTCATCGTTTTGAGGATTTTCGAAAAATGACAAAAAATGACGAAACCTGGCAAAATGCAAGGCTATAGCCTTACGGTCTTGCACAGCATGCCGTTTTTCATCGTTTTGAGCATTTTTGAGCATTTTCGAAAAATGTCGAAATTTTGAAAAAACGCAAGGCTATAGCCTTACGTTTTTTCATCGTTTTGAGGATTTTCGAAAAATGACAAAAAATGACGAAACCTTGCAAAATGCAAGGCTATAGCCTTACGGTCTTGCACAGCATGCCGTTTTTCATCGTTTTGAGCATTTTTGAGCATTTTCGAAAAATGTCGAAATTTTGAAAAAACGCAAGGCTATAGCCTTACGTTTTTTCATCGTTTCGAGGATTTTCGAAAAATGACAAAAAATGACGAAACCTGGCAAAATGCAAGGCTATAGCCTTACGGTCTTGCACAGCATGCCGTTTTTCATCGTTTTGAGCATTTTTGAGCATTTTCGAAAAATGTCGAAATTTTGAAAAAACGCAAGGCTATAGCCTTACGTTTTTTCATCGTTTCGAGGATTTTCGAAAAATGACAAAAAATGACGAAACCTGGCAAAATGCAAGGCTATAGCCTTACGGTCTTGCACAGCATGCCGTTTTTCATCGTTTTGAGCATTTTTGAGCATTTTCGAAAAATGTCGAAATTTTGAAAAAACGCAAGGCTATAGCCTTACGTTTTTTCATCGTTCGAGGATTTTCGAAAAATGACAAAAAATGACGAAACCTGGCAAAATGCAAGGCTATAGCCTTACGGTCTTGCACAGCATGCCGTTTTTCATCGTTTTGAGCATTTTTGAGCATTTTCGAAAAATGTCGAAATTTTGAAAAAACGCAAGGCTATAGCCTTACGTTTTTTCATCGTTTTGAGGATTTTCGAAAAATGACAAAAAATGACGAAACCTGGCAAAATGCAAGGCTATATAGCCTTACGGTCTTGCACAGCATGCCGTTTTTCATCGTTTTGAGCATTTTTGAGCATTTTCGAAAAATGTCGAAATTTTGAAAAAACGCAAGGCTATAGCCTTACGTTTTTTCATCGTTTTGAGGATTTTCGAAAAATGACAAAAAATGACGAAACCTGGCAAAATGCAAGGCTATAGCCTTACGGTCTTGCACAGCATGCCGTTTTTCATCGTTTTGAACATTTTTGAGCATTTTCGAAAAATGTCGAAATTTTGAAAAAACGCAAGGCTATAGCCTTACGTTTTTTCATCGTTTTGAGGATTTTCGAAAAATGACAAAAAATGACGAAACCTGGCAAAAAGCAAGGCTATAGCCTTACGGTCTTGCACAGCATGCTGTTTTTCATTGTTTTGAACATTTTTGAGCATTTTCGAAAAATGTCGAAATTTTGAAAAAACGCAAGGCTATAGCCTTACGTTTTTTCATCGTTTTGAGGATTTTCGAAAATGACAAAAAATGACGAAACCTGGCAAAATGCAAGGCTATAGCCTTACGGTCTTGCACAGCATGCCGTTTTTCATCGTTTTGAGCATTTTTGAGCATTTTCAAAAAATGTCGAAATTTTGAAAAAACGCAAGGCTATAGCCTTACTTTTTTTCATCGTTTTGAGGATTTTCGAAAAATGACAAAAAATGACGAAACCTGGCAAAATGCAAGGCTATAGCCTTACGGTCTTGCACAGCATGCCGTTTTTCATCGTTTTGAGCATTTTTGAGCATTTTCAAAAAATGTCGAAATTTGAAAAAAACGCAAGGCTATAGCCTTACGTTTTTTCATCGTTTCGAGGATTTTCGAAAAATGACAAAAAATGACGAAACCTTCAAAATGCAAGGCTATAGCCTTACGGTCTTGCACAGCATGCCATTTTTCATCGTTTTGAGCATTTTTGAGCATTTTCGAAAAATGTCGAAATTTTGAAAAAACGCAAGGCTATAGCCTTACGTTTTTTCATCGTTTCGAGGATTTTCGAAAAATGACAAAAAATGACGAAACCTGGCAAAATGCAAGGCTATAGCCTTACGGTCTTGCACAGCATGCCGTTTTTCATCGTTTTGAGCATTTTTGAGCATTTTCAAAAAATGTCGAAATTTTGAAAAAATGCAAGGCTATAGCCTTACGTTTTTTCATCGTTTTGAGGATTTTCGAAAAATGACGAAACCTGGCAAAATGCAAGGCTATAGCCTTACGGTCTTGCACAGCATGCCGTTTTTCATCGTTTTGAGCATTTTTGAGCATTTTCGAAAAATGTCAAAATTTTGAAAAAACGCAAGGCTATAGCCTTACGTTTTTTCATCGTTTCGAGGATTTTCGAAAAATGACAAAAAATGACGAAACCTGGCAAAATGCAAGGCTATAGCCTTACGGTCTTGCACAGCATGCCGTTTTTCATCATTTTGAGCATTTTTGAGCATTTACGAAAAATGTCGAAATTTTGAAAAAACGCAAGGCTATAGCCTTACGTTTTTTCATCGTTTTGAGGATTTTCGAAAAATGACAAAAAATGACGAAACCTGGCAAAATGAAAGGCTATAGCCTTACGGTCTTGCACAGCATGCCGTTTTTCATCATTTTGAGCATTTTTGAGCATTTACGAAAAATGTCGAAATTTTGAAAAAACGCAAGGCTATAGCCTTACGTTTTTTCATCGTTTCGAGGATTTTCGAAAAATGACAAAAAATGACGAAACCTGGCAAAATGGAAGGCTATAGCCTTACGGTCTTGCACAGCATGCTGTTTTTCATCGTTTTAAACATTTTTGAGCATTTTCATCGTTTTGAGGATTTTTGAAAAATGACAAAAAATGACGAAACTTGGCAAAATGCAAGGCTATAGCCTTACGGTCTTGCACAGCATGCCGTTTTTCATCGTTTTGAGCATTTTTGAGCATTTTCAAAAAATGTCGAAATTTTGAAAAAACGCAAGGCTATAGCCTTACGTTTTTTCACCGTTTCGAGGATTTTCGAAAAATGACAAAAAATGACGAAACCTGGCAAAATGCAAGGCTATAGCCTTACGGTCTTGCACAGCATGCTGTTTTTCATCGTTTTAAACATTTTTGAGCATTTTCGAAAAATGTTGAAATTTTGAAAAAAACGCAAGGCTATAGCCTTACGTTTTTTCATCGTTTTGAGGATTTTCGAAAAATGACAAAAAATGACGAAACCTGGCAAAATGCAAGGCCATAGCCTTACAGTCTTGCACAGCATGCTGTTTTTCATCGTTTTAAACATTTTTGAGCATTTTCGAAAAATGTCGAAAATTTGAAAAAAACGCAAGGCTATAGCCTTACGTTTTTTCATCGTTTTGAGGATTTTTGAAAAATGACAAAAAATGACGAAACCTGGCAAAATGCAAGGCTATAGCCTTACGGTCTTGCACAGCATGCCATTTTTAATCGTTTTGATTCATTTTGGAGCATTTTCGAAAAATGTCGAAATTTTGAAAAAACGCAAGGCTATAGCCTTACGTTCTTTCATCGTTTCGAGGATTTTCGAAAAATGACAAAAAATGACGAAACCTGGCAAAATGCAAGGCTATAGCCTTACGGTCTTGCACAGCATGCCGTTTTTCATCGTTTTGAGCATTTTTGAGCATTTTCGAAAAATGTCGAAATTTTGAAAAAAACGCAAGGCTATAGCCTTACGTTTTTTCATCGTTTTGAGGATTTTCGAAAAATGACAAAACATGACGAAACCCGGCAAAATGCAAGGCTAGAGCCTTACGGTCTTGCACAGCATGCTGTTTTTCATCGTTTCTAGCATTTTTGAGCATTTTTGAAAAATGTCGAAATTTTGAAAAAACGCAAGGCTATAGCCTTACGTTTTTTCATCGTTTTGAGGATTTTCGAAAGACAAAAAATGACGAAACCTGGCAAAATGCAAGGATATAGCCTTACGGTCTTGCATAGCATGCCATTCTTCATCGTTTTGTGCATTTTTGAGTATTTTCGAAAAATATCGAAATTTTGAAAAAACGCAAGGCTATAGCCTTACGTTTTTTCATCGTTTCAAGGATTTTCGAAAAATGACAAAAAATGATGAAACTTGGCAAAATGCAAGGCTATAGCCTTACGCTTACGGTCTTGCACAGCATGCCGTTTTTCATCGTTTTGAGCATTTTGGAGCATTTTGGAGCATTTTGACAAAAATGACAAAAAATGATGAAGCCTGGAAAAAACGCAAGGCTATAGTCTTACGGTCTTGCACAGCATGCCATTTTTCATTGTTTTGAGAATTTTTGAGGATTTTCGAAAAATGTTGAAATTTCGTAAAAACGCAAGCCTTACGTTTTTTCGAAAAATGACAAAAAATGATGAACGCAAGGGTATAGCCTTACGTTCTTTCATCGTTTTGAGGATTTTCAAAAAATGACAAAAAACGACGAAACTGGCCAAAACCAAAGGCCTTACGGTCTTGCACAGCATGCCGTTTTTCATCGCTTGGAGGTTTTTTGAGGATTTTTCGAAATATGCTGAAATGGAGAAGAAACAAGTATAGTATGACGCTTTTTTCATTTTCGAGGATTTTCAAATAATGACGCAAGTTAGGAAAAACGACAGCCTATAGTACACGGTCTTGGACAACAAACTATGCCTTCTTCATCGTTTTTCAGGATTTTTGAACATTTTCGCGGATTTTCAAAAAATGATGAAACCTGGGAGAAACGATAGGCTAGTAGTAGTACACGTTCTTGCACAACATACCATAGTATGTTGTTTTTTAATCTTTTTTCGAGGATTTTTGAAAAATCGAGGACGACAGGGTATATATAGTACATGGTCTCGGACAACAGTATATCCAAAGAAAAATCACAATAAAAGTCTGCAAGATTACCTTAACGACAATGTGCACTGTATATTGTCACTTTAGCTACTGCTGTTTAATGCTGTTTATCTAGCAGATCAATTTGACCATGGTTGATGAGGTGTAATTAAAGTTCATTCTGGTATTATAAATAAATACATTGATTGCTAACTCACATTATATGTAAACATATAAGACAAAATGTGAAACATAAAGCTCACACTACAGGGATTCGAACCCTGTGCCTGGAACCAGAGGCTCGCAGGAGTACCTATTACCAGTGTGTTGTGCATATTCACATCATGTCCTACATGATAAAACCAAATATCCAAACATATTTCATAGAGTCTTGGGGCGAGGGGCTAAGGGGAAATTATGAGGATTGTCAGACAGTGCAGCATGTGGACCAGGTCTATTGGGACGGTACAATGTAGGCTATCCTCATCCTCCTCCACTTCACACAAAACCCACGTTAGATTTCTTCAATGTCCAAATAAAATATAAAATCCAGAGTAAAATTGAATCCAACATTACAAGAAATTTCAAATACCTTGATAGCTGTGACGAATGACAAAAAAGCTGACAACCACGGTGGTGGCGCAGCTCCACTTACACACAATAATAGTGAAAGCAGGGAGGCAAAGTAGCCTCAATATGTTCCCTCAATACTTTACGCTCACTCTGTAGCTCCGAGATGAGGTCACATGAAAGGCTTTGATATCGCGTTCAGACACAGCGCATGGTTTCCACAATACACGATTCTAACCTGTTTTTGCACATGTAATCCAGTGAAGGACCGTACGAACTTCTAACTAGGTTAACATTATGAATGGCCAAAAAAATCCAACTCGTAATTTGAACAGAGCACTTAAATCGCTGCTTTTGTCAGACAGTTTTATGTTTCTGTCGCCATGTGGCGACAAAATGTGTTGCACATTACTGCCCCCTCTGGTCAGATTCTATGCATGCAACATAAAAGGCAATGCAACTGAACATCTGTTAGAAGCCTAGTTAGAAGTTTTGTATGGTCCTGTTAGAAGTTAAAAGTTTGTACGGTCACTGTATGGATAACATGTGCAGAAACAGGTAAGAATCGTGTATTGTGGAAACCATGCGCCATGTCTGAACAGCGATATCAAAGCCTTGCATGTGACCTCATCTTGGAGCTACAGAGTGAGTGTAGAGTGAGAGTGAGAGTACTGAGGGAACATATTGGGGCAAAGGTAGGAGGAGGCAAAGGTAATACATACAGGCCATAATACCACCAAACATAAACACTGGGATGTGGTTGACGCAAGACAGGCACATCGACACCATGGCTACTTCATCAAAGCGACCGTAATTATTTAACTCTTACAATGTCTTTATTATTATTATATAATTATTATTATTATTGTTATTGTCCTTAGTCGTAATGGCGGACAGAGCAGCTCCCTCCCCGATGGGCATGCCCGTGAACGGAGAATCGAAGGGAGACTATTGCACAACAGAGACACACAACAGTGTGTATGTCAGCATCGTACAGGGTAGGCGGAGACCAGAGCATTATGTTGCCACAATTTGGGAGAGAAAGAAGTACCAATTAATGCACAAGAAACGTTAACGCTACATAAGTCTAAAGTAGCTTATAATGGCAAAGTGGGCAGATGTAGAGCTGTCCATGTTGTCGCCATGCGATTGGCATGTTGCCATGCCAACAGTACAGGACACATGCATGCAGTTACAAATTTTGCAGCATGCAAATGTTGTTGTAAGTGCAAGTCACACAGTGGAAGTGGTTGGCACCACTTCAAGAATACATGATGCTACGATGGTTCGGCAACAGTATACATTGTATATACTGTAACAGTTGCTTTGTTTTAAAGGAATAGTTTGGATTTTTTTTAACTTAAGTTGTATGAAAGGCCATGTTTGGCCTTCATCACCTGATGAAGGCCAAACATGGCCGAAACGTTGTGAACCTTTGTGTGTTTTTTAAATAAACACTGTGGAAGCATATAGCTGTGTGCGGACTCCCTTTATTGTTTTGATTATGTACATTTAGTCCAGCACCAGCGCAAAATCTGGATGTGCGCATGCCCTTGTATTTTCTAACTTAATATAGTGGTGTCAACTGTATCAATTGATTTCCAGAGTCCTGTGGTTTTGGTCAATATTAAGTAGTTCCACTTTCAGTCATATTGTGGGGGTCCCTTGGGCCACACGGTAAAAGTAAATCAGCAAATTATCCCTTTAAAGTAACCCTGATCATTCCTTTCTAAGTCTATGGAAATCTACCCACCTTTCTTGGCAACAAACAAACAAACACACATAGCCTACACAGACGCACACTTGCACACATGCGTGCACGCAGGCACAGAGAGTGTGTTGGACCAGTTGCAGTGTGCTCCCACGCATTGCTGCAGTGAATTTCATTTTCATCAGGTGCCTCAGGAAGAACATCCTATGCCGGTCCCACATGTGAAGGAGGTGATGTTCTTCTGATCCTCCTACTTGAGCTGCTCTCATTCTATTTGTCCTCGGGTAATTGAATGGATGAGGAAGGCGTATCTAGGGCCTGTGCTCTACCCAAAACCATGGCCGAAACCCACCACCATCTCTACACTTTGAACAATATATAGGGAGGCGAAAATACTAGTTGATCTACAGGCTGTGATGCAATGTTTTCACTGCTGCTTGAAGTCAACTAAATTAATAAACATAGGTCTACATTAAGGCTGTTGAAAATAATGATTAATAATTAATTAATTAGTTAAAATAATTTGGTTGATTAATCTGATTAAAAAATTTAACACAATTAACTCATGTGCACACGGACTCAACCCACTGAGCATTTCCTTATTGGAAGAAAATGGGTAGTGGTAAAATGGGTGAGGTTTAAAGGTAAGGGAAGTGATTTCATTTTTGTCAGATATCACCCAAAAAAAATGTTTTCTGTTAAAATGCTCTATTATAAGGTGTGCAGACCATATATGGAGTTTCCCCCTCCCCCATGTTAGCAGAGGAGCTAATAAAAGTTCCCCAGGTGGAGGGTGAATTCTCCTCCAATCAGGATCGAGCAGCAGGTTCACATAGTGTAGCCTACTCTTGGGCGCCCCTAGTGCACCAGGCTGGTACTACACAATGAATTTCAAATCACTTACCCTACCTTTAACAGAGACATATAGCTGTGTGTCTCCCTGTAACTACAGCCATAGAGTATACCTCGAGAGATCTACAAGCATCAGGGGCTTTTAGATCACCTATTTTTGATATTAATGTTTAAGAAATAAACACATTTTCTTTCCCAGATTCATTTTCTTTTCTAAATGTTCAAATGAGAACCGAATACAGTATTTTTGGACATAGTTCGAATGGTGATCAATCATGATTAAATAAATTTTAAAGCTGTGATTAATTTGATTAAAATTTCTAATCATTCAACAGCCCTAGTCTATGTACAGCAATACAGTATAGTGTTTAATTGATTCTGGCTACAACAGCTGGGAGTCAAAAGCCAACCTGTAACATCTGTAGATAGACGTGTTGCCAACCATGTCAAAATTCAGAAGCTTGACCGGATTGGTGGTTGGCTGCTGCTGTTAAACAGAGGCACAGCTGTTATCCTATCTCATCTGATCTGATCATATCAGTAGGAGAATAGAGTATAGGATGCACCAGTGCATTCTGTCATTCTTGATCAATCGCTGGGTGTGTGTTCTCTGAAGTTACCATCGTAACGACCAAGGAAATATGACACTATTTGGCAAGGTGATATGACTCTAAGTAATGCACATGTCTTTCATCATGTCATCTATAATCCTCACAGATCTCACAAGCACGCACACAGACGCACACCTTTTTACTCAGTGTTTCTCACTGTCACACAAACCCCAGTTACCAAACACACACTCTGCAAGTGCATGAGCATTCATGACCGACAGCCAGATATGCAATGAATACCATGCCATAAAGAATCCGTACTGTAATTGTGAATCCGTAACTGTAATTGTGCTCCGTGTCTCTGCAAAATAAATCCAGTATTAATCAGTATCTGTAATTGTTTTCTGTATATCTGCAAAATAATCTGTGTCAAATTTTGCATGTGTAGAAAACAATTTGTAAGTTTGTATTTGCTGTTTGTATCACTGCAAAATTTCACAGGTGTAGAAAACAATTTTGCAGTAGTGAGGTTTGTATTTTTTGTATTTGCAGCTTTCAATCACTGCAAAATCGTTTTGTACCTCTGCAAAATAAATATTGTGTTCTGCAACTCTTGTGTTTTGCAACATTGTAAAAGTATTCGGTCTGCACAACAACGACTGTGGCGACATCTGCTGTTCAAGTACAACACCACACATCTACAGTTTGAAAAAAACACAAGTCAAAATTTTACAGAATTATGGCAGTGTCTTCACTTCACCGCGGAGAGCCAATCAGCAGTTGGCTTACTCAGCAGTGCACCATTTTGATTGGTTGGCCAAAGGAAGCAATCTCGCCAATCCCAGTCATTCATAATACATGAATATGAGATCCCATTGTTGGGAAGTACAGAGGTCTAATGGCGGCTGTTAATTAGCCCAGCACAGCTTTAGTGATCTTAAATCCCTTTATTTTAGATCGTTTTGTGTAATAGTAATGCATAAACATTGCAGAGACTTTAGACGTTTCTGTACAATGGTTTAAAACTGCACGAGGGTATGCTTAAAGTATCTTATTTAAACAGGGACAAACTCGGACTGCAGTTTCTGCCCCTCAATGTCGCCCCTCCACCCTCTGACAGCTATGTGATTGCTGTGCTAGCACACAGCATTAGCATAACTATAGCAGTTCTGACAACAGCTATGTGATTGCTGTGCTAGCACACCATTAGCATAACCAGCAGTTCTGACAACAAAAGAAGAACATTTGAGGAAAACTCCACTATTTATATACTATTGTTTTGATTGATACCATTAGTCTGTTGGCTTGTGTATAATCTAAATATCAGATAAACGTGCATTAGCGACAATATAACCAGTGTTATTTTAGCAATTCTATTAAAGCTAACAAATATAAGACTTCCGGTGCTGATCACTTCAAAATAAGACTACCCTTTATAGTATTGAAAAGCGATCCATTGCACACTTACTTTAAGAAGTGGGGGGACGCCTCTTAAAGGAAAATTCCACCCATTTTACGATTTTTTCTGAGAGTGCACAAATGTGTTCCATTTGTGCACTCTCAGAAAAAAGGAAACTCATTAACATGGTGAAACACATCTTGATGATGTCATTAAGATGTATTTCACAATGCTAATGATTTTTTTTCCTTTTGCCCCAAAAATATTTTAGAGAAGTGGGGGGACGCTGTCCCCCCGCGCCCCCCCTCCACTACACCCCTGGCTATAGTAATTCGTAATTCGTAAACTGTTTCATTTTCAAGGACTCCCATCCCTCATTGGGTTTAATGACAATTCTGGCTCTGGGACGCCCACTTTATATTATAAAATCAATGCTTATTTAGTGCACATTGCCTTTTATCTCTATTGTAACTCAGAGTTACACATCCATACACATTCTGCTGGGTGTGCCCTGTCCCTAAGGACCCTGGGGGGAGGGGAGGGGGTCCCTGTATCAGGATCAATCACTGCTTTAGACAGGGATAGGCCTATTCATGTTAACTTAAGCAACCAACACTTGCAGATAAGCTATTTTCAAATATCCTCGGTCCAGGGGAACCCCAGGGGTGACTGGGGGAGTTTCCATTTCTAAATGAATAGTTGGGAGCCAAATGGGCCCTCATGGATGTGTAGCTCTGATTTACAATGGGGCTAAAAAGCTCAACAAGCCTACTGAATAGTAGTCTATTATTTATCAATTTAGATCATTTTTATGTTCTTGATAACGTTTTTATCTAAGTATTTTACACTGAAATATAATAGGTGTATTTAAACGCTGTAATGCAAATGGATCTTCTTTCAATACTATGAAGGCTACTCTTATTTCTTATGTCCATTTGGAGGGGGGTCAGGGACCCCCTCCAAATGGACCCGATATGGATGTGTAAGTGTAACTCTGAGTTACAGTAAGGATAAGAGGCAATGTAATCTAAATAATATTAGTAGTACAATTAAGAGAAATGTGAATAAAACGTGAATAAATGACACAATCCAAGTATAGAATTACTATAAAGTGAGTTCTGTTGTTTTGGAGCAACCTTTTATCCTCCAGCCTCTCCAGGCAAGTAAAACAGGTTTTAGTGGAAATAGTGATGGGCCATTACATTAGCACTTTCTGTTGTTTTGGGGACCACCCTTGACACCTCCAATCTACAAGACCAAAACAGGTTTTGACCCATTTCATAATAAAGGCTGAATTAATGAAGGGCGAGGTGTCAAGCAGTCTAACACCTTGGAAATGTCCTTCCTGATGTCATTGTAATGTATAGTTTCCCGAATACCCCACTAGTCTACCCAGCCTGGGCCAGCAAATTAATTCTGCGCAGCCATAATGACGCTACACCTTTGGTCCCAGAGCCAGAATTGTCATTAAACCCAATGGATGGGGGATATGGAATGCGAGGCCTTGAAAATGAAACCGTTTATGAATCATTACTATAGCTGTAACAGTCGTTTGAATAGACCAGTTTGCTTGTTGTTCCCTCAACTACATGGCACTACATGGCAACCCGAGCTGTCTACCAGTGAATTGTAAGGGTAGTCTTATTTTGAAGTGACCGGAAGTCTTATATTTGTTAGCTTTAATAGAATTGCTAAAATAACACTGGTTATATTGTCGCTAATGCACGTTTATCTGATATTTAGATTATACACAAGCCAACAGACTAATGGTATCTGTCAAAACAATAGTATATAAATAGTGGAGTTTTCCTCAAATGTTCTTATTTTGTTGTCAGAACTGCTGGTTATGCTAATGGTGTGCTAGCACAGCAATCACATAGCTGTTGTCAGAACTGCTATAGTTATGCTAATGCTGTGTGCTAGCACAGCAATCACATAGCTGTCAGAGGGTGGAGGGGCGACATTGAGGGGCAGAAACTGCAGTCCGAGTTTGTCCCTGTTTAAATAAGATACTTTAAGCATACCCTCGTGCAGTTTTAAACCATTGTACAGAAACGTCTAAAGTCTCTGCAATGTTTATGCATTACTATTACACAAAACGATCTAAAATAAAGGGATTTAAGATCACTAAAGCTGTGCTGGGCTATAGAACAGCCGCCATTAGACCTCTGTACTTCCCAACAATGGGATCTCATATTCATGTATTATGAATGACTGGGATTGGCGAGACTGCTTCCTTTGGCCAACCAATCAAAATGGGGCACTGCTGAGTAAGCCAACTGCTGATTGGCTCTCCGCGGTGAAGTGAAGACACTGCCATAATTCTGTAAAATTTTGACTTGTGTTTTTTCAAACTGTAGATGTGTGGTGTTGTACTTGAACAGCAGATGTCACCGCAGTCGTTGTTGCGCAGACCGAATACTTTTACAATGTTGCAAAACACAAGAGTTGCAGAACACAATATTTATTTTGCAGAGGTACAAAACGATTTTGCAGTGATTGAAAGCTGCAAATACAAAAAATACAAACCTCACCACTGCAAAATTGTTTTCTACACCTGTGAAATTTTGCAGTGATACAAACAGCAAATACAAACTTACAAATTGTTTTCTACACATGCAAAATTTGACACGGATTATTTTGCAGATATACAGAAAACAATTACAGATACTGATTAATACTGGATTTATTTTGCAGAGACACGGAGCACAATTACAGTTACGGATTCACAATTACAGTACAGATTCTTTATGGCATGGTATTCATGACCGACAGCCAGATATGCACTCCTATGGTACTAACAGTAGGGGGAGATGCAACTCTCTTTTGATGCATTAATGAGCAGTCCATAAACACAGTAATGGTAGTTCACATACAGTATACCATGTGATGCACATACTGTAAATCAAAACAATTAACACAACATAGTTAGAGACTCGAGACATAATGTATATACGACCAGTACAAGAGTTCCTTCTATATGTTGATCTGACTTTCCATACCAAAGCGCCAGCCAGTGTGGCGTCACCCAGGCAGATATCGCTTCTTGCCCTCACAATGTCGTACTGGTACAGTACATACAATGCATTATAGAGTCAAAGATAAGAGGACTGTGTGATACTCATTGTGTTGTGTGCTACACCACTAAAATCCTACTGGGTCATGATAATGAAAATTGCATTTCTCTAGGGACGCTGTGGGTGCGGTAGTGGCATATCTCCTCGTCTGTGTCCCATAAAAGGCCTTTCTGTGAGTTTGCATGTTCTCCCCGTGTTCCCCTATAGGGTATATACCCTTATGAAAACAACAAGCGCGGTAATCCTCGTCTCTATGTGATTAAGTTTGACTACATTTCAGTAAAATGAGTACGTCATTTAATGTTTTACTCATGTTTTCAGGCCACGTGTAATCACAGAATATTATTCATTAAGGAATACAGTTGATACAGTATAGTACAAGGAGAATAATGTCGACGGTGTCTCTGTAACACTGGTGCAGACGTGTTTTCAGTGTTTATTACAGTAGTCACACTGATGTGGTTTGTTCAGCCTCACTGGCGGCCTGGCTGGCACAGAGCGAGGGCTTTCCTTCCTTCGGCTGGGAGTACAAAACACAAGGCTCGGGGTAAACAATGATAGCACATCCCAGATGCTCTACAGCACTGCCAATTCCCCTGCATCCTTTATTTTTATTTATTTATTTTTATCTCCCGGGCCAGCTGCACTCCTATATGATACAGTTGATCTGCAGAGCTTTGAACTCACAAACTTTTCTCCTTGAGGGGCTTGGACACGTATACAGTGGAAATGTGGATGTCTTCAAAGACATCCAGACTTGCAGTGTTAAAAAGATGTAGGCTATAGCTAGACAGTGGGGTAACATTAAAACAAACTTTTTCTGTCCTTCTTTCTTTGTGTTCTGTATTCATATTTAAATATGAATACATTACATATGAATATTTCAGGTTTTCTAGAAATTTTGGGCCCCTGGGACGACACCAGCCCAAGGGCCCCCCTACACCTGAAGATTTTTCTTCCCGACACGGCACATAGTGTTCGCACACACGCGTATCAATTATGACATATTGGCCTAATTTCAGCAAAATTTACAGCAAGGGATTGTTTGAAAATAAGGTTTAGGACATTCAGGGTAAATTTATTGACACAAAATAAATAAGCCCCTTCTGCAATATGTTTAGCCTATGTTCATGTGTGATCTCTCTATATCCTGGACAGTATAAGTGAAGTATCAAATCCCCTGAAAATCCAAAGAAGTGAAATAAGTGCGACAGTATGATGCATGAATGGGTGAATGGCGCATGTGCATGTTTTCTCTCAGATTCTGATCTGACCCTGACACAGACCAGTCGACCTAGTTTACATCTGGCCATCAGCCTAGAGAGGGATGACACACTTTGCTTTCCAGGTGCACCTGATAGGGGGTAAAATGAGAGGCAGTAGTGGTTTCCAATGTGGGGCCTTCAGGGAGTCCTCCGCAAAAACGTTAAAAGACGTATGCATTATTTTCTTGTTTTAAGAAATTTAAGTATTTAAAAGTGTCTTAACCCTAATATCAGTCTACAGGAAGTGGGGCCTATGGGCAGCAATTTTAAGGCAAGAGTACTGTTTCATTTTTCTAAAAAACATGTAATTTATTAACTCATTTTAGAACATACTATAGCCAATCAGTAGGCCTATGTGTTTCACGCCAATGTCAATCAGGTAATGTTGCAAGTATACATTACAAAGCATGAATGGAATGAAAAATATCAATTTGCATTAATAAGTATGAAGCACCAATTTCATGAGCATTTTTTTTCCCCGATATATAACGTTTTTTTCGGCACTTTTTTTCTCCTGACCACCAGGGCGCGCACTTGCTCCCCTAGAACCCTCCTAAAATCGCCAATGAGGGAGGTCTCCATGGTGACGAAACACCACTAGTTTTTGCAACTGGAGTAATTATACTCAGACTAGAAAATATAGGCTGATGCTGTATTAGAGCAGTGGTTTTCAACCTTTTTGATACCAGGACCCACTATTTATTCAGCATTTGAGCCACGGACCACCATTTGACGACATTTTAGCACCACAGACCCCAAAACTAAAGATTTATTTGGCTTTTGTCCACAATTCATACTCCAAGATAGATATCAGGAACAAAACAGTCAAACATACAGATGGAAATGACCATTAATCTTCTACATTCTCTAGTTGTGAAGGTTAGTTGTGTGGGCTAATTCAGATGATGAATATTCTAACCCTTGAGTGTGTAAAATTGAAACCAAATGGACCGGCAAGTGTCCATTTGGTTTCATTTTTGCGTTCTCAGGAGTTAAATCTGGTTAGCTAACTGAGCTGGGGACCACCAGGAACCCTCTCAAGGACCACTGGTTGAAAACCACTGTATTAGAGAATAATCAATTTAAATAAAACTAGGATATAAGTATAAGACACTCCCTCAAACATCTTTCTCTGTGTGGGGCATGAGATGACAATGTTTTGGGGTTGTGCATGGCTTGTGTATGGAAAGGCATGTGTGGGGGCAACGAGGGACTGATATGATAATGAATGCTGATTATTCATTCCCTGTGTCAATTATGCTTGCTACATGGGCGGACTGGGAACACCAATCAGCTCAGGATAAATTACAGCAGCCCCCATACAGTATCTGTCCAAATTACTAAATAGAGCATGCAGCCAAAGCATGTCGAAAGCTGATCGTCTATAGAAGAAATGTTAATTACAAGGAAGGCATTATAGGACTTCATGTGTTTTGCAGTCTGTAGCAATGTTAAAATTATGACAAAATCATTATCTACATTTCAGTATGGGGGGAGTCGGGAGGTTTAATAGGACAACATGATGCATGTTTGAGGTGTCCCCATTACAATAAAATACTAAAGTGGTCTCTCATAAATTATTTAACAGCATTTCTACTTATATTATCTCTTCCAGGAGGGAAATGGAGATAACATTTTCTCCCTTGTCTGTGTGTCTGTGTGCGTGCGTGTGTGCACATGCATACGTGTAAACCTTGGTGAAGTACAGTGCAGGGGCTTGCAACAACCACCATCTTATGAAAATGAAGAGCATGCATGTATGTAATTTCAAGTTCATGAGCCAGGAAAAGGAGACAATTTACTGGTACCTCCAACACCTGACATCAATTTTCTACCAGTATTTATTCGCAGGCAACTACAGGACGTGACCTCACTATAGCATGGAATAATGTATTCAATGTTGATAGACTGTGGCCCTGCTCACTGTTGAATCCTGTTGACACTATACAGATATTCTTACTGCTGATCGGTCTGTAATCCTTTTATACATTCATTGTCTTAAGATTTATATTTCATTCATATATTCATACATGTATTCACCGGTGACAGGCAATTACACTTTATTTATTTATAGACTGAAAGTATGCTAATTCACTCACTCAGAGACCCAGGGCAGATGTTGTGGATATATTTAATTTAATCTATTCTTGTATTGGCTCTTGATCCCCATGCACTCTTGTACCTGTTTCACTCTCAGCCTGTTGCTACATTACATTACATAATAACAAACTCCTATTTTCCCATTTTGCTCATGGTGATGTGACGTACTTATACGTTTTTTTCTCTCCCTACTTTATGTTGCAGATATATTATTCTGACTTATATATTCAATTTCAAATCTATATATTATTTTGACAATTTCATCAACAAATGCAAACTATGCAATGCAAAGTGACTGGTGGACAAGAGATCAAGCATGAGTAATTTTACACTAGATTTAGTCACGAAAAAATAGACTAACACTAAAACATTTGAGGTAATAATGGATTGCATTTTTATAGAGCTTTTCTATGCACTATGTGTATACTCAGAGCGCTTACAATGGTCCATTCATTCATACATTGGGAAGTAAAGCGGCAAACAGTCAATGCCAGCGTCCTCCTTCACTTCCCACATTCACACACCAGTGGTGGCAACCACTGGAGGCAAGGTGGGGTTCAGTCTTGCCCGAGGACACTTCGACATGTAGACAGGAGGAGCCGGGATTGGAATCACCAACCACCAACTAAAACACTAAATAAAAACTAATCAAGATACAGTACATATATTCCAAATCAAAGAAAAATCAAAATTTGCTGTAAAAATCAAGCAAGGATAAAAATCTGCACCCACCCCCGCCCTCCTATAATAACAGAGAGTTCCTAAACAAGCCCTCACTGTATTTTGTACAGCATAAGATTCAAAGTGATTAGTGTCATAATGCAATATCGCTGCTTTCAGGATGAAACCCCATCCACTCTCATGATACAGAAAGTAACAATACCAACTTTGATAAGGCAGCTTTGCAAAGTAAAAAAAAGAATAATGTTAACAATTGCCTGAAAATTTTACATTTTGGAGTTCTCCCCAACCGTGACTTTGAGAGACAAATTGAGGACAACACTGCATTCTGCTTTTTTAAACAATTCCAAAGCACAAGGGAGACAGTTTAGTAAAAGAACAGAAGCCTCTGACCTCATTGGATCCCAGCCCAACAAAGGTACTGTGCATCCAGCTCATTGTCTTGTCGCTCCATTTTCTCTCTAAAGTAGCTCAATCATCATTCAAATTTGACCTTCATTAAAGAAAGGCTTTCTGAATTATTATTATTGCTCTATTTCAGCAATTTCCCAGCACCCAGATTTACGCCTTGAAGCTATAATGGTGCCCACTGGGCAGCTTTGCTAAAGCAATCGGGAATACAACAAGTACGCCATTCAAGGGCACCGAGTACGTGGTTGTTCTTGAAGGTGAATGTAAGCATTATGTGTGTCTTTTTTACGAAGAATATTTCTGGATTTTCTCAGGCAATGTCAGACATTCTACCCCCACTAATCTTGCTTTATCCTCACATTTAGTCCAGATCAGATAACCTCATGGTTTAGTGCAGTGGTTTTTAACCTGTTTCATACCAGGGCCCACTTATTCTGCATTTTAGCCACAGAGGGCCACCATTTGATGTTGAGTTTAGTCTCTCAGACCCAAAACTAAGGATTTTCGAGTTTGTGTCCACAATTTAGGAGAGTAACTGGCAAAACGTTGGTCAAAATAACAGTTCTTCTACATTTTCTAAATACAGTACAGTTACAGATCTACAAAGGTAGATGTGGTTGGTAACCAACTGTCCATCATTTAGCTGAGGACCACCTGGAATCCTCTCAGGGACCACTGGTGGTCCCCGGACCACTGCTTGAAAACCACTGGTTTAGGGGTGATGTATCATGTGTATCATGTGATGTATCTATCATGTACCCCCCCAAAGCATTCTGGGATTGACAGAACTGAAACCAGCGCTACCTTAAAACAATAGTGTTGGGGATCTTTGGGAATTGATTACGTAAAACCAGCACCTGCACAGGCTCAATGTTTATAAACAAGAAACCCATCTATATACCATAGCATAAATAACATTTGCACATTAAGCTACGGTGAATTATAACAGCTGTGCACCAGCATTAAATAATACACTGCAGACAAATTGTCGACTTGAAACTACAGTATAACAATTAAGGTTTCCTGGGAGGTGTGTTGTGAGTACAGCACGTCGCTGCTTATTAGTCACTCCATCCAGATGCAGACAGGCTGTAATTACTGTATCACCTACTGCTATAATGAATGAACCACAATGTCGGAAAAACACGGATTTGTCAGAAGGAGACATACATACACAGCATACATCAACATTATTGCCACCAATAGAAGCTGCTACGTTGTTGCAAAATGAGTGCCATTTAGTCTGCAATTTAACTGCCAATCATTGTGAAAGAAAGGTGAGTTACAGTAAAGATAGAGCTGAGCAGTCCCGCCCCCTTGTGACGTCGCCCTTGATCCAGAAATGGATTCCACGTTCATTTTTTTTTCTCATAGACTTTTCGAAAATAATTTATTTAAAGTTGATTATGCCGCAGACAAAGCCAACTCAGGTCGCGAAAAATCATGACAACAAGCACAATGTTTTGGGACAACCAAATAATTTCTAATAAGAAAAACAAAACAAAAAGTGTTGTATTCTATCTTCTTGCTAATTACAGATATGTCAAGATAATATTGTGATGGTTGTCATGATTTGTCATGACCTGAGTTGGCTTTGTCCACGGCGGGATTCGTCTTTATATTAACCATTTTTGTTCCATTTTTGGAACACGGGCGATATCATGATTTGAAGAGCCTGCATGGCTTGATCGAGGATTAAAAAAAAAGAATGCTAAAATATTTTTTGAAATCTCTATGGGCAAAATGAATGGGCGTTGGATATGTGGCACCACAAAATCGCAGTCACTGCTATCCCCTATTTCCATTTCCTTGTTACTTCATACAGTCAGCCTGCTGCTTCTAAACTACAGTACATCTCAGAAGCAAATATTGTGTTTCTACTCCCCTTAACTTTAGGAACAGTACTATGCATATTGATTATCACTGATCAATACACATATTCACACATGATGGGCCATGACTCAAGTAAAAATGTTGAATACAGGCCTGTGTACTTCTTACAGCACTGGTTACTGTATAGCTCTGTAAAAGCTTGAATCAATCTTTCTTTGGCAGGTGGAATTGATCCACTGAGAGACCCACACAGGGGCTCCGCCCAAGGTCAGTGAGCTTCTCATGTTAATGCACATCAACACACAATCCAATCTTCATGTCCACCATCACGCCATATACTATAAATGTGTGCAGGAGAACTAAACGTTTTGGAAATCCTCCCAGGCTATATTGCTGCTGTTAAGTGAAGAATTCACAAGATGACAATTATCTTTTCATGGTTAAATCCTATTCTTCCATTGACAATCATGCTTCTTTTCCTTTATCTAATATTTGAATGTGGAGAATAATGGTGGGGGAAAATTGTGTCTTGCAATGACTACAAGTGCAGTACCATTAAAGGTAACAGAGGCAACTTTAGTGTGAACAAACACTGTGTAAACTAGTTTGTTTAAAAACAGAATCTAACTCCACCTCACCTGCACTCTATTGGCTCATGAATCTGCTGGACCATCTGCAGGACGAAGAAAGTGTCTGTCTGAAGGGAAACAGCTGCAGCATCAAAGTAGAAGCAACATAGAGGGGGGAAAGGCAAAAAAATAGCTACATGTATATATTTTTGGTTAAAAAAAGTTGCCTCTATTACCTTTAACATGAATATTTGAACGTGGAATAATGGCATAATAACAACTGTGTATTGCAATGACTACAAGTTCAATACTGTTAAAATTCAATACCACAATATAAAAAATAGTCATTTTTATACAGTTACGGGCCCAGAGAGGGCATCTGAGATAAACATTTGTATGAAATAGTGTGCGCCATAATGAATATCTAACTGGGGGTGAAAAAGAAAAATGATGACCTCCTTGTGGTCACAGAACCTCTGTTTAAGGCCCCATTGCTGTAGTGTGTGCCTGACATAAGTGCAGTTTTCCTCCTTTTAACTCGGCCCCCACATCATCACCCCTACTGCATGTAAAGAAGAAGGATGCATCAAAGTTTAAAACATAGGAAAGTCACGCGTTTGGGCAAAAGTGGTGCGGCCGGCCGTCCTTGCTTTCCAAGTACCGCCATCCTTCAAGCAGAAGATGCCCCCGTCTGCCTGGGTCTCCTCCCACGGGTGCTATGCCGGTGGCACAAATATGATGTGCCAATTCCTTTCTGTCTGCCGAGACGCCAGTGCGAGAGATGGATGTCTCCACCAGGGGCGAGTCCGCTTGTTTCCATCTTGTTAATGTCCCTCTGAGAGGCGCCGGGCGTCCGGCGCTCCCGCCAGCCAGCCCACCAGAGGGCCGGCTCGTAGGACTACTGTTGGACTTGGACAAGATAAACATGACTACAGAAGGGCAGCAGAGACCTTCATAGCAGTGTAAATAATGACCTTGTGGGAGGATGGAGGACAGGCGTGCTAATGCTGCTGTTGCCCATAGCTGCCTGGGAGACATTCTGTGTACTCTAATGTTAAGGGCCAGCCACAACCACTACTGGCTTCTTCTCAACCCCTTAAGACCTGAGGCTGATTCTACATCCAGTTCTATTCATTCTAAATTAGTAGTTAGTATAGTTCTCAAATGTTTTTTGTGCCAAGAACTTGGCCTGCACGCCTTGGCCTAGAGTATTTGTATGGTTTCAATTGTGAATATGTGTCTCTCATGTCCACAACCACAACGAAAGACCCGGGTGCGATTCCCGAGCCCAGCGGCCTTTGCCGCATGTCACTCCCCATCTCTCTCCCCCTTTCCTGTCAATATCCTGTCCTATCAATAAAGGCATAAAAGCCCAAAAACAAATCTTAAAAAAGAGAGACAGACAGGACATTTCAGGACACTTCAAAATCTAAATGTAAAAAAAAAAAACTGCTGATCTACTAGCTCACAATGTGTCGTGACAACATGGTGAGCTTCTAGATTGGCAATCGTTTAAACCTTTTCTAACTTTTCCTGGCCTGAACCCTCCTCAAGGACACCTGGGGGTCCTCACACCACAGATAAACAGTGGCAGTGACAAGACTGTCGCTCCCTATGTCCAAACCTCTATTCAGACTCAACTGTCTTCCAGTCTCTGAGTCAACTCTGTGAATCTGGATGCCACAACAATGACTTATGGGCATCACCATGAGGCTGCATGGCAGCGGAATGAGAAACAAACAGGAGAACCAGACGGAGAAAACAATTCTACATGTTTGCATTGTATTTCCCCCACTTGTCATCCCGTTGTGAATTAAGCGGTGTTGTCTCATGGTCCATCGCGCCCGTCTCTGTTCTGAAGGGTAAAGCAATGAATGGACGTCAGAAGTAGTATTTCAATATGAGCTCTGCTTGGATGCGATTAGGAGCACAGCTCATGTCTCTCTGTCTGCAGGGAAGACTGAGCACCTGTCCTCCGCAAACACTATCCATAACAGACTAATGAGGCAACTGGCTTCCTCGCAAACAGAAGAATAAAATCAATATTCCCTTAATTTATTGTGCAGCAGAGCTGAGTTTACGCTCTGACCTTTTCTTTTAATCAGTTCCTCTACAGTTAAGTCGTTTCATTTTAAAGCTTATTATTCAGTACTTTTGCTAATTTTTAGAGCTGTCAGTCGATTAAAATATTTAATTGTGATTAATCGCATGATTGCCCATAGTTAATCTTTGATTAATCGCAATTTAATCGCATATTTTTATCGGTTTTAAATGTACCTTAAGTGAGTGTTTTTCAAGATTTTTCATATCAAGGACCATTATTTATTCTGCATTTGAGCCACAGACCACCATTTGAGGACAAAGACTTCCAGACCTAAATTAAGAATTAATTAAAGAATTTGTCCACAATTCCAAGCTGTATTGATGTTGGTACCATTAGGAGCAAACTTGCAAATTTTGTAGAATATTTTCTACATTCTCTAACTGTGTAGACGTATTTTAAAATTAACTTAAGCAATGCAGATGTTTAACAATTATTCACCTGCATTTTTTTTACCGAATGGACCCACTTGGCTTTTGTTTTTACTGTGAGTTAATCGTGCACTAAATAAACTAATCATGTTAACTCATGGCTCACGTTTAACTAGTTAATGCTGACAGCCTTAATTTTGAATTTGAATCCCAAATAGTAACAGTTTTGGACACATGGTACTGTAGGTTTCCAGCAGACAGAGAGAATACAGTATACTACTCATCAGCAGTAGCTATTGCTATTGCTATTGGAATTAACAACTCAATTGCTTGTTACAAATTTAATAAACAGGTTATTCACACTGATTGAATATAAAACTGCGCGAATACCATTGAAGATGCATTGTGAGTCGGCTCAAGCTTGAGCAGGAACCTAATACAGTGTGACAGTGTTTGTGTTATTTGCTCTTTTTTAAAACTATGAGTAAGACACCTTTTGACAGAAGGGACATATTCTTATACAATGATGGATAGTTCCACATATTACAATAAAAGTCGTGTCCTTGGTTGACTCGCAGCCTGAAACTACAAAGCACATTCCTTTCTTTTGTTTGGTCTATAGTTCTTTGACAGGAACGGCAAATCAAAACGTATGCATCAGTATGATTCACTCTGTTTGCTTGTCTGTTTCAAACAGACTATTACATATGCGGTCAAAGTTCAAGACCCCTTTGTACTGTAGTGTAAACATTGTTACATTGTACATTTTCTGCAGTGATGTATTAGAACACCTAAAATAATGTTGTGGATGTTTTGGGGTTTAATTACCATAGTGACCTTGACCTCACTACCATAGACATACCATAGTGACCTTGACCCAAGTACCCAACAAAGGCCCCTGCCTTTGTTGCTAGAATGCAAACTTGCACAATGGGCACAAGTAGGCTATAGCCTACTTCTGCGTGAGCAGTGCGAGTGAGCAGAGAGCAAGTGCCCTGACACCTCCAGGAGATCTCAACAATACTTATAAATATCTCTTATTTATGTCACCATTATGTCATCACCGAAACCAGCCAATCGAAGTACTTGAGGGACGGTTGACAACTTAACTTGCGCCCGCTCCACTCACGCAAGTAAATATGTGATATTTACACTAATTGCATGTACAGTATGTTCTTGAGGTCATTGTTTTTTCACCCAAAAACAAAGGCTTATTTGACCTTTGGGATACACAAATACGCTGGTGTGTCAAAAAAACGTTACTGCATAACACTTACTGCACCTACTTATGGATAGAGTTATTTATGATGTCATGGATGTAATTCCGGATTATGAATTCTCACAACATGTCCTTCTCTGCTGTCGTGGCTAAATGAGCTGAAGCAAAACTGTATGTCTTAGACTAGAGAGAGAGAAAGAGAGCATGAAAAGTGAGAAAAGTTAATTCTTCCCTGTAACTACGAGAGCATACAACTACATTCTCACAGCACATTTTGTCTTGCTCTTTATATGTTAATAATAAAATCTATTTATGGAGGGTGAGAGTATATGACAGATGGCGAGAGGAAAAGGATCACACCAAGTGCGGGAAGAGTAAATCCTGATCAAAGCCTCTTCTCTCAGCAGGTTAAGCAACATCCATAACCCAGGACAGCTGTTTAGCGATTGGCCGGGATTCATATACACTATATAGGACAGCAAGCACACACACGTAATATTTCATCAGGATTTACACATGTCATTTATATAAATAAATAAACACAAAAAGTGGATTGCTTTAAAAGCCACTCAGTTTAGCGGCTAGATCGTTTCAATTATATAATGCCGCCGGTACTTTTCCAGTGGAGGTCGGCCTGGCTGCTGTGCTGTGACGGCCGGGATCCGATCGTCTCCAGGCTATTGCTAGATCGGTCATTATTACCACCGCAACCGTCAGGCGTCCTTGAGGTTTTTAATACCGCTGGAGGATAAAGAATGAGAGCCCATCTCTTTTCATTTCACAATGACATGACCGCTCCTTGGCAGAGAGACAGTTCATCAAAATCTGCTCTCTGTAGGAGGGCTGCTGATGTCTCCTTGATTTTGGGGTGTTAGCGGGAATGTGCAGAGATCCAATTATTTCTCATTCTGCCGGGGAAGTTGCGATGAGAGACCGAGGAGCTGTGCTGAAGGACGACGCGTGGCGCCAGACCGTTGGTGATCTGTGTGACCTTTCACAGGACGCAAGGACAAGACCTGGTAACCATTAACCACCTCGAAAAGGATAGAAAAACGTTGCTCACTCTCTCGTTCCATAATGCATTATACATTTCGTAATATTTCCCGGTTCAGAATAAACTACCCCCTTAAAAACTATAGTATGTAATTGACCAGGGTCAACTATATCAGTGGTTTAAAACCATTTTCATACCAAGGTCTATTACAGTATTTATTCGGCATTTGAGCCGTGGACCACAAATTGATGACATGTAAAGCCTCTTGAAAACATAGACTATCTTGTTATTTTTCCACAATTCCATGCTATAGTTATAGCCTATTGATATTAGTACAATAGGAGAGTTAACAGGCAAAAGAACTTGAAATTTGTTTATTTTAAAACAGTGTTTGTCCCAGAGTAGGGACGTCAGAGTAGGCCACATGTGTTTAAGCCCTACCTATCACAACAGGGCCTGTGGATAGACTATAGGACTGCAGCCACCATAACTTCACCTTCAAACATGCACATTGTATATAGTGATGATGTACTGTATACATGTGACATGTGGAATGCACGCACACGCACACGCACACACACACACACACGCACACACACACACACACACACACACACGCACACACACGCACACACGCACGCACGCACACACACACACGAAATTCAAAGAGCTTCATTGGCATGAGAAAACTCATTGCCAAAGCCAATACAACAATCACACAAAGTAGGCCCTGGCCTAATTGTGCGTGAGTGGAGCAAGCAGCCCAAAAACAAACAAAAGAAAAAAAACAAAAAAACAAAAGACCTTCAGGAGATAATGGGCTAATCATGACTGTAGTTATAAAGGTCACTTAATTACGTCACCATTAAATCAGTATCTAAACTGTTCAGAGAAGTTACTGTTTGAGGGACGACTGACGGCCAACGACAGTGAACAGATTGTTTAATTTGTGGTCACGCAAGCAATAATCTCCAACAAATCATTCTCCCTCTCTCTCTGTCTCTCTCTGTCTCTCTCTGTCTCTCTCTCTCTCTCTCTCTCTCTCTCTCTCTCTCTCTCTCTCTCTCTCACCCTAACCCAAAATAAATTCATCGCTGCATGGAACTATCTAATTAGTGAATTGAAGGCCACCCAGTACTTTTTAATCTACATTTCACAGAGTTTTTTTCCCAGACTCTAATTACACTCAAATATGTACTCTGAAGGCCACTTTTTCCAAATGTCTTCATGTTCAAACAAACCACGATTAATATAAGCAAGAAAGCAAAAAACAAAGGGAATGCTTGTTAGGCTAATGAGCTGAAGGGATGAGAAGTTCAACCACAGATACAGAGACGATGAGATGAGATTTAGTACTTCATCACTGGGGGAAAATGGAATTATTCCTATAGAAGGATTTTAATAGATTATCTTCATGTTCTTCAGAAGACGGTTGATGTAGGTAATTTATAAGACGTTTAGCCCATCAAGACATCGGGGAGGAGGGGGATTGACTTGAAAAAAAGACGCTGCCATAGATGGTTCAAAAGAGAGTGTTAGAAAATCAAACAGAAAACTGTCCTTGGTGCTTCTTCAAGTCGGGAAATATCTCATTTGCAGCCTAAGAAGTTGGAAAAGAGTGAGCTGGTGAGGATGTGCTTAAGTTTCTAATGAGGACAGGCCGCTGATATGTAGTAATTGCACACTCTTGCTATGAGCTCCTGTCATCACTTGTAATGGTGATTAAAATAATAATAATAAAACACTATATATATTTCAACCTTCAAATCTGCACTGAAACGGTACCCATTTCTTCAGAATTGTTTTTGAATTGTTTTTGAATTATGTATGTACATACATACATGCATACATGCATGCATGCATGCATGCATGCATACACACACACACACACACACACACACACACACACACACACACACACACACACACACACACACACACACACACACACACACACACACACACACACACACACACACACACACACACACACACACACACACACACACACACACACACACACACACACATACATACATACATACATACATACATACATACATACATACATACATACATACATACATACATACATGCATACATGCATACATACATACATACATACATACATACATACATACATACATACAAACATGCATACATACATACATACATACATACATACATACATACATACATACATACATACATACATACATACATACATACATACATACATACATACATACATACATACATACATACATACATACATACATACATACATACATACATACATACATACATACATACATACATACATACATACATACATACATACATACATACATACATACATAGTGCTGTAAAGGAAAATAAATAAATAATGGGTAATAATAATAAGGGTAATAACAATAATAATAATAAAAGAAAAAAGGGAGACCCTTCAAAAGTGTGTGGGGTGAGAAGGGCTGTGTGGGGTGAGATGGAATAATATTGCGTCTTCCGGAAAGAGGACAGGGCAGTGCACACGTAGCTGCATGAGTCCTATTTATAGGGACATGTTCTCCATCTCCTCCTCTGTGTGGTGTTTTGATCTGCTGGATTACTCAGGAGTGAGGGAGGAAACGAGGCGGCTGCTGCCGGTATCTTTGAAGTGATGGGCAATGGAGGACCTTTCATCTCATCTGATTGTGCTTCTGTTGTGCTTCTGTGCTCAATCAATAGTCCTTATCTTAACTTGTCTTGTATAGTTTGGGCGATATATTGAAGTGGGCAGGAAATCTGATATACAGTATAAGCCTAATGTAACCAGTATATCATACCACAGGATATGGCTGTATAGGATAAGCATAAGCCACCCCATATCTTCTGTTGTTTATTTAATTATATTTAACTCTTAATGAAGTTCATGGATAGTTTATGGGGTTACAAGTCAAATAGTTAAAACGATAAAATGGTAAATGGTGCATTTATATAGTGCCTTTATCCATGGTACTTTACATAGATTGTGGATCCCATTCACACACCAACGGCGGAAGAAACCATGCAAGGTAATGACCAGCACGCCGAGAGCAATTAGGGTTTAAGTGTCTTGGGGACATATTGACACCAACTCTGGGAGAGCCCGGGTGTGAACCTGCAAGCTTGCGGTGACCATCCGGTGACTCTACCCCTGAGCCACTGCCGCCAAGCCAAAGGAGATAAAAGTTCATGCATATGTGTATTTCATTTTTGTCTTTGTTCTAGGTAATGTTAGTCTTTTTTCTACTCAAACAGTCACTGTGTTTCTTGCCTGCCAAGAACAGACAGAGCTCCTCTAAGCCACAAGGGGGAAATGCACTGCACTGACTCCAGTGAGTCAGCAGGTTTCTGCCAGTCATCTAGTAGAAGTAGAACTAGGAGAGCTGCGAAGACAGGGCAGAAAACAGCCTGGTCACATGGTTCATGTACTTGTGCAATCCCACATTGTATTCTGTAACTTCTGGTTGCCGCTATGTTGTCCCCATTCTTAATAGAAATCTACAGTATGTAGAGGAGCCGCCATTGGACTGGCCCCATGAAGTGAACAGAGTTTGCATAACTGTGTCTCTACTAAGGCTCTGGTTTCTGCCAGTCAGGACAAGACAATAGATAACAGCATAGATGTGTCTCATCTTCTGTGTTTAACTGTGTTGTTGCATCCAGGTGAGTTATAAAGTGGGTTCATTTACTGTAGACACAAAGTAGCATATGAACAGGGGTTGATAGTGGAAATGTGAAATAGCAATTTAGGAAGCTTTTCCTCTGTAACAAGTGTCTCATTAGCAATTTAGGAAGCTTTTCCTCTGTAATAAGTGTCTCATTAAAGAGTCGATACTGTCTGCACATTTTATCACTGTGCCCAATCATTGCCAAGTGGTTAAGATGCTGACCTCTGGTTGTTGTTGTTGTTGTTGTTGTTGTTGGTTCCAACAACCAAACCTTGTTGTTCTGGACAGTCAGCTCTCATTCAAAGCACACATTGCAGCAGTCCCACAATCCTTTAGGTTTACCCTCTGTACTATTTTGACAAATTATGCCACTTCCTCAACCAGGAGTCACTCCAGCTCTTTAACCAGACATCAGTTATAGGCTACTCTCTTCTTACCAGCATCCATTTTGATCCAGAATGCTATAGCTCAACTTGGTCTACAACCAGCCCAATTTCTCGTTGTCTTCCTCCTATGAATCTCCACTTCTCCATTGGCTCATGGTCCTATTTGTCCATAAGACCATCAGCTTGTAGACATGCTATGAAATGGCCATGATAGGAAAGGCATACAGGATTTGTTGTTTAAAAAAAGCAACCGAATGGGATTAAGATCTGTGTGCACTATAGCTATAACTAAAATTATTGAGGCGACATTATTGTGTGTACTGTAGTGTAGACCTAAAAAGGACATCCCAGAACCAATGCAATCTAAAACTTTGTTTTGCAATGTAGGCTAGTTTTCTTTTCCTTCTGTGTTTTTTTCCCCTTCTTCTTCTTCTTCTTCTTCTTCTGTGTTAATATTTTCACCTCAGGGCATCATTACCAGCAGAGAACTATCCAATCCCCTGGTCAATAGTCTCTCACTCTGCTCCTGTCCACAGAACCAGAGTTTGTAAACTGAATTCTGTGTGTTACATTATAGGATAGGCCTACAGTACATTCACTGGACCCAATTATACACCATATACAAGACTTTAGTTTTTACAATCAATAATAACCCCTTAGATATGAGAAAGATGATGGATCATCAACCAATCTCTGAGGGCACAGGTATCAGCAAGTGTATTCTTTCATGACTCACACTTCTGGATCCCTATTGATTCGTGTCAAATGTGTGTTTTCAATGTTAATGAAGCTGACTTAACAGAATACTTCGAAAGCTCAATTTTCCACAAAACCCCTTTGCTAAAAATACGTGTGAACAACAGGAATTTTGTATATCTGAGCTGACAGAAACAAAAATATAAGAGCGACAGATTCTGAACCCAGGCTATTTATATTCTACATAACACTGTTGATACCATGCTAGGGTGTTTGAAGATGCTATATCCTATTTCACTTAACTTCAAAAGTTTGTCAAAACTTCAAAACGCATAATGGTGGATCTAGTAGGCTTATACAGTCCAAGAGTTCAATGGGGAAGATAAGTGCTCTGACATCAAGGGAACATTTTCAGGGCCCACAAAACGATAAAACACAAAGGAAGAGCAATATCTGTCATATCGCTTCCTCACTTTAGTACAGATTAAGAAACAGACTTGAAATCAGCTTCCAAGATCCATAATCACACAAAAAAGCGTGATCTTGTACCCCCACCCACCCCCTACCAAAACAGATGAGCTCCGCAACTGTACAGAATATATGCAGAGTTAAATAAATAAATTAAGAAATGCCTACACCCCACGGGAAAACATTATACAAGAGTCGAATAAATCTAATTATAGAAAATGCAAGTTGAAGGCATTCCATAGTTAACAAGAGTCTCTTATCGGTAAGGGTAAAGTTGGAGGAATATATATTGTACCGCAGTTAATGTGGAATGAGTGTGTGGGTGGAAACCCTGCAGCGACATAGCCAGGCATTAAAACATTCATCTATTTCATTAATCCTCAAACAGTGAGCCAGTGGACACATTAGCACAGCACTTAACCAATACTTATCCAACTTACAGTCGTACATAAACATTAGCCGGGTACAGTACAGCATATAGCTGCGGACAACTCAGTCATTACCATTAATGAAGGTACTGCAAAAAATGCCGTTTAACTTTCGCCTGCTGAGTTACGCAAGTGACCAAGCAGATTGTTGCTATGACTTTGAAACAAACTCCAGTCTTCTGGAGTTCAGCTCCATCAGAACTTGAAGGCATTTTTTTGCTCTTAGTCTCAGCCGGAGGAAGACTATCTTATCTTCTTCCCCCCGCAGTACTCTCATCATTACTAGGTGCGATGACAGTGCCCGGTGCCGTGGCAAAGCCAAACCACACTGATCAATCAATTCGCATGGCCGTGAAAGTACTGTATATCAAGACTTGTTATCTCCTTGCAGCTTTTGTCCCCACGTCTCAGCGGAGAGAGGAGCCGTATCTTTTTGGCTTTGATGTCGGAGCCACTGGCGATGTCTCAAGCGTTGCTTATTATCGACCAAGCGCCTGTTCATTAAATCCTCAAGCTGCTTCTAATTACAGGCAGCATCCGGAGGAGCCCCTCAGTGCTGGACACTGGAGCAGAGAACAATGTGCATGACACTACTGCCAAGCAGTGCTGGGTGGGGGGGACACACAGGGCCCCAGATGAGATGACACAGGGGGATATGTCTGCATTTCACTGATGCCCATAACACAAGTTTACCATTACCCCTTTATAGAGCACTCTGCAGGATTCAATGTCATGACACTCATTAATCATGGAGTTCTCGCCAAGGACGGGGTAAAGTTTGAATTGGCTAAACAGCATTGGTAAACATAACGTGCTGAAGTACATGATCCGGGTGGTGTTTTTTTATTTTTTTATTTTGTATTCGGAACAGCGACGGCGAGGTGTCGTCACTTTAATTGACACTTTGCCGGCTGATGTTTTAGACCCTGTCAGAGTGAAATGTTTCCCCGCAAGTTAACTGAGCTGCAGCGAGGGAATGTGGGTTGTATTTCAACGAGACTCTTTCATCCTGAAAGTCTCAGTTCCCTTGTCACCTGCGCTCCAAGCCAATCTATTTATAACTTGTAACCATAACAACTGCTCCTTTTCTCCTCGCTAAATCTAAGAGTATGGATGTCACTAGGTGTCTTCTGTGCCTGGAGTGTACAAGCATGACATGATATCTGCATGACAAACTTTTCATCAGCGCCGTCAAGTAGGCGATACTTGGCGAAAAAGTTAACCAATGCAACTAGAGCTATATTGGCAAGGATCTGTATTATTATCTTTCCGACAAAAGATTCCTAAATATGACACTTCCTTCCAATGCCGGAGACAAATCTGGAGCACTTTGTTCTTGCATGATGAATGAAGTGTCGGTGCTGAAGGGTGGCTGGCAGAGATGAATGAGACTTTGAGGTGGGGAAGAGTAGAGAGGCATTTTCGTCTTGTGAAAGAGTTTCAAGCGCTTTGCATCATTTTACTAAGGCCAAGAGGAGTTGGCAGCTAGTTTTTGGGGGGCTCGCATCTGCTTGTGCCTTGTTTAGTCAAGGTTTGATGTGAAGTTTAACAGAAAACAAGTCTGAAACAACAGCCGAGCTGCTGATGCAATGCAAGCAACACGGGAGAGTTCTCCCTTTCCATGCAGTGGCTGACTGACTGGTTGGTCATCATCATGCATAAACACATACCAATCATACCATTATGTGCACACGGGGCAGGAAGTAGAGCATGTCACCCAATGATCTGTGGGCTGGCAGGTTGAATCCCGGCTCTGCCCGTCTACAGTGTCCTTGGTCAGACACTGAACGTCAAATTTATCCTATTAATTTTATTCATTGTGCCTTGCATGGTTTGGTTTCCGCCATGCACCATCAGTGTATAAATGTAAGTGAATGTAATGCACTATGCAAAGCACCTTGGATAAATAAAGGTGCTTTATAAATGCACTATTTAGCATTTACATACACACATATCGTTTACGACAAACAAGGACAAAATGCGAAACACACACACACACGTGCACACGCGCACACACACACACACACACACACACACACACACACACACACACACACACAGCCTGATGTGAGAATCCCAGAAACAGGTAGTTCACTAATGAAATCCCTGCCTGTGTACAGTCTGGGAGCAGTCACATGGAACAAACCCACAACAGCGCCAGGCGCCACAGAGGCATGCGGTGTAACAGCCGTTTAGCTGGGGATGGCTACAGACCATGCTTGACTTCTCACTGTGCTCCCACCATCCTATACTGTATATGCTTTATTGAGGAGTAATTGCTCCCAGAGGGACCAATCCCTTGTTCACACCGTTGTGAACTTCCACCCAACTACATTGTGGAGGGTGAAGGGGCATGATCCTGAAACTTCACTTTCCAACCGTCCAGTCACTTTGTGTACTGTACACACTCACTGTTCTGGGGGGGGTGAAGAAACGGCTTCAATTAATTTTTAATTGTAGTCATTATGGTTTTAACAGACTTGTTTACTAGCTGTGTGAAACAAGGCAATTTCTTCAAAAGCACATGACCTCTAATGATTCTGGATCAAGAAGAAATCCGCAAAACAGAATCTAACTCCACCTCATGTCCACTTTATAGGCTCATTATGAAACTGCTGGAAAATGCGGTGTTGTGATTGTCCTGCAGTTGGTAAGTTATTATGATCCATAAAAATACATCACTACCTAAAACAGTGATATTACCTAACACTCCATAATGTCAACTTCGCTCCGCAAGTGCAGCTCACAGTGGGCAAGTTGATGCTCGGGCTTCATCAACAGTATGTATCTGAGGTTCTGACGAAATAGGTTCTGGCATAGCTAGAAATGCAGCTGGCGACCCCTCCAAAAGTTAACCCTCTGTGGCTGATGTAAAGATTCTAAGAAGGCATTTTGCTTCAATACTTATTTTGATTCCACTTTCAAAAGCAGTGATGGCAGTCTTTAAATGTGCGCTCATGTTAGTGTGAATGGGCTTAGATACATTCACTTTGGGATGCTTTAAATTATAGCCTTTTTATGTGTTGAAAACATTACTTTGTAACCCTTGTTGTGGGCTGATGTTTTTGACTAAAGTTCTCAGAATAGAGCGAATTTGAGCGAGTTCAAATGGTTAATATAAAAAGGTTCCCGTCAAACAAAGATTTGGCCTCCACCCTGTATGGTAGCTCTGAATCCTAGGGTCCCAGACCCCCTGTTGAAGACTCCTGGTGTAGAGGGAAAAAGTGGCCTAAACTGCTGGGGGATAATGGCCAATTAAGCATAGGGTTTAAATGGTTAATCCTCCTCCCAGGAAGCAGGAACTATTTGGCCGACCAAACATTAGGATGGATCTAAATAAACAGCTTGGTTTGCCTTCCTCTGCTAATGGTGAAGGGATTAACAATGCTTATCAGAACATTACTGTTTACTGTATGTATTGGCCCTGATCTAATTTGTAATGTAATTTAAAACTTCTTAAAAGATTATGTCGACGCGGCTCACATTCTGTCACCTACAAGCAGCAATAGAGGGTGGGTGGTAGGACTGCAGTGAGAATGCCATCCCCCAAATAACTTGGCGCTCCAAGGTTGCACAGTGAATAAATGATATTGAACCCTAGTGTCACAGTAATGCAGGGACAAACCGTACAGCAGCCTTGCATACAAAATGAGTGACTTCAAATTGTTTTTGGAAGGACAAGACTCACTGACTGTTGGCAAAGTAACCATTAAAAGACTATAAAGCTTGCTGGATTTTAACAGGAAGGCATCCTTCACTAAACTGATTTCTCGTCTGAAACATTTTAAGGTTAAACGCTTTGTAGAATATCCATCTATTGGTTGTGGTCGTTGAATAACATGGTAAACTAGAAAAGTGTTTGAGAAGATTATAAATGGCAGAAAATCTACCCTGGATTCTATCCCTAGATTTTACAACCTAGGGTTCAATAATTATGAGCCAAAATATAAAGTGGGCTGTTATAGCACCACCATGAGGCCAAACGATGAAATTAATTTATAAGTTAGTTAATTTAGTAATTATTATGATCTATAATTGATCTACTAAAATATTGAATGAGAAATATCTGACGTGACACATTGATGCGTTGTCAGCGTGTAGATCTTTATTTAGGGGCTAAAATAACATCTCCAGTATAGCCCCTAACATTTTCATGTAGTTTTTATTTGCTAATATATTTATTTTTTGTTAATATATTATTTAATCGTCATAGCTTAGTTTTAATATCGTAAATCAGGGGCCAACTAGACAACTAGATACAGTGCAGTTTTACAGTAATTATCCCCTATGGAAACCTATACAGGTCCCTACAGTATGTTTAATTCAGTCGTCGCTGGGTTGGGAATGAGCAATGGTGATGAACTCCTCAACTTTAACATTTTAATTTCTGAGTAATTTCAGTGGGAAACCAATTAAAGAGCTGCTTCATTAATTATTTCCCACTTCTTTTAACTTTTCTGACTGAACCAGTGAGCACAGCAGGACACTGAATAACAGCATCGCTCACCGTGAGCACTACAGAAAATCAATCCAACACACTGCTGCTGTATAGTGGAAGTCAACACAAGCCTTGTTTCCTTCCTTCCTCTGAGAACAGTCATTGGCGTTTCCTAGGTTTGTTTAGACATTATTTCTGCTTTATTGGACAGCGGATAGACAGTGTTTGGGGTAGATGGGAGAATGCCATTAGCTGGTGTGTGGCAGTGTCTCAGGAGTACCGGTGGAGTAGCTGTAGGTTGCATTCGCTTCACTTCACTTCCAAAGTTTTATTTTGGTCTTCAGTTCATATACATACAGTATAACAGGTGAATTGTAAGGTTCCCAGTTCAGTCCCTACAAGCTCTCCGAAAGTTAGTGTCAAAGTGTCCTTGAGAAAGTCTCCTTGCTCTTGAAAGAAACCTTGCTTCCAATATGCAGGTTGGTGCCTTGCATGGTTTCCACTGCCTCACTGCATGCAGGGCCGGTTCTATGCATAAGCAATATAAGTGATCACTTAGGGCCACAACCACTAAGGGGGCCACATCGCAGGGGTAATATTCTTCTTTAAAGGATCACTTCACCACTTTAACATATCTTCATTTAATAGGTCCTCACTAATGTACATGACAAAATGCTACTCCTTTGTTCTACTCAGTCTGTGTCTCACAGGAGGGCTGTGGACAGTTCAGAAACCCATCCTCCAATCATCATTCTGCAGATTGTTTTTAAACAATATGTTTTTGAACAAATATTCAGATTTTTATTATTGGGAGAACGATGGCTGCCATTTTTGCATTGCAATTTTTCAGGAATAGAAAGCCTGCAATTTCTATTAGCTTGGATTCCCCATCAATGATATTAAAGACATTTTTTACTATTCAGGATTCACAATTCTAAATAAGAAATAGCAAAAACAAGCTCAAAACGTGTCCCAGCTTGAACTTGCAGATCACCTATTTTTGACAACCGGCTACATGCACTGTTCCCCTCTGAGTGAGTGTGAAATAGTGGCCCCCATTGTCTCTAAAGTGCATCAGATTGAACCATTTCATTGCAAATTTTCATTTTTTTCTGGAGTCCCCACAGCATGGCAGTGGGTGGGGGGGCCACATAAAGTATTCTCACAAAGGGCCACTAAATACCTCAAACTGGCACTGGCTGCATGAATGTGTGTGAATTTAATGCTCAAAAGTGATTTGGATAAAAGTGCAATAGAAATGCCCCATTGACTTAAATGCCTGCTGTGTCAGAGACCTGGACATGAGTTACAGTTGGTAATTTCACCACTTTTCCCTGTCTCTTTGCCTAAAATCAGTTGTGTGAGCAGTGAGCTCGGTTGGACACATTACAGGCTATTTTATGTACAGTAGCAAAATAAGCCACTGAGGGTACTAAGTCATCGGTGCTAATTTTTGCCCAAGATGCGAATCTCTTTTATTTTATGTGTCCATCCAGTCGCTAGGTAACAATTCACTGGGATTCATATCAATGAAATGATTCATCAATGAAAGAGGGGTGTATTGGCAATTTGACATACGGAACTGTTGTTTCTGCACAGATTGCTCAACACATGCACCCCACACACATACACACACACACACACACACACACACACACACACACACACACACACACACACACACACACACACACACACACACACACACACACACACACACACACACACACACACACACACACACACACACACACACACACACACACACACACAGCATAACAATGTCATATTGTTTTTTTTTTTTCATAACTTAATTTGAAGTTGTTCTCATAATCCTAACCCTATTTTACACAATGGATGCTTATATTTGGACAGCTTTGTACTCTGATCCAAAGCAACTTACAAGTAGGCCTTACAGATCAGCGTGAGAATGGCATGAATGTCCATCAGCTCTTTCACCAAAAGAATATGAACACTAGGGTGGTTAACTCTAATCGCCTCACTTAAGCTACACTGTGGTCCAATACTGTAAATGAGCACTGTCAGTCAGTCAGTGGGTACATCAATGCTTCAGTGAATGCGTTAAGTGCCCTTTTCAAGACGAAGAGGGTACAATTCAAGGTTGTTGGGGAAAAGACACAATGGGTGATAAAATACATTCTGTTTTAAGAAATTCTACCAAAATATTTGGACCACTTATACTCTCCAAGCCAGGTGAAAACTATGATTTCTTATTGATTTCTCTGGTTGAATCGAACAAATCCACTGGAGTCATGAATAGGAGATGAGGTAAGGGAGGGCAGACCTTAGCCACTTTGAACCTGGTGGTGACCCTGTGTGGGTCTGTGGGAGAGTCTATTTTCTCTGTCTTTCACTCCAGGTGACAGTGTTTTGAGGTTTCAGAAATAGTGAAAATACCTGATCTACAGTACACTTAAAAAATACATTTGGGTGAATTGAGGGTCACTCATTTGGGGGCAACGTAGAAATTAAAAATGATATAAATGTATTACAAGGAGTACCTATCAGCAAGATAATGCCTTACGTACATTTGAAGTCCAGACTTTGCTGGCAATGTGGTATTATAGGCTCTGAGCAAACATACAGACTTAGCTGTCATGCAAATTATGGAAGCCATATGGTGGGATTAGTGTCCCTCAAAAAGCTCATGGCGACATTGGCGTGTCACAATTTCTGTTGCAATACAAGGTTATCGTTTCTTTTTGCTATTTATGAAGATTTTTTTTAAATATGCTGTGTGTGTTCACATGAACAGACAAACAAAAGTTCAAAGCTATATTATTTGTAGCCGTTGTAGCTTTTGCAGCAGCTACAAGAGTCGGATTTGCTTTGTAGCTTCACGCCGCTGGCTTTCATTGACAATGAATGGACGACTGTGTTGTTGTGTCTGCCCATGTGAACGCAATTTAAGTGTTAAAAGCCCATGCAGGAATAGACAACACTTAACATCAAATTATGAGATAATATCCCAAATTCCAGCGGACATCTATAGTTTTAATATTGATATAATACTAATATATTATTCAGCCCGAAGGTATAGGATGCGTAAAGACATGAGTCTCTTGAATAGGGTTCAAACGCAGCCAGCATAATGGAATTATGCGGCATGGGCCTTGAGCCACCGGGGCGAATATTATTCTCAATATCCACCTCTGTATAATGCCTTTCAGAGGTGGCTACGGCTTACATGGGAGCGTGCCGTTGTCAGCTCGACCGAAGGACGATCCTCATGGGGGCTATATAGGCATCTGCGGGCACCGGATTCATCCTTCAAACATAGCTCACATAAATAATTACTTTTCAGAGTAATTACATTTCCACCATTGTTGACTATGGAGACCCGCTGGCTGTGATCACTCACTGCAACAAAACTCATTAATGAAATCACCAAGTGCTCAGTAATCCTGACAGATGAAATCCCAGTGGGTAATAAAATCCCTGCCCCGCCTCCCCCTCCCACCTCTCCCGAAAATGAAATAATATCCTGTGTGACTCAATGTGCTTAGAGTGGCAGTGACACTGCCAGGGGTAGCGGAACTATTCCCTGTTATTCTCAATGGGCAGAGGATTGCACTGCCACCATTTATTTAACACATCAAGCACCGTTATCGTACTAACTAGGGATGTTAATCGACACATATTTGGAATGTCGACGTGTCGCGGCCCATTGTCGAAAATCAATCGATTTTTTTATTTATTTTTTTTAGCCCGCGGCGCCGGCGGGACCCAACGCAAAATGTTGCAGCGCGGGCGGCATGAAAATGCCAGCAGAAGGGAGAGGTGCAAGATAAAATAAGCGGGACCGCGAAATCGAGCAATATATAATACCAAAATATTCATATCTGAGGAGAACATTCCATACTGCGCTCCACAATGATCAGGCATGTTCTCAAAGCAAAGCGCATGGCAGAGCAGTGCCAGTGCGCAGAGCGCACCACGCAACAGACAACAGACACGCACCCGCACCTGGCATTCCACATTCATTAGTAGCCTAATCGACTTGATAGAGGAGTTTTCCTCTTTCCTTGCGACGGATTCCCTGCATCTTTGCTTTCCCCTGCGTCTGCTGTTAGACATGGCCAAACAACGTGAAACAGAACACTGGACAAGATAAGTACAAATAATATAGGCTTGTTGTATTAACCACCAGCAGCACGCGTCTCTCTCTCTCTCTCTCTCTCTCTCTCTCCCCCCCCCATGTGAGACCTCGGTCTTGTGCAGGAGAGATAGCTTTCTCCCATACGTAACGCTCCATTTCGGCCTCGACAGAGGCGCCTGCTCGGCAAAATAAAAGTCAATCATTGTGGCGGGTGCAGGCAGGAGCCCGACTCGCCGGGACAGAACGCAGGGGGAAGACGCATTTTGGCGGGTGCAGACGAGGGCCGCTGCCGCCGCCTCCTTCTCCTACTCGGGGGAAAGCCGGGCCGAGGAGGAGGAGGACGGCGCGGCGGCACAGACGCGCGCAGCACAGACATGGTCTCACTACAGTGACTGATAGTAGCCTAATACCCGAAATAAGCAATTCTCTTCCCTTGAAAACAGTAACGTTGTGACGTTTTTGAACAAGAAATTGCAAAGAATACAAAATAAAAATCATTAATATAAAAAAAGAAAAAAGAGGCGATTTTCGACTCGTACTTTTTTGTGTCGACGTCAGCACGTGTCGACAATCGTGTCGGTTTCCGACTTTTTTTCACATCCCTAGTACTAACCATAGGTTATTTAGTTTAGCCTGGCCACCCCGCCATACACATAACAAGTGAAAGAATGTGCATTGTTTTATCCATGTTTGGTCCGATCAAGTCGATAGTCTACTCACATTAGCAGGGAGTATCGAGTGTGACACTGCAGCATGCCAACTTAGACTACACACATCTACATGTGTTCAATGTGCTGCTTTCAATCGTTTGTATCTCCATTAGCTCTATATTTTGCCTTTGCCACTGTGTTTAGTCATCCTGCTGTGTGTGTGTGTGTGTGTGTGTGTGTGTGTGTGTGTGTGTGTGTGTGTGTGTGTGTGTGTGTGTGTGTGTGTGTGTGTGTGTGTGTGTGTGTGTGTGTGTGTGTGTGTGCGTGTGCGTGTCAATAACTACCATTACAACAATGGTTACGTATGTACAGTATATATATCTATGTGTATGTTTATAATGTGCAGGACTGCTGGTATTATATCTCAGTGGAACAGCACAGTATAATTAGTTAGTTAGCGTGTTTATCATCAGTTGTTAAACATTTGCAGTGCAAAAGCTGTTTTTTTTATCTTACTTCCCCAATACTAACATTTATGAAATATTTTCAAAAACTAGTCGAGCCACAAGTTCACAGTGTGTCCACTCTGTGTTGAATACGGTAGCACTTTAATCACTTCCCTTTTATACAATACAGATAATGCACTTCAATGGATACTAGATGTTGAAACAAACACTGCCAGGCTTAGAGGCTCCATTCTTTTACATAAAATGTGCATGATATAAAGTGGTCACTATCACAATGTTACCTAAATGCCATATATGCAAACTCTTGAAAGTGGAACCTTCCATATAAGCCACTTTATAAAAAAATATATGGATCTTATAATGTCATATATAATTCTTGTAAATTACAAAATGATATGTTTCACTTTAAAAAACACTATGAAATATCTGTTTTGTATGTCATACAATATGAGGAGGATTGTGGAGTTTGCATATATTAAATGTTCCATGTGTTTGGCTGAATTTCTTGTTATTGCTCTTCACCATTGACTTGCTGGCCCCAACAATGTGCCTTTGTTGTGGCTATTTTTGCCTCCTGACCAGTGGCAGCAGATGATGCTGTAGAGGTCGTATCCAGGTGCATTATATGGAGCCATGCCAAGCGGTGCATGGTGTTTGGGAGCGGCCTGTGAGTGCCGGGTCAGTGGCTCTGGCCTCTGTCATGCGGTATTGGGACGACACGGCGAGCAACCTCACATGACCTGCTCATAGTGAGCCCTGCGGTCAGCCTGTGTCCATGGCTGTTCTTCACCTACTCATGTAACCCCCCTCCATTAGAACTAGTCCATTAGGTTTCTCCTTCCAAATTCTGATAGGGGTGCAACAGTTTACTGAATTGATAAATGAATTGATGTGTTTTTAATATCATCAATAACAACATTAACGATAATAGTGCAAATAATATACATTCTGAAATTTGCTTTTAATATCTAATATGACATTGTGTTCGTCAAGCTTTTTTCTAATGGTTTAAGCCTCAATCACCACTGATAACCAGTCTTGCCATTTTTTTCTGGACTTTGAAAGCAGTTAGCTGTAGTACAACCAGTTCCTGAGGTGGTGTGGGCGCTGTTATGCACACTATTTTATTGTTATAGTTGACTCTGTATAATATTGATGCTAGACAAAACCAGGCTTGTTTAAATTCCATGTCAACTTGGAAAATCAACAATGTTGGACTGAACATTGTAACCAAAGTGGAAAGGTAAATTTGGAGAGGAGAAAGCAGGGTGAATTGATGACATTATTATGAGGCCAAAATCAATTGAGCTGTCCCTGAGAGCAATTTCCATTAAAGCTCCTATATGAAATGACAGACTGATTGTTCAAACGTGATTATTTGTGGGGATAGAATACGCACATGGGAGCACCAAAAACGGACCAAAAAAAGGTTGAATTTCATGTTATTTCCCCTTTAAGTATCTCCCTTTGACACAATCTAAATGTCTCAAGGAAACAACATACAACCACCCCAATAATATAATTATATTGTAGGCTAATTGAATTCTCTAACTCCACCCCATGAATAATTGGACAAAATGTAATTTTATTCAATAAAACACATGGTTAATGTGTTTGTAGCATGGAATTCTTTTCATGTCAATTCATTGACATTCAACACATAGAGATAAAGATATAATTATAGTAAATGTATCCCAAGAGCCCTAGATGATCAGGAAGGGTGAGACCCACTAGCGACCAACGCCCAGGTCCATGTTTAGGTTTAGGGTCTCCCCTGACCTATAAACTAGTCAAGACCATGAGCAAAGTCACGACCACAAGCACCTATAGCAGCAACCACGTCCGGTAAGGTAGTCACGGCTAGGGTGACCAGATCACAACTCACCAGATGTGAGACAAAGAGTGTGTTTGTGTGGGACAATGTGGGACACATGCAGGGTCATGTCGGATCGTTGCATAAGTGAATAAATTACACAATTCTCAATGTATACTCAATGTATCTTCCTCCAAACAAATCCAACTACTGCAAGTTTTTAATACAGGCACACTATGAAGACACAATGAATAAAAAAGGAAAACGAGAAAAACTGCTATAGCAGCCTGAACAACCTATGCACTTTCAGGTTTTGTCCATCACAAGTGTCTCAGTTTACTTCATCACAGCAGCAACTACAAGCTGGCATGGTTGCTGCCAGCTTATTGGCACAGTCTTCTGACCTGTATGACTGGGAGTGTTGCACACGACCAGTACAAAACTGACTGCGACCAGGTCGCGACCGCGTCAGTAGTCGCTTGTGGATTACACTGTCTCACGGAACATGTTGACATGGAGAAGAGAATCCATGCAGCCAGGGCTCCCAGTGCTCTCCCCTCCTTATCACCAGCCCTCCTGGGCCTGGGGGTTATCTCTGCACAGGGGACAGGGCATGCTGCCATGTATGCTGTGGCTCATACTCCACTGAACCACACAAATAAGCACCCGACGGAGCTGCTAGAAAACTCCCAGGAAGCCCTACAGCGTGTGAAAGGAAGGGGGACGAATAGATTGGATCACAGGTGCAAGCCCATTACACCATGCCTCAGTAGACAAACAAGACAAGGAGGAGTGGTGATTGTCTGTCTGGACATTGGGGGGGGACGGGGACTAGGGATGCTATCAGAGACAGGGAGGGGAGTCGCATGGTGAGGCACAGGGGCGGATGTAACATTTCCCAATTGGGGGGGCAGGGGAAAATGGTACGGGGGCGTCTTCATCGCCCGTGGCGCGAAGCGACACGGGCGATGAAGACGCCCCCGTACCATTTTCAGTTACAGGACTTTTATTAGGCAAGTAAGCATCAATAATAACATCAAAGCATCAATAATAACATCAGTTGTTGAAGTTGCAATAGACACGCTGCATGCATAAAGCTAAAGGTCTGACTCAGAGTTTACTGTTTTCAATGATGAAATGCTGTTGGTTTATTGGTGACACTATTGTAGTTAGCTAGTAGCAGTTGTAGTGTTTCAAATCATTTTAAATATAAGCACTTTAACTTGAAATATCTTTGAAATCTGGGGGTTGTTTTGCATGCCATCGGTGTTTGGTGGGGCAAACTGGGCATTTAGGGGGCATTCCCCCCCATGCCTAGATCCGCCCCTGGTGAGGCATCGCTGTGGTCAGTGGGCAGCGCTGCTGATGGCTTCACATTCACCACCGTGACACGCTCGCGTGTTACTACTCCCTTTGTAAGCAAGCGTTCGATATACAGAGACAGCAATCCGGCACGACATCTTATCTCAGATCTGTTGTACTGCTGTCAGAGCTGCAGCACTTCCTATCTCGGAGGGATATAAATATAATGCAGGCCACGGGAATAAACACCTAGTACATCGATAAGTCAGGTAATGTTTCCTTTTCATTGTTATGTACAACCTTGATCACAATACATAAAAAAGAGTGCAGCCTCACACTAGTAAATGCTTTATACTCTTACAATATTCATCACAAATCACTTGCCTTTGCATAAGAAAAAAAAACACTCACTCATTCCTTCTCCTCTGAACATGTTATCACCATGCATCATGTTCAATAAACGGTAATATACTGAAAATATAGGCCTATTATAGGGAAAACAATAGGCTTTAATCCAAAATAGGATAGGCTCTCTGTTATGGCATTGTCATACCACTTACCACTGCTTGAAAGGTATCGTCAATTGCTGGTTTCATGCCGTCAATCACTAGGGGTTTACAGATACAGTAATTGCTCAAGACAGATCCAACAGTGGTGCAATATTGTCAAAACCCTACCCTGTATACATGTTACTTTAACTCTGAATGTACTGTAAATCTCCAAGATGTTATCAGTTTTGAGATGTTTGTACTTGACTTAATAAAAGTTCATTCAATCATACTCTAGAAGAAACATCATCAATCCTGACAAGCAGAAAGAAACATTTATACTGGGGTATAACTGCAAGCTTGGCCTGTGTGATATATTGATATAATGCTGGATATTCAAACCATATATTCATCATATCAGTACAGTAGTACAGTTCCATAAGCTTTGTAAACCCCATTAGGGAACATAATCAAGGGCAAGATTTTTAACTGCATTTCATACACCAACATTTTTACAGAGGGAAATTATAGTATGTGTTTTTGGAACAAAATATAAGAGTTCATTTTCATAAGAGTTAAGTTTTTTCCCCACCACTCCCAAAAAACACAACAGGCTGTAAGGACGTATTCCAAAAGTCAGCAATGTGCACATCTGTGTGTGTGTGTGTGTGTGTGTGTGTGTGTGTGTGTGTGTGTGTGTGTGTGTGTGTGTGTGTGTGTGTGTGTGTGTGTGTGTGTGTGTGTGTGTGTGTGTGTGATACACACATCTCCATATCTATAACAAGTTACCCTGCCAAGGCAATGGGATTCATGGTGTGTGCTTCTAAAGTGTACATATAGCCTAGTACCTATTTGTGTTTAAACCAGTGGTTCCCACAATTCTTGACATCAAGGAACCCCAGATTAACTAGATTTCTACACTCATCCACTTGAAAATATTTTGTGCCTACTTCCAAATATTTCAATTTATTCTCAATGTGTTTAAATTACAGATGCCTTGAGCCTGGTGGAGACAACTATTATCATCACTATAGTACCACATGAAAGGGTGTTGCTGAAAATACCCAATCTGCAATCTTATGCAAGCAATGCCCGCTTGCAAAAAAGAGGGGGGGAAGCCCAAATTTAAATACTGTTCACAAGCCTGTACCTCAATGTGTTTTGCCAAATACAGTAACTACACAGTAGCTATGAATGGCTATGGCCTATGGGGTTACACTTGATATTTTAGAATTTAAAGTCTATCAACAATGTACCAAGGCAGAGCGCTCTGGCGTTGTGTTCATAGATGGTGTGTGCCTCCCTCTCAAACGGCAGTTGCACCCCTTCACTTCACAGTGGTGTTATCTATTTTTTCATCTTCTTTTGATCTTTCTTTGTAAGTACTTGGACTTAAGGACTTGAACGTGAAAACCTCTAAGACCAGATCACTAAGACTAAATCATTTTTGATATTTCTAACTAACAAAAATGCAAACTGCACACAGAAAGGCCAAACGTCAGATAAGACAGCCATCTTTTATACTACTGTAATAGACCAGATCAGATTTAGAAAATACGTTTAAGGGTATCTATGCCTGACCCAGAACTCCACAAGCTGGCAGACTCCCATTTTGGGGTATGGACTATGGACATAGCGGCCTTGGTGTCTCCACGGAGGCGCCTCACTGTGGACACACTAGCTTCATATTTGAACATCTAGGTTGAGGCATAGTTTTACTGAAGTTATGTTTGGGGTTAAGGTTAGGTATACAGTAGATTGTTGATATTTCAGTAACGATTTGCATCCGCTTCCCACTCTTTTGTGACTCTATCTACACTATTGAAGAATAAGACAACAGTGTCCAGAATATTAACTATAGGCCTGTGTCAAGTGTGTCAACCTGTGGATACTTAGAGTCAATAACAACATCACAAGTGGTCTTCCAGATACAAATAATGATCCAATGCATTAATGTGACATTTATCACCTTTCACCAGGAAAATAATCTTGGTTGGCTTTTGTTGTATAGCCAGAGGTACCTTTAACAACTGCCATTTACATTTTTAATTGCGTGGAGCATTCTTGTACAATTAACGCTATTTGATCAACCGGGCCATCCTTCACAACTTGAGATGATTAGAACCAGGCTTGGTAATAAATGTGGCTAGTTACAATCAATGTATTCATTTTATTTTTGTCAATGAAGGAAAAACTGTATGAAAGGGGGGGGGGGGGGGGGGTATAGTACCCAGCTGGGCCTGCTGGCACAAGCAGCACATGTACCAATCACACTCCAATCTGGCTCTTGACCTGGGTCTTGGCTCCCATGTAATCTGTTCTTTAAGCCGCTAGCACCCCCACCCACGCCAGTCTTTATCTGTGTGATGTAGTGCACTGTAGTCCCCCTTTCATGGTGACGACGGGGGCCAGGAAATAAATCCCCCATGCATTTCCCCCCATAGACATTTAAAAAAGTATGTATTTAAACATAACTGAGCTTTGAACAAAAGATAACTCAAACCATGACAACAAATGCATTTTTTGGGAGGCGAACAGATAATTAGGAAGAAGAATAAAAAAGGGTACAACACATTTTTTGTTGTCTTTCTTTGTATTTATTTGTTTGGTCCAAAATGTAGTGCTTGTTGTTGTCATGATTTATCAAGATCCGAGTTGGCTTTATTCAAGACTTAATTGTTTTATTATTATTTTTAAATGGCTACAGCAAAAAATGCAAGGGGAGGGACTGTGACAGTCTATAGCTGAAAGGCCATTAAAATGGTATTGGTATTACTTGGTATTGTGAATAAATGCCTGCTTCAAGGCCAGCCAAGTGCCCACTAAAGTTATACCACTACAGTATGCATTCAACTGTTCCAATGCTGATTCAGCTCTAAAACAGTTCACTTAATAAAAAGATCCTTGACATTGAATCAATTAGTAATTGATTGATTGATGTCAGCACTGTTGTCCAGGGAAATGTCAACACAGATCCAGTGTTTGTCAGTCAAAATCTAATTCTAGTCCAAAGGACAAGCTGAGTGCGAGCTAGAGGACAGATAAACATTACTGAAGTTTAGGTTTTAACAGCGACCGATACTGACAACATTTCCTGAAGTCCTTTGTTTATATGGCAGCTGGCGATTCTGGCGATAGCATTTCAAGTTAAAGAAAATTATTCTATAAAGAAATCAATGCATTAAATAACGAATGGCTGTTGCAGAGCTTATCCCCTGTTGGCTGAAGAAAGTAAAGACTACAGTATCATGACTCCCAGAGCAAAAATCACCATGCTGGATCCCCTCTCTTTTTTAAAAACGCAGCATGTCCTTTAGCAGCACAATCTAGGGCACTGCACTGCACTGATCCGGAAAGGTCTGCTTAGGTGGCCGTCCAACACGGCTGGATCTCCACAGACGGATAAATCCAGAGTGACTGGTCTAAGGAGAAACCTTTTGATTCCGCAGCACAAAAAATTGAGCCACGCGGGGTGCAGAACGAGGACACCGCACTATAGCTCAGGGAGGCAGGGAGGAACGTGACCGGAGGCTTAAAGGAGATTCAGGTGGCTGGGAACTAAAATTTAATGACGTCCCAGGAGGTCGGGACGCCGAGACAGGCTGACCCCGTCAAGTGGAAGCCGGAGCCAGTCACCTTGGCAGGGCATGGGACATGTAAATGGGCTTCTCTGTCCCTGCTCGCCGCTGTGACATTTCCACCAGCCAAAATAATCTGCCTCATTATTACAAGGGTGCAGTTTGGTGAAGTGTAGAGGCTGAAAGTTGACAGTCATGCAGCTTTTATTGTCAGGTCTCACTTGTGCAGACGGGTGCCTACCCCCACAAGCCTCATTAAAACAACAACAAGAACAAAACAGAGTGAAACTAAAAATCCTGTAAAATGAAGACATGCTGCGATCATGACTGAATCGCCGTAATTGAGCTCTATAGGAGCTGTTCCTAAAATGACTGATGGTGTGCTCAAACAGTGCCAAAAACAACGGTGAAGGGCGCCGGGCAGAAGAGATGTCAGGAAAGACACTCACGCCTCCATCTAAATTATATTGACTTAGGTAGGGAGCAAAGCAAAGATAACCTCACATCTGGCGTCTGTTATAATGCACTATATCAACTTTATACACTTGTCTGCCTGTATTCCCCCCAGACCAAAGCCCCCCTGCACACACCACCCTCTCATCACCCAAGCCCATGGGTCAAATGGCTGCGTGGTCCTCTCCCCTGTCAGATTTACAACACCGGGAAGGCCTCGGGACACATCCCACATTTTCTCTACGTAGCATGTGACAGCATTTGCCATCTCCTGTGCGACACGAACTCCATTATCCCCGTTGGCCTTGTGAGCGGTCCCCCGAGTGCCACGGTGTCAGTGAAAACACAGTCGAAATGATGTTGACTCGACAATATCTACAGGCCGTTTTCATTGCAGTTACCTTCACCTGGAATTGGCCACAATAAGCACTGCAGAAATACAGTATGAAGTGTATATCCTCAAAAGCTCCTGGGCATATGATTTAAGGTACAGTATGCTAGAGGTTGCAGAGTGTGTGCCCCATAACTTGAGTGCACCATAAGGTTATACACTACAGTACAGTTTTGACATTTTCATTATAGTTTTTTGTATTTATTTTGTTTTGACTCATCTGCATTTTCTCAAGTTTTGTTTTGCTTTGTTTTCAGGTCCTCCCTAAGCTTTGGTATTTTGCTTGCTGATACTTTTTGGCTCCATTGTGTGCATCTATTCTTTCGTAGTGTCTGGAGATCTTTCAGTGCGCACGCCATGACAGAGGCTGCTACTATGATGAACAGTAACAAGGAGCAGGAGAGAGCACTGGCAAATTAGTGTCTGTAAGGGTCTGCTAGCCCCCTTGGCCCTCGGTCAGATTCTTTCACAAAACAGATGAATACTTAATTGGCCCGGGCCGGCCTAGTGCTCTGGGCATGCTTCAATTCCTGATCCCACTGACCTTTTCAGCATGTCTTCCCATCTCTTTTGCCAGCATTTCAGCCCGTTGTTGTAGTTGTTGTCAGATAAAGGTAGAAAACGCCTTAAATCAACAACAAACAAACGCACACGCACACGCACGCACGCACACACACACACACACACACACACACACACACACACACACACACACACACACACACACACACACACACACACACACACACACACACACACACACACACACACACACACACACACACACACACACACACACACACACAAATATGAATATTTAAAATAAACATTGAATACAATTCCCGAACTGCCATCTGGACAATTGTCTGCAATGTTGCATAATGCATTTTTTAACTGACCAATACACTGAATAAATAACTAAATCAGACTCTGTGTGCAAAGTAATTAAGAGTAATCCTATTCCTTACACTCTCAGAGTTAAATTGACAATAGCTTTTACATTGTCACATACAATTTCAGGTCAACAACCGCCACTTTGATCTATTTTGTAGTCTATTTTGTCTTATATTATTCCTTCCTTTCATTCATCCATCGGTTCTCTAAAGTCTTTAAATTGCCACTTTAAAAATGTGCACATACCCTGCATACACTTGCAGGGTATACTGTGCTGTTTTTTAGCGTCGATATTAGCTTGTTTAGTGTTGATAAAGAAAACAATGTTATGCAATAAGCTAATTATTTGGGGTTGGGAACGAGTCAGACATTTAGGTTACAGAAGGTACAGCAGACAGGTGTGTGTTGATTGAAGGTTAAAAGAGTCAGCAGGGCATATAGGGGTCAATGTAAACGAGAGTTCTAAATATGCACATTTTCTTAAGTATCATGGGTCACAGTCAGTATGTGCAAGATAAGTCAGCATAGATAGGTTACTGTATATACGGTATATTCTGAAATACATTATACAGTATATGAATAATACTGCTATCACAAAAAGGAATATGGATGAACGGTTTTCTGAAAAAATGCACAGCAGATGGTCACTCGACCAAAACTTGTCTATGCTACACTTTCTTGCACTTTTGGAATAAATGTGTCTAGATTTTACCAGCCTCTCCTGACTTTTAATGATACTTTGTATCATTAAAAAAGTTTGACTTGAGCCGTAACTGTTGGACTGTTCTTCTCCATTAAGGTAAATATACAGTTTAAGTGTGAGAATGTTGCCTCAAACTTCTCTGAGTGTTTATAATTTATTATGCATTGTGATTTGCATAATGCCCAAAATGCATTTTGTTCACTGCATAATTTCCATGGTCACTTAAACAGACAAGTCCGTTTACAGGTGGCCATGATGTTGAGTAGGAACACAGAATAAAATGGGAAGTAATTGACTAATTAAGCAGGTTACAACAAATGAGCCGTGGGATACTGTGAGATGTTAATGGCTTAATTTTGACTGCTGGATTGAGTAACATCTCCTTGAACCCGCCCACAGATATGCTGCATTGCAGTGTTATCCACAGTGATGCAGTATCAACCCTGCTATGTAGAAATAGCAATTTTGAAAATAACAGATCTTCAAGCTCACAATGTAAGTATTTGCAAATAGCTGAAATATATGGTATAATAATGTACATT
>CM076966.1:31873668-32258668 GCA_039105355.1 Benthosema pterotum
GAAAAAAAGTATTGTCCCCCGGAGAAGGTAATCAGGCCTATAGAACATGGCTGCATGGGTGTGTGTGTGCAGCTCTCTCAGGACCCAGCTATACTGATACATGCAAATAGAGGGAACAGGGGGCAGGTCTTTGTGCTGCCATGCTGCATGCAAGGGACCATAGGCTGAAAATGAGGGAGAGTTGGCAACTTAATTAATGGACCTTACAGATCTTTAACTCTTATGAGAGTGTAATATTGAGATCAAGCTTTCAATAGTTACATTATTGCCACATATCTGTAATACTTCTTTATTTTAAGAAGTCAATTCTTCATTCATCAATTTGATAAATGTTGCAAAGCATGGAATTGTGGACAAAACCGTATCCAACAACAACAAAAATATTCTTTAGTTTTGGCTCTGAAAAGTTAAATTTCATCAAATGATGGCTACATGCAGGTACAGTACAATGAATTTGGGATCTATTCTGTTTCAGTTGCAATGGAAGTAAAAGTATTGGGTAGCAATGAGCTAAGATAGCCCCAGACTGGGAGAGGTGTAGCTCTCTCAGGACCCTTCCATACTGAGACAGGCAAAAGAGAGGGAGCATGGGGGAGGTCTGTGTGCTCCTATGGCTCCCAAGGGCCATAGGCTGAAAATGAGGGAGAGTTGGAAACTAAATGGACCTTACAGATCTTTAACTCTTATGAGAGTGTAATATGAGATTAAACTTTCAATAGTTACATTATTGCCACATATCTGTAATACTTCTTTATTTTAAGAAGTCAATTCTTCATTCATCAATGTGATAAATGTTGCAAAGCATGGAATTGCGGACAAACCGTATCCAACAACAAAATATTCTTTAGTTTGGTTCTGAAAGGCTAAATGTCATCAAATGATTCTAAAACGCATTTTTACAATCCCAATTGATAGAAGTTTTTATAAATCCCCACAGTGATTCACAATGTTTCTGTAGAACCCTGTATGTTTTTCTAGCTCTAAACCAATATTAGAAAACCATTACAACCAATTGATCGGGTATTCCACAGACATTGAATTGGGGACTTAACTTTACCATCTTGTAGATTGTAATTTGCCATTTAAAACACATACCATGCCTGTCCCCCTAGCACACAGACTACACAGCAAAATACTGGAATACATAAGATTACATAACAAAATGTAAATTGACATTGTTGTTTACAATATTGCTATACACTATGTCAAATTGCCTTGATGTTGTCATTCTGTTCTAAAATGACACCAACTTACACCAGCTAGCCTAGATTATCCACAAATGGATCTACTTCTCAAATGACAGATTGCTTTAGTGGTGGATAATCATTTTTATTCTACTCACAAACTGCTAATAATGGTTTATGTTCAACTAGTACTGTATATACAGTATGTTTAGTCTGGTCAGTGAAGGAAAAATACTTTTCTACCGTATTTTGACTTGATGTCAGTTTATTTGTACTGAACACATTTGAAGTTGGTTTATTAAATAGTTCTTCAATAACTACCGTGTAAGTTTTGTTTTCCTTTGATGAACAGATTCCTCTCCACCAAAGTAGATCCAAGATTAGCATAACATTTTTTTATGGACTTCACATGTGGCAGTTATGCTTTTTACACGTGGATATTATGTTTTATTTTGGTTCAGATGTTCAAAAGGTCTAAAACCTTCACTCAATGCATGAGCTGACACCTATGTGTTTTGTAAAACACATTTCAGAAATCCCAAGGACACAAAAATCTCCTTCCCATTTTAACTGTTACATTGTTTTAGGTAGTGAAGCTGAACATTCCCCCCTAAATTAGCCATGACATGTTTTTTCCCCAATCCCTACAGTAAGCTGAGCCTGTGTTAATGGGTAGTACCATAATTTGGTTTAAACTAACCAGCAGGACATTGACATTTCTAAAGCTGAGAATGTTTCTGACTTGTTTTCTCAGTTCTGTGCCTTTTTGTCTACACAGGAGCCAAATAGCCACTCTGACACTGTATTGTGTGTGTGTGTGTGTGTGTGTGTGTGTGTGTGTGTGTGTGTGTGTGTGTGTGTGTGTGTGTGTGTGTGTGTGTGTGTGTGTGTGTGTGTGTGTGTGTGTGTTTTCTCGTACTGTTTTCTCGTAACTCAGAGAATCTGTTTTACAACCTCCTAACAACAATCTTAAATGTTTGAACACTAAATTAAGACAAACTCAACAACAAGAACACTCTTATACATGATCGCATACAAACACTGTTTTTCCTATGGGACTTGTGTGTGATGTGTTTTGCTTTCTCGCTGGGGGGTCATGAATAGACAAACACCCACCTCTGAGGTGGGAGCCCTTCCCATGGCTGCTGACTGCGATCCTACTGCATTGTATTCAGACCAGTGTTCATAGAACATAAAGTCTACCAGTGTACTTAGCAAGGACAGAATGTAAGGGGCACATGCATGCGTATGCTGTGTGCACATAAGCACAGACACACACCACTGGATCCCACACGGTTTCTTGTTTACAGGATATATATGTTACTTAGGGTCTACTTTTTTCATTGGAAGATTAGGGAGACCACTTCATACCCCAACTTATTAAATAAGTTATTAGTACAGGCATTATATGGGAAAAAAGGGGTCAACCTGCGCCTAATTTAAAAAAAAAAAAAACTCAGCTGATTTTGAATCTTTAATATGCTCAGAATAACATACAAAAAGTTGCCTGGAATTGTCTGGGAGGGAAAGTTGTGAAAATAGCCTGTAAAGTAGGAGACTACAAAACCGTTTTTTTTTTTTTGTCCCTTTCTGCTAGATTTCACCATCCTAAACCATATAACAATTTGATTGAATGGTTTACCAAACATTTCTCAGTTGTTCCATATGTATTTCATGCTGTAGAATCCAGTTCTGCAATGTATATTTTTTGTATTGTACATAATTATTGAATTTATCAGCATATTCACACATGGGCGGAAATGACAGGACAAATCCTATAACAGTTTGTTAAACGGGTTTATCATACTCTGCTCGGTTGATCAGTATGTATCTTTTCCTGTAGATTCAATTTCTGCAATGTACAGTACATTTTTGTATTGTGCATAATTAATGACAATTAGTATATTTGACACATAGGTGGACTTAATTTGATATGTTGATGTGTATGTATAATTAGATTGTTTCAGTCCAGTAATAATGTCATTTGACCTTGGACTAATTGCAACTAGAAAAAACCTCAACTGATTTTGAATCTTTAATATGCCCAGAATAACATACAAAAGGTTGCCTGGAATTGTCTGAGGGGAAATTTTTGCTAGATTTCACCATGTCAAACCCTGTAACAATTTGATTAAATTGTTTACCCAACTTTTCTCCGTTGATTGTTATTTAGACCTGTAGAATCCATTTCTGTAATGGCCATTTTTGTATTGTGTATAATTAATAAGTACAATATATGTATATGTGTATAATTTGCATATTGACATAGGTGGAAATAACAGGAAAACCCTATAGCAATTTGACAATTTTGATAGTTTGGGAAATTTGATTTACCAAACTTTTCTTGGGTAATCTCTGTGTATTTTTCCCTATAGAATGCAATTCTGCAATATATCTTGAGCATATATAATTTGATAATTAGCATAATTGTCACATGGGGCAGAAACAATTCGATAAGCTACTGTATATGGGTAATTTGATATTTGATTGGAGATCAACTGACAAGTGTTATTAAAAGTCATCTGTCTGATGCATTAGTACAAAATCACTGTCACTCTCTAATAAGAAAGAAGATGTCTGAAAAGGATGTAGGATTTTTTTTTTCTGCTTTGCTTTTTCATCATGAACTCTTTGACCTCTTCCCGGGCATCCATCATCATTTTCGTCTTCTCCCTTCATTTCCTGGGAGGTTTTCTGTTCAGGCTTGGTGAAAACTCTGTAGGTGAACCAAACTGGGACAAGACCATTGACTGTTGTCTGTTGCCACTTGCAGGCATTGTCCTCTGGTGTACGATAATCAATATATATCTGACTACACTGTCTCCAGATGTTTAAATTCCTTCAGATTTTCTGATCAGTTCTGTCTTGTTTTCATCACTATGTACTGTAGAAAGGCTGACTTAGCCCCTTCTCCTTTGTGTCAACTTTTTTTTAATTATCTGTTACTATGAATATCACTATTTTGCGTCATGCAAAATCAAACCTGACTATCTAGATAGCCCCCAACATCTCTTCTAATGTAGTTTTTATTTTTGGAATCTGAATGGGTTTGAAGAAACTAACTCGATCTCCCCCTGCTCTTTTTAACCTCTACTCTAAGAACTTCAACAGTCTTTCCTGTCTCTGTTGATTCTAACAAGCCTTTCACAACATCTTCATCTATGGCTTGGCCAGTCTTTAAATGCCTTGCCACTTCTGATGCGAATTGATTCATGTTCATGGACATCTATCTGGTCAACTTGTTAATTTTCAGCACCTTGGATAGTTTATTTTTGTACATATAAACTATAGCTGTAAGCAAAGTGAAAACACACAAAATGTTAAAAACACAAGACATCTACAAAGCATTATACAGTATATACAAACAACACAGAGTTAAAACATACAACACACCAATATAAACGTACTACATACTTACAATATTATAAGTTAAAGCATACATAGCACCAGTGTAAACACTACATACTTAATATTATAAAAGATAAAACATGCAACACGCTATCATAAACGCAGCATGATTAATATTATATTAAAAAACATGTAACACACCATAAACGCTATATACAAAAGTATACAAAACAAAACAAAACAAAACATTGTAAGTCAGAAAGTTAAGATGTAGACAAACACAAAAGTTAAAACACATAGTGTATAATGATAGTGATATACACAGTGAAACATACAAATGTTAAACACAAAGACTATAAAAAACACAAACGTTTAAATGGTTTTCTTATCCTATCTTTTTTTTGGATTCAAATGGAACCAAACGGGGCCCGCAAGGTTCACATTTGTACAATCTCAGGAAATTTTGAAAATGCTGAAAGATTTGCCAGATTTAGCAAGATTTGCTAAATTGAAAGGTATTTTATACAAAATTATAATATATAATATTTTATAAATAGACTAACTAGACTAAATGGTAAAAGGCATAACGATGTCATGTCTGTTAAAATCTGTTAAAATGTAGCATACCTACAAATAAAGCATCACCAGGGGATGCCTTACCGACACCTCCCCCCCCCCCCCCTCATTAACATATGCATACCTACAGTATGTAGCATGGGATGGTTTAAAAGCTAGGGCCCCATCACTCAGACAGACCCGCAGGTGTCCTCACTCAGACAGACCCACAGGTGTCTGTCTATCACGTACTGTAGCTGTATAGCATACATGCCCCCTACATGACAGCTGCATTTTACACGCAAAGGGGCACTGAAACTGAGGAACTGAGCATGGACCCTGAACTTCTCTTTCACCAACATTATGAACCCAAGACCCCTGTGATTTTTCCAGACTACACATGGGACTCTGGAAAAGCATTAAACACAGCTCTAGACATGAGCCAACCTGACTGTGTGTGTGGGGACTTTTTTCTGGAGACAATAAAGGCTGGCATTGCATCGCTCCTTCCGATTGTACTGGGGGAAGATATCAAAGAAATATGTACTGGCTGCCAATTTGACCATCCTAGCCAGACCCAGCATCCCTGCATGTGGCCGCAGTCTGAATATGACTTCAATACACGTTTCATACCGGTAGTGAAAAGACTTTGGACTGACCGGTTTATTCCAGGACTCGCTCGTCTTCTAGAAAACAGAGGCTTTTTGGCAATATGGAGCAGGATTCAAGGAGCTGCAGAAGCTATTCTTTATGAACTAAAGAATTCCGGTGATATATATGCCAAAGTCAAAGAGATCCTGACAGAGCTGGTTGGTGAAGACCCGGAGAAGAAAAATGATATGGATGACTTTGTCTCATTCTGGATGTGGAGGCCTGATGAGGATGAATGAGTTGTGTTTTGTTGAGTTTTGTTATTATTTTCTGAAAACTTTCTGAAAATCGAATTTGTTAAGATCTCATGTTGTATTGCATACGTTTATTATTGTGCATTTGTTTATGAGATGGAGGGTTCCTAAAAGAAAGTCTGTGTGTAATGAAATAAATAAAGCATATATTCTGTTTGACGGAATAACTCTGTATGGTGTTATTTTATTAATATACCCAGCATACAGTATATGAAATATAATACATTGTGATTATCTTTCTTGCTAGAACATTGTCAGTACGTATTCAAAAAGGCTGCAGAGTCTAATGCAGAGGATATATTCCGATCCTGGGGATCCTGGTTTATATGGTGGTGTGAGGAAAATTGGCACATAGGCTCTAGAGAAGCACACTGGGCAAAGCTAATGTTGAGCATAGAAGGACATAGAGGGACTATCTATCCAGGAGGATGCTTATACACTACATCGGGGGCAGCTAGAAAAAGCATTTACTAGGAATGTCTTTGTGCATCATATATCTGTTTTTTTTATACCAAAACAAAAATGTAATCTGACGCTGACTAGTTGTGTGCTGAATTTGTCATATTTAGACCAGCCTTGTTTTCAATGCATGGAGCTTGCTTGTTTAGAGAAAAAGATCTATTACAGTGAGTATAACTTGATCATCCTTGATTTACATGGTTATGAGGCTGTGTTCATAACCTACTACCTTCTATGGATAGCATATAATACACATAAACATCATGCATGAACATGAAATACATAACACCTGTTTGATGATTAGAATATATACTTGATTGATGATGATTTATTGTACACAATATGTAGAATATTGCACATAGACTGTGTGTCTGTCTATCGCACATGTATGCAGAATATGTATATAGTTGTATAGTATATGGATAGATTACATATTTTCCCTAAATGTTCATGGATATGCTTCATGACCCTGCCATGTTACAAAGCTTTCCGGCGCTGGTGGTGACAATACAATGGGTACAGCCCTATCCCATCAGAGTATCAGATTCTCTACTACACTGAGAATCATGAGACCGAGAATCACTCTGCCTGTATTGGGTGACATTTGATGTATGTATGTATGTATGTATGTATGTATGTATGTATGTATGTATGTATGTATGTATGTATGTATGTATGTATGTATGTATGTATGTATGTATGTATGTATGTATGTATGTATGTATGTATGTATGTATGTATGTATGTATGTATGTATGTATGTATGTATGTATGTATGTATGTATGTATGTATGTATGTATGTATGTATGTATGTATGTATGTATGTATGTATGTATGTATGTATGTATGTATGTATGTATGTATGTATGTATGTATGTATGTATGTATGTATGTATGTATGTATGTATGTATGTATGTATGTATGTATGTATGTATGTATGTATGTATGTATGTATGTATGTATGTATGTATGTATGTATGTATGTATGTATGTATGTATGTATGTATGTATGTATGTATGTATGTATGTATGTATGTATGTATGTATGTATGTATGTATGTATGTATGTATGTATGTATGTATGTATGTATGTATGTATGTATGTATGTATGTATGTATGTATGTATGTATTAAATAAAATAGTAGTTACAATAACATGATTGTTATTAAGTGTTTTATTAATTCATTATTTTAGGCGTGTTTACAGGTTTACAGGGTAGAATATAGGTTTACAAGGTAGAGTATACAGTATACAGTATGCAGTAGAAAATACAGTGCACAATAGAAAATACATGATACATCATACATCTATTGCACCCTGTGTGTACAAAACACACAAAAGAAAAAGAAGAAATATAGTATCGTTACATGTATTGCCCACCTCTCTCTCTCTCTCATTCCAGTTTCACCAAACATGAGGGGTAGGGGCAGTGTTCAATGAACACAGCCTCATAACCATGTAAATCAAGGATGATCAAGTTATACTCACTGTAATAGATCTTTTTCTCTAAACAAGCAAGCTCCATGCATTGAAAACAAGGCTGGTCTAAATATGACAAATTCAGCACACAACTAGTCAGCGTCAGATTACATTTTTGTTTTGGTATAAAAAAACAGATATATGATGCACAAAGACATTCCTAGTAAATGCTTTTTCTAGCTGCCCCCGATGTAGTGTATAAGCATCCTCCTGGATAGATAGTCCCTCTATGTCCTTCTATGCTCAACATTAGCTTTGCCCAGTGTGCTTCTCTAGAGCCGATGTGCCAATTTTCCTCACACCACCATATAAACCAGGATCCCCAGGATCGGAATATATCCTCTGCATTAGACTCTGCAGCCTTTTTGAATACGTACTGACAATGTTCTAGCAAGAAAGATAATCACAATGTATTATATTTCATATGCTGGGTATATTAATAAAATAACACCATACAGAGTTATTCCGTCAAACAGAATATATGCTTTATTTATTTCATTACACACAGACTTTCTTTTAGGAACCCTCCATCTCATAAACAAATGCACAATAATAAACGTATGCAATACAACATGAGATCTTAACAAATTCGATTTTCAGAAAGTTTTCAGAAAATAATAACAAAACTCAACAAAACACAACTCATTCATCCTCATCAGGCCTCCACATCCAGAATGAGACAAAGTCATCCATATCATTTTTCTTCTCCGGGTCTTCACCAACCAGCTCTGTCAGGATCTCTTTGACTTTGGCATATATATCACCGGAATTCTTTAGTTCATAAAGAATAGCTTCTGCAGCTCCTTGAATCCTGCTCCATATTGCCAAAAAAGCCTCTGTTTTCTAGAAGACGAGCGAGTCCTGGAATAAACCGGTCAGTCCAAAGTCTTTTCACTACCGGTATGAAACGTGTATTGAAGTCATATTCAGACTGCGGCCACATGCAGGGATGCTGGGTCTGGCTAGGATGGTCAAATTGGCAGCCAGTACATATTTCTTTGATATCTTCCCCCAGTACAATCGGAAGGAGCGATGCAATGCCAGCCTTTATTGTCTCCAGAAAAAAGTCCCCACACACACAGTCAGGTTGGCTCATGTCTAGAGCTGTGTTTAATGCTTTTCCAGAGTCCCATGTGTAGTCTGGAAAAATCACAGGGGTCTTGGGTTCATAATGTTGGTGAAAGAGAAGTTCAGGGTCCATGCTCAGTTCCTCAGTTTCAGTGCCCCTTTGCGTGTAAAATGCAGCTGTCATGTAGGGGGCATGTATGCTATACAGCTACAGTACGTGATAGACAGACACCTGTGGGTCTGTCTGAGTGAGGACACCTGCGGGTCTGTCTGAGTGATGGGGCCCTAGCTTTTAAACCATCCCATGCTACATACTGTAGGTATGCATATGTTAATGAGGGGGGGGGGGGGGGAGGTGTCGGTAAGGCATCCCCTGGTGATGCTTTATTTGTAGGTATGCTACATTTTAACAGATTTTAACAGACATGACATCGTTATGCCTTTTACCATTTAGTCTAGTTAGTCTATTTATAAAATATTATATATTATAATTTTGTATAAAATACCTTTCAATTTAGCAAATCTTGCTAAATCTGGCAAATCTTTCAGCATTTTCAAAATTTCCTGAGATTGTACAAATGTGAACCTTGCGGGCCCCGTTTGGTTCCATTTGAATCCAAAAAAAAGATAGGATAAGAAAACCATTTAAACGTTTGTGTTTTTTATAGTCTTTGTGTTTAACATTTGTATGTTTCACTGTGTATATCACTATCATTATACACTATGTGTTTTAACTTTTGTGTTTGTCTACATCTTAACTTTCTGACTTACAATGTTTTGTTTTGTTTTGTTTTGTATACTTTTGTATATAGCGTTTATGGTGTGTTACATGTTTTTTAATATAATATTAATCATGCTGCGTTTATGATAGCGTGTTGCATGTTTTATCTTTTATAATATTAAGTATGTAGTGTTTACACTGGTGCTATGTATGCTTTAACTTATAATATTGTAAGTATGTAGTACGTTTATATTGGTGTGTTGTATGTTTTAACTCTGTGTTGTTTGTATATACTGTATAATGCTTTGTAGATGTCTTGTGTTTTTAACATTTTGTGTGTTTTCACTTTGCTTACAGCTATAGTTTATATGTACAAAAATAAACTATCCAAGGTGCTGAAAATTAACAAGTTGACCAGATAGATGTCCATGAACATGAATCAATTCGCATCAGAAGTGGCAAGGCATTTAAAGACTGGCCAAGCCATAGATGAAGATGTTGTGAAAGGCTTGTTAGAATCAACAGAGACAGGAAAGACTGTTGAAGTTCTTAGAGTAGAGGTTAAAAAGAGCAGGGGGAGATCGAGTTAGTTTCTTCAAACCCATTCAGATTCCAAAAATAAAAACTACATTAGAAGAGATGTTGGGGGCTATCTAGATAGTCAGGTTTGATTTTGCATGACGCAAAATAGTGATATTCATAGTAACAGATAATAAAAAAAAAGTTGACACAAAGGAGAAGGGGCTAAGTCAGCCTTTCTACAGTACATAGTGATGAAAACAAGACAGAACTGATCAGAAAATCTGAAGGAATTTAAACATCTGGAGACAGTGTAGTCAGATATATATTGATTATCGTACACCAGAGGACAATGCCTGCAAGTGGCAACAGACAACAGTCAATGGTCTTGTCCCAGTTTGGTTCACCTACAGAGTTTTCACCAAGCCTGAACAGAAAACCTCCCAGGAAATGAAGGGAGAAGACGAAAATGATGATGGATGCCCGGGAAGAGGTCAAAGAGTTCATGATGAAAAAGCAAAGCAGAAAAAAAAAATCCTACATCCTTTTCAGACATCTTCTTTCTTATTAGAGAGTGACAGTGATTTTGTACTAATGCATCAGACAGATGACTTTTAATAACACTTGTCAGTTGATCTCCAATCAAATATCAAATTACCCATATACAGTAGCTTATCGAATTGTTTCTGCCCCATGTGACAATTATGCTAATTATCAAATTATATATGCTCAAGATATATTGCAGAATTGCATTCTATAGGGAAAAATACACAGAGATTACCCAAGAAAAGTTTGGTAAATCAAATTTCCCAAACTATCAAAATTGTCAAATTGCTATAGGGTTTTCCTGTTATTTCCACCTATGTCAATATGCAAATTATACACATATACATATATTGTACTTATTAATTATACACAATACAAAAATGGCCATTACAGAAATGGATTCTACAGGTCTAAATAACAATCAACGGAGAAAAGTTGGGTAAACAATTTAATCAAATTGTTACAGGGTTTGACATGGTGAAATCTAGCAAAAATTTCCCCTCAGACAATTCCAGGCAACCTTTTGTATGTTATTCTGGGCATATTAAAGATTCAAAATCAGTTGAGGTTTTTTCTAGTTGCAATTAGTCCAAGGTCAAATGACATTATTACTGGACTGAAACAATCTAATTATACATACACATCAACATATCAAATTAAGTCCACCTATGTGTCAAATATACTAATTGTCATTAATTATGCACAATACAAAAATGTACTGTACATTGCAGAAATTGAATCTACAGGAAAAGATACATACTGATCAACCGAGCAGAGTATGATAAACCCGTTTAACAAACTGTTATAGGATTTGTCCTGTCATTTCCGCCCATGTGTGAATATGCTGATAAATTCAATAATTATGTACAATACAAAAATATACATTGCAGAACTGGATTCTACAGCATGAAATACATATGGAACAACTGAGAAATGTTTGGTAAACCATTCAATCAAATTGTTATATGGTTTAGGATGGTGAAATCTAGCAGAAAGGGACAAAAAAACGGTTTTTGTAGTCTCCTACTTTACAGGCTATTTTCACAACTTTCCCCCCCAGACAATTCCAGGCAACTTTTTGTATGTTATTCTGAGCATATTAAAGATTCAAAATCAGCTGAGTTTTTTTTTTTTTTAAATTAGGCGCAGGTTGACCCCTTTTTTCCCATATAATGCCTGTACTAATAACTTATTTAATAAGTTGGGGTATGAAGTGGTCTCCCTAATCTTCCAATGAAAAAAGTAGACCCTAAGTAACATATATATCCTGTAAACAAGAAACCGTGTGGGATCCAGTGGTGTGTGTCTGTGCTTATGTGCACACAGCATACGCATGCATGTGCCCCTTACATTCTGTCCTTGCTAAGTACACTGGTAGACTTTATGTTCTATGAACACTGGTCTGAATACAATGCAGTAGGATCGCAGTCAGCAGCCATGGGAAGGGCTCCCACCTCAGAGGTGGGTGTTTGTCTATTCATGACCCCCCAGCGAGAAAGCAAAACACATCACACACAAGTCCCATAGGAAAAACAGTGTTTGTATGCGATCATGTATAAGAGTGTTCTTGTTGTTGAGTTTGTCTTAATTTAGTGTTCAAACATTTAAGATTGTTGTTAGGAGGTTGTAAAACAGATTCTCTGAGTTACGAGAAAACAGTACGAGAAAACACACACACACACACACACACACACACACACACACACACACACACACACACACACACACACACACACACACACACACACACACACACACAATACAGTGTCAGAGTGGCTATTTGGCTCCTGTGTAGACAAAAAGGCACAGAACTGAGAAAACAAGTCAGAAACATTCTCAGCTTTAGAAATGTCAATGTCCTGCTGGTTAGTTTAAACCAAATTATGGTACTACCTATTAACACAGGCTCAGTTTACTGTAGGGATTGGGGAAAAACATGTCATGGCTAATTTAGGGGGGAATGTTCAGCTTCACTACCTAAAACAATGTAACAGTTAAAATGGGAAGGAGATTTTTGTGTCCTTGGATTTCTGAAATGTGTTTTACAAAACACATAGGTGTCAGCTCATGCATTGAGTGAAGGTTTTAGACCTTTTGAACATCTGAACCAAAATAAAACATAATATCCACGTGTAAAAAGCATAACTGCCACATGTGAAGTCCATAAAAAAATGTTATGCTAATCTTGGATCTACTTTGGTGGAGAGGAATCTGTTCATCAAAGGAAAACAAAACTTACACGGTAGTTATTGAAGAACTATTTAATAAACCAACTTCAAATGTGTTCAGTACAAATAAACTGACATCAAGTCAAAATACGGTAGAAAAGTATTTTTCCTTCACTGACCAGACTAAACATACTGTATATACAGTACTAGTTGAACATAAACCATTATTAGCAGTTTGTGAGTAGAATAAAAATGATTATCCACCACTAAAGCAATCTGTCATTTGAGAAGTAGATCCATTTGTGGATAATCTAGGCTAGCTGGTGTAAGTTGGTGTCATTTTAGAACAGAATGACAACATCAAGGCAATTTGACATAGTGTATAGCAATATTGTAAACAACAATGTCAATTTACATTTTGTTATGTAATCTTATGTATTCCAGTATTTTGCTGTGTAGTCTGTGTGCTAGGGGGACAGGCATGGTATGTGTTTTAAATGGCAAATTACAATCTACAAGATGGTAAAGTTAAGTCCCCAATTCAATGTCTGTGGAATACCCGATCAATTGGTTGTAATGGTTTTCTAATATTGGTTTAGAGCTAGAAAAACATACAGGGTTCTACAGAAACATTGTGAATCACTGTGGGGATTTATAAAAACTTCTATCAATTGGGATTGTAAAAATGCGTTTTAGAATCATTTGATGACATTTAGCCTTTCAGAACCAAACTAAAGAATATTTTGTTGTTGGATACGGTTTGTCCGCAATTCCATGCTTTGCAACATTTATCACATTGATGAATGAAGAATTGACTTCTTAAAATAAAGAAGTATTACAGATATGTGGCAATAATGTAACTATTGAAAGTTTAATCTCATATTACACTCTCATAAGAGTTAAAGATCTGTAAGGTCCATTTAGTTTCCAACTCTCCCTCATTTTCAGCCTATGGCCCTTGGGAGCCATAGGAGCACACAGACCTCCCCCATGCTCCCTCTCTTTTGCCTGTCTCAGTATGGAAGGGTCCTGAGAGAGCTACACCTCTCCCAGTCTGGGGCTATCTTAGCTCATTGCTACCCAATACTTTTACTTCCATTGCAACTGAAACAGAATAGATCCCAAATTCATTGTACTGTACCTGCATGTAGCCATCATTTGATGAAATTTAACTTTTCAGAGCCAAAACTAAAGAATATTTTTGTTGTTGTTGGATACGGTATTGTCCACAATTCCATGCTTTGCAACATTTATCAAATTGATGAATGAAGAATTGACTTCTTAAAATAAAGAAGTATTACAGATATGTGGCAATAATGTAACTATTGAAAGCTTGATCTCAATATTACACTCTCATAAGAGTTAAAGATCTGTAAGGTCCATTAATTAAGTTGCCAACTCTCCCTCATTTTCAGCCTATGGTCCCTTGCATGCAGCATGGCAGCACAAAGACCTGCCCCCTGTTCCCTCTATTTGCATGTATCAGTATAGCTGGGTCCTGAGAGAGCTGCACACACACACCCATGCAGCCATGTTCTATAGGCCTGATTACCTTCTCCGGGGGACAATACTTTTTTCTCGAACCTGCGTTTATTTAGACCATATAGAACGAATATGTGAAGTTTGCAGTACAGATTTCACACCCCACTGTCGCCCCGTGGGGAATAATGGGATGTGTTCACGTGATCCATATGACTACGAGAACAGGGTCGATCAAACACACACAGACAGAGAGAGTATGACACCTTGCCCTGGAAGACATACACACAGACAGGAAGAGAGCCCCACAGATATGACACCCCTGGCCTGGGAACACACATCCCTCACACACACCCCCCCACACACACACACCTAACCACATACAGTCAGCCATGGAGCACTGACACACACACACACACACACACACACACACACACACACACACACACACACACACACACACACACACACACACACACACACACACACACACACAACACACACACACACACACACACACACACACACACACACACACCACACACACACACACACACACACACACACACACACACACACACACCTAACCACATGCAGTCAGCCATGGAGCACAAAAGACCTCCCCCCCATGCTCCCCTGCAGGTTCAGGGCATGACGCTCACACCAGGGTCACATTACAGTCAGCCTAACCCATGACCTTTCATGACCTGTCTATATTGCGCACGTGCAGTAGACAAAAAAGTCATAAACCTTTTGTACTTATGTAAACAAAAAAGCCATAAAACCTTTGTTCTTATGTAAACAAAAAAAGATCAGACATATACCCCTATTTGGCTTCCTGTCCTTATTAGATAGTCCTTGGGGTGACCAGGGGGCTTATGTCATGGGATGTCACATGACCCGTGTGCTTGCCTGGGGTGAGCTACAGGAATTTGAATTACAGTAGGTAACGTGTCAGAGCGACTGGATTTATGTGTCAAAAACGCAAAGTTTGCAATGATTTAAATGTTATTTTGGGTACTTATTCTGATTGTGGCTTCTGGCCTGGTGACTACAAACGAGTGACATTAGATATCATCCCCTTCCGACCGGATCATAAACACAAAGAGGAATGCTTCCTAGGAATGCTTTCCAGACAGGTCCAGGATTGGAACGCTACAGGGTTTTGATCAAGAGTGTCAACAAGTTCACCAGATGGGATTGAAAATGCAGCCAACATCATTTTATACTTACACACGTTTTTATTAAATGGTTTGACTTCCATTGTATTTTCTGCAAGTTGAATGTGGTGTTGAATTCTTTGAGGCATCTGCCATTTCCATTCCAAATGGAGATATAATACATTTAAATACTCCTTTGTACCTATAATTCTCTTGCAGAGGGGGCAAGGGGTGGGAGTTACGGTGCTGCTAGAATTGCACTAGATATTGGTAATGTTATATCTATTTATATTCATATTATTCATATTTTTCTCCTTTCTTACTATTTAACTAAGCACTACTTATGGGAGGTGGTGTATATGCCTGATGAGGTGTGCGAGTCACTATTACTGTACTGCATTGTCCTGTAATGTCTTACATGTTGCTGCAAGTCTGTATGCCCAAGACAAATCTCTCCACAGAGACGAAATAAAGTAACCTTGAACCATTAACAGAATGCTTAAGTTGGCTTTTTAAAAAGTATATACAGTACGGTGCCTATATTGAGCTCTCTCTCTCTCTCTCTCTCTCTCTCTCTCTCTCTCTCTCTCTCTCTCTCTCTCTCTCTCTCTCTCTCTCTCTCTCTCTCTCTCTCTCTCTCTCTCTCTCTCTCTCTCTCTCTCTCTCTCTCTCTCTCTCTCTCTCTCTCTCTCTCTCTCTCTCTCTCTCTCTCTCTCTCTCTCTCTCTCTCTCTCTCTCTCTCTCTCTCTCTCTCTCTCTCTCTCTCTCTCTCTCTCTCTCTCTCTCTCTCTCTCTCTCCCTCTTTAACTTTGCCTCCACCCTTGAAGTCATTGCAACCCTCAACCCCTCTCAAAGAAGCCCAATGAAAACGACTGAAACCAAGCAGATCATGCATATTTTAATAATGCAGGCAATTACAATGGGGGGCGTGGGGGGGGAGGGGGGGTATCGTTGGTACTGCAGCCAAAATATGTCACCTTGAGAAAATATGAAAATAAATAAATATAATGAAATAAATAGGCAACATTTATATTAAATATAAATGTTGCCTATTTATTTCAGGGCTTTACGATGAAATTTAAATCAACAAATTTTGTTGATTTAAATTTCATCGTAAAGCCCTGGAAACCCTGGAATGTTCATTCATAACAAAGTATGCTCTATACTGTGTATACATGCATGTTCATTGTATTCCAACTTCTCTTGTTATCCTAGTTGGCAAAGATGTAGTGTGTGTGTGTGTGTGTGTGTGTGCGTGCGTGCGTGCGTGCGTGCGTGTGTGTGTGTGCGCGTGCCTGTGTGGGTGGGTGCGGGTGTTTGTATCTAATCTCGGAACCCGCTGAACCGTTTGGCATCAGTGCCACAACAGCACAAGGCATTATTTTGTTGTACAAAATGTGCTTGTTAGTGCACACAATAACCCGAATGGCTGCATGCTAATAGTTAACAAACTTTCCTCATTATTGCATGTAACGTTTCCTCACAACAAAAGGCAGGCTGTGACTGTGAGCCTTCCATCGCCTTTTAAATCTTCAGGGAAATCAACTTCTTAGTTAGATGCTTCTAACGGTCTATCTTTGGCTCCTCTCCCACCTCCGCCTCTCAATGATTCTTTAGGCGGTGACACCATCTCCAATGACTCAGTGTGCAACAGACACCAGAGATTAATAATGTTTTTACAGAAATAGTTGCACAGATATAACAGCCCCAGTAACCCATGGTTACTGGGAAAAACGTCACTAGGTGTCATCGATTCAGTCGACCGTGTTATTTCCATTTCTAACTCCTAATTAACCAGCCCCCAATACACTATGCAGTATATAGTCTCTAAAGAATGTCATACAGAACAACAATCGAGGGAACAAAAAGCATATTTATCCATCTATCTACAGTATCGGTCGATCCATCCATCCATCCATCCATCCATCCATATGTTTGTCTGTCTGTCTATATAGACAGATAATATATAGTATATATACAGTATATAACATACGGTATATACACAGAAAGAGAGAGAGAGAGAGAGAGAGAGAGAGAGAGAGAGTTTAATAAAGATAATTTTAATTCATCTGCTGCCATGTTTGCCACCCATTTTTAAAAAAAAACACAATTCAACGGTTTCCTTTTTCTTCCCTCTCACAGGAGATGTGCCCAAGCAGCTTGCTGGCTCATTTGAGAAATGTCACATCATCATAATGCATGGCTTCAGACCTTGAACTCTCTTTGGTAATCTTTGGTAATAAGCAAGTATAGAGCTAGGGGGAAAAAAACGAAATTGAAAGTTTACGGAGGGTAGAAGTGTGGCTATAATGAACCGGTTTCCTGCCGAGTAATGAAAGGTCTGAGCCTAATGCCAAGGGCAGGCAGACAAGCACGAAGACCATTAGAGCTCAGCTAGCACTTACAACTCCATCAGAAAAACAGCCCATTTGTTACAAGGCTCACAGCCTCACAGGCAGGAACAATAAGGGAGATGCAGCAACTGAATAGACCAAATAAGGAATTTAATTAACACATAGTTTAAGAAAACTAAATGACAAAAGTGGATATTGTGCCAGCAGGTTTACCTGACACATGTGTAATGACCTGTCAAATGTACAAGTAATAATAATAATAATATAAGAGCCATTTGTTTGACATCATTGTTTCCAAACAATGGCAAAGAAAATAAAATCTGGTAGAACAGTGTGTACATGACGAAGAGGTCTTGTCTTGAGTTGTGCTGTAAAGATGTCTACAGAGTGTGCCTGTCTAAGGTCGCATTCAGACCTCATACATTGGTAGACTGCGGTTTGTTTTCACACTGCACTATCATCCGCAGGGACCTTTGTCAATGTGTTCAATTCATGAACTACACAGTGAAATATAGAAAACTGTAATAGTAATAGTTATAGGTCGTACTAGTTGTTGTAGTATAGTTAGTATAGGTGAGCATATAGGTGTATAGGTGAGTCGACACACGTGTGCTATACTGCCATCACGGCATGGTGCCGCGTGGTACCAGCAAACCACCACTATTCTCATGTGCCAAAAAACAACTTCTTCATCCCACAATGGTATAATCATGACTCCCTATGTTTAGTGTGATTGCATTCACACGTGCAGTGATGTGTACTCTGCTGTGTTCTGAAGTGAAGCGAAACCCCTGAGGAGTAGAATGCGGTGCCTTGACGTGTTTTAGGATTTGAATGAGGCTTCAAACCTGCCAAACGAAGCAAACTTTCTGACAATCGCAGTAAATTTTTCTGTTTCTGGTGTATCGTACCCTAATGGTGAAGAAATACAGTGTGAATGGGGGGGCACCAAAGACCATCAAGTAGGTACCCCTGAAAGACCCGGTCAACTAAAGAGACCTGGTCAACAAAAGCACGATAGAAGGTAGAAAAGGTTAGAAACAAAAGCAAAAACAAAATAAACTATCAAGTTAAATGAGAACAGTGTCCACTTGGTATACTGTATATACTGCTCTACAGATATTCTGACCTCATCGTGGATATCCAGACAGAATGACTTCTAAAAACAAGAATTGATGCATCGTCAATTAATTGGCAGCTGCTGTATTATTTTTGCAGAATTGTTCCATGTATGAAAGGGACGTGGTCATACCTACAGTACTAGGTTACTAAATAGTAATGAAATGAAGCTCTGACCAGAGCCATAGAGATGTGATAGCCAATCAGAAGTTGCCAAGAGACCAGACAGCCAATCAGATAGCCAGTACAAAAAACATCCCGAGGCTCAAAGGTCGGCTAGTGCCATAGAGAGTATGATCACAGACTTATGACACCTGCGTTCACTTCAATGGAAAGGTGTAATGGCAGCCACTTGAAAACAATGCATTTCCAGTTTGCCGCCCCTCAATGTTACAACCTTTTGGGCAACCTCTTAGACAGTGGGATATTTTAGTCTCTAAAGTTACTGAGCATGTTTACTAAGGCATTCTGCAGCTGCCAAAAAGTGACAGAGCAGTGTACTGCTCTTTGATCAAATCAATCTATGGAAATGTTGGCAATACTTTTTTCCAGTTATCTTTGATCTCATCGGAGGCAAGTTCATCGTGAGGGTGGGCATGGCGCATGTGTGCAGTGTCACAATGTTTCTATGCTGTAAAATCTGAGGTAATGCCATGGCAATGTCACCCACCTCTGCTGTCAGATCACTAGCTATGTTGGTAGTGGAATAGAAGCAAACACAAAGTCAAATAAGAGTTAAGCCGAATATACTTTGTCACACTCCATTTTGTTTTTCTATCTAAATGTATATTCAGTGATTTCACTGAATATACATACATACCGGTATAATTTATTATTTCTTTGGACAACCCTCCCCAGAATGTGCTGCAAGGTGTGGGTTAGTTGTGGACTGGGAACAAAAATCAACCGAGAAATATAAACACACCCTAGGATCTGGCCTATAACTCATGAAATCAAATATGTAGCTAAAATTCCATGCAGTATAACAAAATAATTATTGAGAATATTGGACTCTAATACATGTTAGCATGTTTTACTTGCAATAATTTTACTGTTTTACAATTTTATTTACAATGCAATAATTGTGTTGCAAATGCTTTCCCATTTAATGAACTTAACTCGTCTCATACTGTTATACCATATACTGTGAGTGATATCTTCTGGATAGCTATACCAAAGTTATACCGAAAGTGGTGACCTATTAACATTTTAGGACCCAGCAGAGGTGCTGTGTCCTAGATTCTAGGACGACCCCATATGCTTTCTTGAAACTTCCAGCAGAATCCGCCGGGATAAACTATGTTGTAGATGCAGCTGTGCAGGATGAGACAAATTAATTAGTGTGCCAGAGAGAGAGAGAGAGAGAGAGAGAGAGAGAGAGAGAGAGAGAGAGAGAGAGAGAGAGATAGAGAGAGAGAGTGCGTGCGCGTGCATCAATTTAACAAAGTGCAGACGATCAGAAATCAGCAGAGTCCCCAGGACGAATGTCCTGGTGACTTGTTTTACTGTGCTTCCATGTACAGTAACTCAACTTTAGTTGAACTTGCGGTAGCATTTAATTAATAGAATTAAATCCCTCTTGCTCCCTCTCTCTCATTGACATGTGATTCTCACAGTTATTGACATGAGATTAAACAATTATCTCCAGTGAAGTTATAATACAACCCCAATTCCGTTGAAGTTGGGACGTTGTGAAAAATGTCAATAAAACCAGAATGCATTGATTTGCAAATTGTTTTCAACCTATATTCAGTTGAATACACCACAAAGACAATATATTTAATGTTCAAACTGATAAACTTTATTGTTTTTTGAAATTATACAATCTTTTGTAAATTGATCCCTGCAACATGTACCAAAAGAGTTGGGACGGGGGCAACAAAAAACTGGGAAAGGTCATGAATGCACAAATAACGCCTGTTTGGAACATTCCACAGGTAAACAGGTTCATTTTAAACAGTTTAATATTGTGATTGGTATAACAGGACCATCCCAGTCGTTCAGAATCAAAGATGGGCGAGGTTCACCACTTTGTGAACAATTCTGTGAGAAAATCATCCAACGGTTTAAAAACAATGTTTCTCAACATTCAATTGCAAGGAATTTGGTGATTTCATCATCTACAGTCCATAATATAATCAAAACATTCAAAGAATCTGAAGAACTTGCTATAGTAAAGCAACAAGGCCAAAAACCAACACCGAATACTTTTGACCTTTGATCCCTCAGGTGGCTCTGCATTAAAAACTGACATCATTGTGTAAGGGATATTACTGTGTGGACTCAGGAACACTCAGAAAACCATTGTCAGTTTACAGAATTAGTCGCTACACCTGCGATTGCAAGTTAAAACTCTACCATGCAAAGCAAAGCCATACATCAGAAAGGTTGGTTTGAAAAACAACCAGAAATGCCTTAGAAATGTGGACTCATCAGACCACAGCACACTTTTCCACTTTGTGTCTAACCATTTCAAATGATATTAGACCCAGAGATGGCATTTCTGGTTGTTTTTCTGGTTGTTTTTCAAACCAACCTTTCTGATGTATGGCTTTGCTTTGCATGGTAGAGTTTTAACTTGCAATCGCAGGTGTAGCGACTAATTCTGTAAACTGACAATGGTTTTCTGAGTGTTCCTGAGTCCACACAGTAATATCCCTTACACAATGATGTCAGTTTTTAATGCAGAGCCACCTGAGGGATCAAATGTCAAAAGTATTCGGTGTTGGTTTTTGGCCTTGTCGCTTTACTATAGCAAGTTCTTCAGATTCTTTGAATGTTTTGATTATATTATGGACTGTAGATGATGAAATCACCAAATTCCTTGCAATTGAATGTTGAGAAACATTGTTTTTAAACCGTTGGATGATTTTCTCACAGAATTGTTCACAAAGTGGTGAACCTCGCCCCATCTTTGATTCTGAACGACTGGGATGGTCCTGTTATACCCAATCACAATATTAAACTGTTTAAAATGAACCTGTTTACCTGTGGAATGTTCCAAACAGGCGTTATTTGTGCATTTATGACCTTTCCCAGTTTTTTGTTGCCCCCGTCCCAACTCTTTTGGTACATGTTGCAGGGATCAATTTACAAAAGATTGTATAATTTCAAAAAACAATAAAGTTTATCAGTTTGAACATTAAATATATTGTCTTTGTGGTGTATTCAACTGAATATAGGCTGAAAACGATTTGCAAATCAATGCATTCTGGTTTTATTGACATTTTTCACAACGTCCCAACTTCAACGGAATTGGGGTTGTATTATTTATCGAGGCTCTTTTCCAAACAGTTTCATCATGCATCAATTACCGTGAGGCCTGTTCTCCTTTTTATTAGTGGTTCTGTTTTCACTGTCGTTCACATTTGTGATCGAAGGTTACATCAGGGTTGCGGGATCAAGGCGCAAAAGTAACTAAGGACGACATTGCAAAATGATAAAATCACACACCAAAGACATTCAAATACAGAGCGACAGCAGCACAAATTAATAATAACGACAAAAAGTGTTAAAGATTTTATTAACATGGCATCACGGGCCATGCAGGCATGTGATTAACTGTTACAAGTCATTTAGGGATATCTCTTTGCGTTCCCTTTCTGGTAATTTACAATTTCGGCATTTAGCAAACGTCCTAATCTTATTGTCGCTCCTAATCCAGAGTGACAATAAGGAGAACACAACAGTATACATCAGTAGTTGCATATAGTATCATTAAGTAAACTAACCATCTACCCATACATCCATCCTTCCACGAGGATAAGCAAACCAAGAATTCTATAGTCTAGGGGGCAAGTGTCACGGCCAGTGCTTATGGGCTGGGGTCTGAAGAGGTTAGCTATGAGGCTACGCTGGAACATATAGGGAGTGAGTCTTCAGTTCTAACAGGGAGATCACTGCTTTGTAATAACCGGGAGCCGATGGAGAGAGTGGAGAAGGCATGTGAAAGGCAAGCCAAGGCATGTGAAGTTTTTTGTTAATTAAAGAACAAGTGTGTTACAGAATTCTAAATCAATATTATATAGGCTTAAGTACAAAGCTGGGAGGACAGTAGAAGGAGAGTTACAATATGATGGCTGGATAAGGAGCTATAAGCTGACTATCCCAGTACAGACAGAACAGTGCTGCTAGGATCCTGGTGAGAGTGCACAAATACGAACATATCACACCCATACTTCATTCTCCACACTGGCTCCCTGTCTCCTTCCGTATCAAATACTAGGTCTGCCTCCTCACCCATCAGTGCATCCATAGCAACGCCCCTTCCTATCTCAAGGAACTAATTGAACTCCCAACCTCCACCCACTCCCTCTGTTCTGGACATTCATACACTCTCAAACGTAAAAAGACCAATAGTGGAGCGGGCTAGCTCTCTTATTAGGAGAGATTGTGCACTTTTTTAGAAAAGCGTGAAAATTGGTACACAGCTAAAGACATTCTAAAAATATTTGAATGTGGAGGTATCTTCAATTCCAAGATGGCGGCCCTGAAAATCCAAGATGTCTGCCCAGAAATGTGTTTTTCCTTCATAACTTGTCTTGAAATGCATTGATTTTACACCCCATAGATGTATTGAACGTTAATACAAGGTTGGCCATTACGGACAATTTTGACAATTTGACAATTACCAAGTACGTGTCTGTATCTCCTACGGTTCTTGAGATACAGCATATAGGTACTTTCACAGATTGAGGAGAGCAAGACATTTGTAACATTGATTCTTAAGTCAATCAAATCGTGATACAGGCATGAAAATTGGTACACACACTCTGCAAACCTCACTATTTCTAAAAGTACTGCATGCCCTGCAAAATTCCAAGATGCCGGCCCCCAAAATCCAAGATGTCCGTCCAAAAATGTGTTTTTTCCTTCATAACTTGAAATACAAAGATCTTAAGCCCCATAAATGTATTGAACGTTAATATAAAGTTGGGCCTTACGGACATTTTGATACCAAGTACATGTCTCTATATACTACGGTGCTTGAGTTACAACATATACGTAGTGATGAGGCACCATAAGTGTAACATTTTGGCACGCTTCACTATTTAACTCAAAGATCCCTTTATCACCATAACTTCTATTTTCAGGAAATGGACCTACATGTATCTGCTATCATAAACCAGTTCAAGTTTCTCAATTGATGAAACGGGTCGGGAGTTATTAAACCGATCATGAAGGGCTGTTTCAGTGCTAAATTTGCTGCGTATATTTTGCGAACATAAGCCACCCAGAAATGTCTGTCTGTGCATCTGTCCTTCACAATAAGTGTATATGTGAAGCGGACGCACCAAGTGTAGCATGTGCCCTAGTATAATGGTATAATATGCTAATAGGCGTAATAGTGCAATATATGCAATAGTGTAATAGAGTAATAGGGCTAATAGTGTAATAGTGTAATATATGCAATAGCGGTATACTGTAATAGGGTAATATATGTAATAGTGTAATAGGGTAATATGGTAATGTGTGTAATAGTGTCATAGTGTAACATGTGTAATATGTGAAATAGTGTCATAGTGTAACATGTGTAATAGTGTAATAGGTAAATGTGTAATAGTGTAACATGTGTAATAGTGTAATAGGGTAATATGTGTAATAGTGTAATAAATGTTAATTAGGATAAGTATGTAATATATGCAATAGTGGTAATAGTGTAATAGGATAATAATGCTGTTGTGTAATGTGTAATACGTGTAATAGTATAATATAGTGGAATAGTGTAATAGGGAAATTACACTATACAACTATTTCATCTGTCACACTCTTACCTTAATGCACATATATTACACTATTACACATATTAACCTATTACCCTATTACACATGTTACCCTATTACACAGAACTCCACAATCCGTGGGCGTTTTTAAAAAGGGTCTAAAGACCCTTCACTAAGGCCTTTGACTAGTTGGTCTAATTCTCCTTTGAACATGCACTATTGGTTTTATGTTTTTTATTGTACATTTATACTAAATTCTTTTTTACTGTTTTACCATACTTTTTTAAGTACTTTTTTTAGTACTACTGGGTGAGGAAAGGTTGAAACCTTCAAATGTTATTGTTAATGTATATTATAATGTGTAAACCTACAGGACAGCTGTGATGTGTGCTTTAGATGAGAGCTTACTGTCCAGGACAGGACAACACCCAGCTACCTTTCTGTTGGATCTTAAACAAGGGCGTTGTCTATGAAAATAGTTCGAGCCTGTGTGGGGAACGACTGAGTCAAGTAATATTATTATTATCGCAAATTTAACTTTCACATAAAGTTGACCCCTCTTCACAAGCACAATGTTGGTGTAACTAACATTGTTTTCAACACTAGAATGGAACATTTATGAGTAGTGATGTCAAACCTTGGTGCCATTGTAGCCTACTGCATATACCTGTGATTGGCAAGTATCAACTATCAACACATTGCACAATCCAATAATCTGGAGGGACCTCTGCCCAATTGGCCAGATATCAATTCACAGCAATGGCGACCGATTTGGAAAATATTCAGGAACTGAGGTCCTTGGCTTGCTGGCAGCCTGAACGTGCCCACATGCAGAGCCAGAGCCAGATGAAAGATTCTCGTGGCACATATTAAATACATCAGGTGCTAATTAAACTTCTGGCAGAGGCTCTGCTAGAGCCACCATGTATGTTCACTAAAATATTAAATGTGGGTCACATAATAGAACATGCATAACAAGCACACATCATGATTATATTCACAGATTCACCACTGAATCATAACATATTGGACTTGTGTGGCATTTAATTAACTTAATAGAATTAAGTTATCACTCTCTCTCTCCCCCTCTATATACACAAATATACTGTACACACACACACGCACACACACACACACACACACACACACACACACACACGCACGCGCATGCACACGCGCGCGCAACACACACACACACACACACACACACACACACACACACACACACACACACACACACACACACACACACACACACACACACACACACACACACACACACACACACACACACACACACACACACACCTCAGTTTTCTGTCAGTGAAACATAATTTAACCAGCGATATAGGCTTTCAGTTCAACAATGTGCACAATTCATTTCAAAAGACATCAAAAACTGTAGAAATATATATGAAAGGGATTTGCCACATTGAATATTGCACTAGTTTCATGTAAGCTGTACGACTAAAGAATGACATATTAAAGGTGAGGGTAGCTTATTGATGTGTCACATATGACAATGAAAGTCAGTCAAATATTTATTGCAAGGCTTGCAACATTCAAAATTAACCCATTAGAACCAGGAAAAGTCACTTTAGATTTTATATTCAGTGCAGTGCTGCAAGCTTGTCATTTTTTGTGTGTTTACAGGGACAGACTGATGTTAAGTGGGACTATAACTGAACCCTATTTTCTACTTTCAAACAGGGGGCGTCTCTGGTGGGCTCTGGTTTGTGTATAGCACCCCTGGTACTCTAAACAACATCTAAAATGCATGGCTCAAATGAGCTTTGCACACTTTATTACTCATCTGCAAACAGCTTATGTGTCAGGCAGCACATCCCCGACTCATTTATGTTCACAGGAAACATTGAAAGATGAAGACAATTAGCCCTCACATATTCACATGGGCGCTCTATAACCAAACAAACACAAAGCTCTTATGCAAACTAGAGGCTGGCAAAACAATTTCTGCCTGGCATTATTGCCCTGCCAAAGATGTAATTGCAACTTGAGAGGGAATCTGTGTGTGACACAATTGGGTGTTCCTAATGAGAGGCCATATAGCGGAAGAAGTCTCTAGAACTTCAAACAGCACCCAAAGCCTCTCGTTCTGAGTGCCAATTCTAAGTACATTTATTCTACTGTAACTTACTACTTCAGTACGCTTACGTATATCAGCATATTTCCAATTCCAACCTTCCAATACTCCATCTCTATTTCACTACAATTAGCTCTATTTGAAAATGAATAATTACTAGCTACTTTGTAGATCTTTATTTTAATATTACACTCTTGAGTAGGAGGATTGTCACATACCAGGTTGGTATGTGATTTTATTTTATTTTATTTTATTATTCATATTTTTCCTCTTCTTGCTGATTTTACAAACATTGACAATTAATGATATGACTTTAGACAATAGAAAATAGCACCTGGTGAAAACAACAGTTAAAGCAATTAACCTATAAGCCTAACCATGGCTTGCGATTACTTATAACGTTCCTATAGTGTAGTGGTGGGCACAGACTTTACCACCGTGACTCTGATCAGTCAAAGGCAATATCAATTTTAACACCAAAGCCCCTAGCAGTGAAAATCACAGCTGCCCAACTAATTTGTTTGACCTTTAAGCATCCTGGGAAGGATTTCGCTGAGCATGCATGTTCTTTTCCAGAACTAGCCTGCCGAGTTGCACACATTCACACACTTGGGAACGTCCCAACACAATGACTCATCTACTGGTGCCTACCAAGTGGCTCTATTGGAGCTTGGGGGGTTACTTTTAAGTGTTTTGCCCCCAGGCCACTGAAACGCATGATTAGCTTAACCTTCCCTCATCTATTAACCTTAGGTTGGCCTACTATATGGAGAAAATGTACAGGAAATGTGCCACATGTTGTGTGCGTGCGTGTGCAAAATGTATTTTTCAATTCACTGGGCCTTTAAAAAAGGTAGACAGGGGTTAACTTATTTTAAGTTATTTTTTCAGTGGGTAGGGGGCACTGTAGTCGTCAAGGATTGTCCAAAGTACAATAAGTTTAAATTCAACTTAAATCTTAAGGGGCAAGTATGAGTCAACGGTTAGATCAGGTTTCTCATCCACATGGGTAAAGAGACTTAATTTAGGGCAGTCTTTGTAAAAGGATCAATCCTGTGAAGTCTTTAACAGATTCAAGGCAGGTAGAGCCTCACCCTGTAATACAGGGGACAGGTGAGATATTTCACCTCAAGTATATCTTCTCAGTCTGTACTCGAGTAGAGTATTTCTATTGTACCGGTATTTCACTGCGTTTCCATACTCCTGTAATTGGATAGTTTTTACCTTCTTTTACATTGCCTTGTTTCACTTCCGTGACAAGTTTAGTGGGCGTTAGATTGCCAGTCTAGCCTGCCCTATAATGTGTCACTGCGTTGCATTAGTTCCTCACTGCGTAACACAGAGGGAGACAGAACGATCAGTTCACATATAGATCAGTTAGCACATATAGAATGGAATCGTGAATCACATCGGTTAATCTCGCCTTCTTTCCGCCCAACCTCTGTTGGCTTTTATACTGATTGTTCTCATTATAGGTGATTCAGGACAGGTGCATTGAACTCCATCTGGTCAGGAGAGTGGATAGGCAGTAGGCAGACACTGCCCGTCAATCACCTGGCACAGGCTGTGACGCTTTCTACTTGCCCTCTGCCTCATCCGCACTCCAGCAGATATCTTAGCTGTTCGGCGTCATTTGGCGAAAAAAAATAACACTATTATTACCAGTATATACACCGGTATATGCCGGCTTGCATTGCATTATAGCTTACATAAGCACCATCATTCAATGTGCCACGTTATTCACAGTGCACATTAACAATCTTGCACATTAGCAGAATGGCTTACACCTTGATTTGGTCTCAAAGGAGCATTCAGTGATTTGAACCCGCTACCACACTTGATAGGGAGGGAGGGAGGATTAACCAATAAAGAAGAGAAAAATAACAATATTTGAATTAAGCGAAATCACTTACTATACCTTTAATTTACCTGGTTGGGACACCTTTTGAGGGTTTTCTTGTTTCCATTAAACTAAATTGTTTGGGACAATATCTAGACCAGTGTCCTGCTGTATACTAATGAAAATAGCGACACTGTGGACAAGTGCTCACTTATATCCTCCCCATGCATGAAGTGAGCCTAAATAGAGCGTGAAGTGAGTGAATAAGGTCAATAATACATTCCAACCAGCAGCCATCCATCAGGGCCGGATCTAGAGGGGGGCATGGGTGGGCAGGGTAAAAAGGTAAATATCAGTGGTTTTCATCAGTGGTCCGGGGACCACCAGTGGTTGAGGGGGTTCCAGGTGGTCCCCAGCTAAATGGTGGAAAGTTGGTTAACCAGATGTAACTCATTGAGAGCGTAAAACCAAATGGACCCTTGCAGGTCTATTTGGTTTCATTATACACTCTCAAGAGTTAAAATATTCATCATGTGAATTAGCCCAAGTCTACACAACTAGAAAATGTAGAAGATTAATGGTCATTTTGATCTGTATGTTTGTCTTATTTGTTTCCCAAATCTAGCCTGGAATTGTGGGCAAACGCAAAGGATTTTTTAGTTTTGGGTCTGTGGGGCTAAACTGTCCTCAAATGGTGGTCCGTGGCTCAAATGCCAAATAAATAGTGGGCCCTGGTGTCAAAAAGATTGAAAATCACTGCTTCATATGAAAAACCTTTGGAGTTGCCCACCCTGCCATTCTTCCAGCCCACCCTAGTAGGGCTGGCTAATTCCGGCCCTGCCATCCATTCAAAGACCACTACTTTGACCTTGTCTGCTCACTCTTAAATAGAAACTGTTGGGAGAAATTACCCTTCATGGGGCTAAAGGTGGTAATGTACCATAGGGGAGGCTCCGGGAGCATGGTCAGCATTAGACTTAACCTCCATGTCAACCTTCCTTCCTTCCACGCATGCAACACACACACCCACGCAACACACACGCCACACACACGCCACACACACGCCACACACACACACACACACACAACACACACACACACACACACACACACACACACACACACACACACACACACACACACACACACACACACACACACACACACACACACACACACACACACACACACACACACACACACACGCCACACACACACACACACACGCCACACACACGCACACGCACACACTTCTATTTATCCACATACTTAAAACTCATAGAGGGGGTTGAGTGCAGGAGCAAATCCCTGCCATTAAGCTGATGTGCGACAGCAGTAATGGTAATTTAATTCAGCTTAAACGACCCAAAGGGATCGGAGCATCGCACATGTCTCATTATGACCACTCTCGTCACCCTTCTGGATGTAGAACTGACTGCATGTGGGCGGATATTTGTTTTTCGTTTTTTCCCCCCTGTCTTCTACTTGACCCAACGCTATGATGTGCCAAGTCGTTATTGTGAGCCTCATTTTTCTAGCCTTTTTCTCTGGATCTGTTAGAATGATCTCTCTCCCTCTCTCTCTCTCTGAAAATAAAACAAATACAAATAAAACTGACAAATGAAACTGACATTAACCAATCACAGTAGCCATCTGTGGTTGACAAGCATACATTTTGCATTGGCTTTGTTGGTTGGCTTAGATACAGACACTACAGTATGTAGAGGAGCCGCCATTGGATGCCACCTATTTCTAAGGCTCTACTACATTTTGCATTGGCTATGTTGGTGTGTTGGTTATCTGTAGTCTTCCAAGCTGTATATTATTTGCATTTATTTCTTGTATTGAAGAACAACTATATAAGCATAGGGTATCAGCTATCGGTTAAATTGTTATTGGTAATCGGCCAAGAATTTCCATATTGGTGCATGCCTAATACAGTATATTGCATATCTATATAGGACCACTTCATTCTCTGTGATTGCTATTTATCTGACACACTGACACAACATCTTGAGAGAATGAATTCTGCAGTGTTTCATTGGTTGAAGCACATCTGAAAAGCTGCTTACCGATTTAGTTAAGTGGAAAATTATGATCATTACAAGCAATCAAGATGGTCTTGTTTGCATATTGCAGAGAAGTTAAGCAGCTGTAATTACAATGCTGGGCAAACAGTGTTTCTCTGCAGAGATTGCACCCAGTAGAGGGGGTGGATGACTCAAACATCGTTTAGCACTTAGAACCATCAAGGAGCTAATTCCATTCTTGGTTGTATTTACTGTACTACAAATACATAAAAATAGTTGGTTACATATAGTTGGTTACATATTTCTGGTTTTGTGAAACTATCAAGAGGTTCCAATCTAGAATGGAACAAGTTAGGGCCAATTATTTGGTGAAAACTACTGCAGACGCATACAGCAAGTACATGGTTCGTTCAATCTACTGTCTCTGTGTGTGTACGTTTAGTAGTATACAGCAGGGGTTTTCAACCAGTGGTCCGGGGACCACCAGTGGTCCTTGAGAGGGTTCCAGGTGGTCCCCAGGCTAAATGATGGAAAGTTGGTTAACCAGATGTAACTCTTGAGAATGTAAAAATTAAACCAAATGGACCCTTGCGGGTCAATTGGGCTTAATTTCACACTCTCAAGAGTTAAAATATTCATCTGAATTAGCACTATTTAAGTCTACACTGTTTGGTTTGCAAAATCCAGCCAGGAATTGTGAACAAAACCAAAAGAATTCTTTAGTTTTAGGACTTTTGGGCTAAAATGTCATCAAATGGTGGTCCGTGGCTCAAATGCTGAATAAATGGTGGTCCCTGGAGTCAAAAAGGTTGAAAACCCCTGGTCTACAGCAAAAGGTTTAACTCCAAATTGCTAAATCCGGTATATTTCCATTGCATTGCTTTGTAATGTTCATGAATATGCACTGTCCCGTCCAAATAAACAAATAAAGTCTTACAGGCCATGACACCCCAGAATAATCCTATTTGAACTATAGGGACAATCACTTGGAATCGATGGTATTACATTTATTTGGACTCGCGGTTCCGCATTGTGAGCCAAAATACAAGCTCACAAAGCCTTGCACAATATTTTAACATTATGCCAATTTAGTGCTAAAATAGGCCTAGTAAAAGGTGCATTTACAGTATGCAAAGGGTGCTTTCCAAGGCACTTTGCATAGATTGTACATCTCATGCAGCCATTCACACACCGCAGTGTATGTTGTGCATATTCTGTGCCGATAATATGGGTGAATTAACGTTCCACTCTAGTAATGGGAGTCTGCACAATGCACAGCTCCACCTGGTGAGAGCACCTGGTGAGAGCATGGGAGTGGGCCTGGTGAGACATAGGACGGCCCAGACAGAGTCAACCCACAGAGCCTCAGCCTCCACATGTAACGCCCGAGATTCGAACTCAGGTCTCCCGCGTCAAAGTCCAACATCTTAACCACTAGACCAAAGGGACATCCCCTTGGTCTGGGGGCATACTAGACTTTGGAGGCCATCACAACAGAGTGTGTAGCGACCTGCTACACACACACCTGACCAGTACAGACAGTAGTTTGGGAGCGGTTGCAGACAGCCTTGGGGCCAATGGGAATGACCCATGGGTAGCTACTGGGACGTGTCAGGACTTGATCACCCTGGCTGGGTCAACTTAGAGAGGGAGTATGATGTTACCAGACCCGAAACCCGAATGACCCCAGGATCAGGATACATGCCAGTTGCATCCTTGCCATGTTTTTTTTTTTTTTTTTTTTTATCAGTATTCCCTATTGAGGGTATTCTCGCTTTTATTACAGTAACAATGATTTCTTTAGAGTTTAGACGCTTAAGTCCTTATATTGGTATAGATAAAGATACTGAGATATACAGAAGCTGCTACAGTTGCCATAATACCCCATGAAGTTGTAAATCTGTGCTTCACCTGCATGGTCTACTGAGGAAAAATGTATATTCAGCCAGGCTTTACAATCCTACAGTATGACTCGTCAAATCCTCAGCCTTGCTTGGCTCAGGAACAGAATAAACCAGACTGTACTTAGCAAACTTAATAAAACTGGGTTTGGCTTAAATCCTGATTAGTTAATGCAGGTTCCGTGAAGCAAAGCAAACATTGTTTTGCTACTAGTACTATGGCTTATTGCTATGGCTTATGACATTTTCAGATACATATTTTAGCATGCTGATTAATTCTAAAATGAGTAATATGCTGTCTGAAAGTCAATTTAAATTAGATTAAAACAGTCAACAAACATCACATTTTCATTCAAAGAAGTAACACAATTTCACAACTTATTGAGTTTATCGTACATGACAATCATCAAAATAACAATAAGGGTAATAATAATAATGATAATAAGGGTCTTAATTGCTTACTAAAAGGATATCAATTACAAAACACACTTTGGCAGACTGATCGAGTACAGGGGAAATGCATAATCATAATGTGTGAAGAAGCATATTACTGTTATTCAGATTTTTTAATTCATTTTTGTTATTAAATCAACAGATTTTCTAGAGATGGCCCAGCACTGCCTCCCACTCAAAAGCTCACGGTTGCCTCACATTCATGACTGATTCCATTATTGGAGCCATAAATGAGGAAAAAAAGATCAATGTTGTATGTCATCTAGGCTTGTTGTCTGAACAGATTACATTTCATTTTGTTTGTTTGGACCCTAGAGTGCTTGCTGTGTTGTGCTTTAAGACTCCCTGAGCGAATTTGACTTTCCTTGTGGCATGTTTTCGCCGGTATTTGCTGCTCCAGATGATTTGTTTGAACAAAGCAGAAAGCTGATTGAAGCTGACTTCTGCTTGTTATTGAAGCTTAGATGGGCGACGAGAGTCAAGAGGTCTTGAGCTCAATCTTAGCTAATCTTCGTTCATATTGCCTCGACACGATGCCAAAACAAGCACACATAAAACCCTTGTCCAATAGATCACTTTAAACTGCCGATCACAAATCCAAGGGTTGGGTATACTATAATTTAAAGCACAATATGACGTCTATACCCCTACAATTCTATGCTAGTACTCCAATCCAACAACCCAGAATTTGTTTGTTATAATACCGGTAGATCTACAGAACTAGTAAATTGGCAAAGTCTCTTCACTAAGTCTTGAGAAGTACAGTTTTAGGAAAAGTCTGCATCTCTTTTCCCAAAACTGCTAATTCTACATTGCAGTATTGATACTTTTACTTAAGTTAAAAAAGTATTACTGGTACTTCTCCACCACTATATTCTACTTCTCCAACTGACAGCTGCCACCCTAACCCGTAGGATTATGTCCCGTGATAAGACCCTCTCAGTCCCAACCAGACTTCCCCATGTATACGTGTCCATACATACGTTTAAAAATATCAACTTACTCAATGTAAATTCACTGTCATTTAATTGTCATTAGAAACCTAATATCACTATTTATTTATTTACTATTTGTTTTTTTAGTAGTGCAATCAGTAGTGCAATCGCAAGGCCTGGCTTTGTCCTAATGTTTAGTTGACGTAGGTCAGTCCCTGTGTTTACCGTACCAACAGGGGATGCGCACACACACACACACACACACACACACACACACACCACACACACACACACACACACACACACACACACACACACACACACACACACACACACACACACACACACACACACACACACACACACACACACACACACACACTTTACTTTTGATCCCTTCTTATGCACTGCATACAGATCAAAAGTAAATGTGTAAATGTCCCCTATCTCTGCATACTATGCAGAGATAGGGGACAGGCCAGGGTGGGAGCACCATGTGAATACAGAGGATCTTGACGTTTATTAAAATAAATGCAGATTCAGCTGAAATTCTCTCAGTTATTCAGTGTGATGTGAGCCTACACTGAATCATACTGATTTGGCTCACGGCAGAACAAGCCAGTTTTGCATGCCATGTAGAGTCTATCATACTTGGACTCTATACAATCCTATACTCTAGGGACTGGGCATCTTAGTATAATCCTGATCGACAGTGGGAATTGACTTTTGGTCCAGTTTGATAAAATGATTCCGTTTTTGGGCCCAATCCTCGAGCATGTAGCATGTAGTTTTTATAGGCCAAGTACATGTGTGTAATTCAGTGTTAAGGTGGTCAGCAGGGTTAAGTGTAACTCCAAATATCAATTGATATCTTAGGGCTACAATTTGATCTGTAAAATGTGAGAGTGCCTTTATAGTATGTAATAAAAGTTACACTGTGGTCACTGACTGAGAAGCCTTGAGTCTGGTGGGTACTGCACATGCACCTTTAACATATAAATGCCACATCATCACTCTATGCTTAATAAAGATTGTAGTAGGAAGGGTTACACTATGCCAACTTTTAGCTGCAATCTATCCTTAAAAATTAGATGTACAACAAGTTATTTTGGGGGAAGTAGAACATAACCCACAAAACAACATGTTGATGTTTGTGGTATTCGTTTCTAGGTCGCTACTACAGCTACCACTTCCCGGAGTATATGCCTAATTTATACATACAGTGGTGTTGCTTGCCAAAATAGCACATACGACTCTACAGTCGACTGGGTATGGCATTTGGACTACATTTATACTGCTATCGTACAGCAGCAGTGTTTGCTAAATACAAGCAGATCTACAAGCTAACAACAGCCGACACTTGCATGGAAACGAGAGACCAGACGACAGCCTAACTTTTTCGCATTTCCCTGCATGGGCACATCGCATTGTCACTCTCAGCACTGATTTATCAACACATTCCTGGGCACCCTTACTTTGCCACAATTGTTTTCCCATTCCCCCATGATCAAGTATACTCACAATTACATTAAAGCAAGCAGAAATGTACATGATCATTGGTATAATCTATTAATTCACTACCCACACTGTTATGATCCATTAATTCACATTACACTGTACATCATTTGGTGTTCATATATTAACAACGGGTAAGGTCCTACAACGTAGTATAAAATAATGAGAGACCACTGTTAGTTGTACTAGAGTGTGTGTGTGTACTGAGTGTGCATGCGTGCGTGTGTGTACGCGCGTGCGTGCATGTGTGAGGAGTGTTTAGCCTAGGGATAGAATGGCTGACAGCTCGGCTCTCGTCATGACACTGATGCTTTCTCGTAGTGGTGCAGCGATGTGATGTGGATCGGTGTTCGCAGGCACAGAAGGCCCCCTGCTTGCTCAGTGGGGGTGGCCTCTAGAGAATGGTTGCATCACCAACCTGCAAGGGAGCGCCTGTTTTGTGTTGTGTTGTCAGTGGTGGAAACTAACAGAGTACAACATGCAGTACATTTACTTAAGTACTAAGTGCGATTTTGAGGTATTTGTCAGGAATGCGGGCTTTGTCGTGTGGTCCACATTGCGCACAGCAAGCTAGTTGGATACCATCATGATGAAGAAAGATAGATGTTTTTGATTGCCATTGCACATCTAGCTATTTAAAACATTTTTAATGTTTCTTTTTTACCTTGTATACTGTACCTTCCGAAACAGGACATGCTGTATAATGAGTACCTTCTCTTTTGGCACTTAAAATATATTTAGAATTTCACTTTTGTAACAAAGTATATATCTACCCTGCAGTGTTCATTACTTTTGCTTAAAAGTACTTTTACTGTTTACTGTGTTGTTCTCTACTTACAACGAACCAAAAGAAATGCCATACTGACACACATACAGCCCCATAGGACAGTTCTGAATTCTTTAACTAGCATCCAAAATGTCTCCCCGCAGTGAGGTGCAATGTTGTGCTGGAAAGCTGCTGAATTATTGAGAAGTGAATACAAATAACTCTGCCGACTTCCCCAAAGTTAAAGACAAGACAAGGAACTTAACCTCCCCTCCATGTCATTGCCTCGTCACTTTGTGCAATTTTCCATTCCCCCATCACTTTCTTACTCCTGCCAAATAAACAGGTGTTGGCATCTTAAAAGACCATGGGGTGAGTGTCAGAGCATTGCATGCATATTTAATCTTAATGTGCCATATGCCACAGTAAGACAGCTAAAAATCAAGCTAATTACCATGCAGGTCTGCCGGGATGTTGGCTGTTTCCATGGTCTGAAATCCTTCTGAAGGGTTTATCCTCTGTTCAAGAGCAAATGGAAGTGAAGTGAATTCTTCTCAGACAAGGCTGTAGTAGTCCTGTAAAAAAAAAAAGAGTAGAGGTCATAACTTATACTACAGTGGTAGTTGTTTTTAGTCATTGGTCTTCCTACTCTTCTGTTGAGACATTTACATCCTATACCGCCTGAAGGACACATTTCAATTTCTTCCCTGAGCAAGCAGACGGGCTCCATTAGCTCAAGTGATAAACACTTCTGCACTTGACATAAAGGTTACAGAGGGCAGCTTAAATATAGCCATCTGTCCATCTGTGTGACTTAAAGGGTGCAATATGACCCATTCACTCAGAATGAATATAGCATACATGGCATGGGTGCACCTGGGACCTATCTTCAGTACTGTATCCCAAGGTCACAGTGGGTATTGGGTCTCGTGAACGTCATATCCCTCACTTACATGACCCAGATGGGGTGATATCAAGTCCCGACATCCCAGTAGCTACATTCAATCAGACACACTATTGAGAAAAACCTGGGCATCCACCGGTCCGGAAATACAGTATCTGCTGGAACTGGGAGGTAGACCTATCCACCTGGACAATGGTAGTGCCGCAGGCTTAGAGGTTTTTTTTGGGTGTCCTCCTCATGGAAGACACAGCCTGGGGCGCCAACACATACGGTATAGTACTGCTCCCCGGTGGAATCGACATTCCAGCTGTCACCCATCTCTCCAGTGACCACCAGACTATACCTGGTTGGTTGTCACATACTGTAGTGTAATGCCAATGAGTCACTATAACTAGAATACCTAACAAACGAAAGCACATTACATTCAACTGGGACGTATCGTCAGTGTACATCACTGAGGATACGTACACATTACTGTATGTGTGTGTACATTGTACACACATGTTTTTCAATCTCAATGGAAATATTGTATAATTCATATACAGTATGTTGTAATATAAAATTCCATATGATGTTCTTTGAGGCTAGACTGCACATGGAATTACAGCACACCTGTATAAATGTCCATTGTTTTATATATTGTATAGTTTCCCTACTTTTGCGTATAGCGTGAGTCTGTAGTTTTGCATAATTTCGCACTTCTACAGCAGACTCCACACTCCATTCTACGCACGGTCCAACTGACCTTGCTTCCAACTGCAATTGTGTGGGCATTTTAAGACGATAAACAGTCTTCAATCTATGTCTGAAGGCTTCAAATACTCTTTTGGGATCAGTCATGGTATACCAGCAGAAAGAAATGGTTGCCAGAAGAGAAAGAAAGAAGAAAATGTCCACTGAGTCACATACATTTTGCGCACGTATACTCTTACATGTACGCCCGCTGCTGCTGTTCTGACAGCATTCTCCTTTGCTAACTTATGCCCGAACCGGCAGGTACTGTCAGAAGAGGCAAACACAGGCCCTTCTAATGAGCAGGCCCCAGGGAGGGCGGAGGTGTGGGAGTCATAGAAAGTGGATCAGTCAATCCGCTGGTTAGGCCTGTCTCTTGGGGCTGTTCATATTCACACCTAGTCAGACCTGCAATGGTGACGCTCGTTGCCAAGGTCACGCAAAATGAGTCAGGTGGGATGTGCTCACACCGCGCGCATAAGAGAGAAGGAGCTCAATCGTCCTCTATCCGTCACGTCCTGACACTGCTATAGTGTGACCATGGTGACACAATAAGAGCCTGCAGGCTGCCACCCCCACTGGCTGCACCCCATATAAAGACTTTTACAAAGACTCCTTTGAGAATAGTTGGATGTTAGGAAGCTCATCTCAGGTCCACAAGGTACCATAAAGTCATGATTATTACACAATACACACATACCCACCTGCATGCACACACATGTACACGCACACACACATACAGACTGTGTGTATGTGTCTTTGACAACCATACTATGTGATGCCCCCCATTGTGAACTTGGAAAAAAAAAAATTTTAAAACCACAAACACTTAATTTGAATGTCTTCACTATTCTCACCTTAACTAACACATAATCTAACACAATTTATTTTGAAAAGCAAACTGATATTGTTGTAGAAACTAGCAAGAAAGCACCTAAAGCTATCCCTCATCTATTGTATATTGCCCTGAACAGGCTTGTTTTCATTTTCTACAGCCTCTCTCACAGCAGGCCACTGTGCCAGATGCTTAGAAAAACATTGACAATTAAGCTTAAAGAGCCAATATCTGTACCTGACTGTGCCTCACATTAGCTCTCTATCTTGCAGTGACATCTTGAGAATAGAAGGTGCCTACTTTGTGAGAAATGCATCCCAGCAGGCCGGCAGGCATCCATAACCACTATAATAGTAGGAGGGAATGTAGCAGCATAATGGTAATTAGTCCAACAGAGGCACTTTAAGAGCGCTATGAGCCAACGGCAGAAAAATAGTACACACATTCTTCAGCTTGCTCTTGATAGCTTTGGAAGCGTCTATTCAATTTGCTGATTAATGCTGTATCAGACTATTAATGCCTGACAGCTGAGTAGCAGGGGGAAAGATAAAGATTTGAAGTGTAAGGAATTTCAAAAGGAAGCCTTTGATGTGTTCCCAGACGACATAAAGGAGCTTGGATGAGGATGACGGCATTGAAAAGGATTCATGTATCCATTAAAAAAAAGTGCTGAGTTAAAATAAAAATAAAAAACATCTGTTGCAACAGAACACCCTCACCCACTGCCACATTGTCACTCCAATTGGAAAATGTTGGATGCAATTCCAAAAATAAACTGTTTTTGTGTTACAAAGTCTAATCAGTTAAGACTTTATAGGCAGCTGAAATATAGGGGCATGGGACTTAACTGAGTCAATGTACAACGTAGTAGTCAATGTCTATTGTATGCAACTTCTGGATTTGCATAGCTTGGTGCAACGATTCACTTTGCTCTTAATGTAGGAGAAAATCAATCTCTGTTCGAGTCCCACCGTGCCTACAGTGGCTCGTGTGGATAAACATAATAATTTTAGCCAAATGATCTACACTGGCTTTTCTATCTCTGTGAGGCCTCCAACAATCACTGATGTACTTTGTAATGTGACTTTTATAGCCTTGCAAGGCATCATGTCTCTTTCATCATAAGGTACTGTCTGTGTTCTCTTTTTCCAGGACTTGCCTCATAATTGCCACAAAACTCGATATCCAAATGTGTATACTCTGATATGTCAACGATTCCATATAGCCTACTCCAAGTGCAATGGTGCAGCACTTAGTGCTGTACTTAAGCACACTACCTGTATATCAACAGGAAAAACACACAATAATGAAGTTTCTATTTTATACAATACATTATATGTTTCAGTTCTCACATACTCATACTCACTCAAAACTTGGTGAAAAATCCCCCAACACATTTCTCCTCCTGTTTGTGGACAGTTCTACTTGTTTTAGCCTAGCATTCAACTAGTTACACTGTTGGTGATAGACAGCTCACTCAACAACACACGTTTTTTTTTTCTTCTTCTTCTTTTTCTTCTTCACAGTACTAACATAATAAAGCCTGCTACCTGTGGCTACTAACAGAGATTACAAGGCTTTATAAAATGCAGAACTCATTTATACTGTTGTTTCTCTCTCCAGTATTTCCCCTCTGTCTCTTCCTCTTTTAGTCCCGCCCCCTTGGCTGGAATGATTGACAGCTCCGTCTCCCAATAACAATTCTGCCTTGAACAACAGCAGCAAACTGAGAGTAAATGAAAAGAAAATGTAACACATTTGTACAGGGCTCTCAAAATGTAAACAACATTTAGCAACATTATGCAGGGCACTACAAATAAAACCCACAGACATGTCGTACCAGGCACAGACATGCATAAACCACTTTCAACTTGGTGCCATATATTCTGTGCTAAAACTTTCAAAATCAAAATGGGCGCATTCACAAACAAACAAATTAATAAATATTGTCGGATAGAAACCGTGGAAGTGAAAATAACTGTTTTTGAAATACTATTTTATTAAGTGAAAATATCTGATCTACAAGCGCACAATGTATCACCCACAAGGCGTCTACTAATTTCACTACTTTTGTGCAACACTTTGTATGACAAAGCAGGACATTCATTTATGGAAAAAACAGTAAATATAGGGGGGTTATACAGGGTTTCTGCCTGACAGCAATGATATGCAATGCACAATATTTTGAGTGAAAAAAAAGGAGAAAAAAAAAAAGAAATACACTAGCGTGTTCAGCAAAAAGAAAAAACCTGTTGTTCATCAGACTAAATTCATTACTTAGATTCTTGCCTGGGTGCTTCCCAGGGCTGATAGATAGACAGGATTGCTGTTCATAGCTCTTTTCCTCTGTGCCCACACCCCAGAGGACACCATGATGGATGGCTGGGTGAGGAACGCTGCGCCTCTCCCTCAAGGGAGGCTAGCTAATGGAACGGGGGGCAAGTGGGCCGGTGGAAGAGGAGTGTACAGAATGCCCTCAAGTGGGGAAATGATTTAATCTCTTATCAGCAGGCAAAAGAAACGCTCAGACTCGGCCTGTGTATAGATTTATCTGGATCAGTTAATACTCCGGGTGACAGATTAGGCACCGAGGAGAGGGGATGATATTACCTTTGAGGGGGGACTGCTCTTTAACGTGTGTGCAAAGAGCACTAGTGCACCGTACCTTAGTCAATCTGGGCTGTCCATCCCAAGTTAAATGTAAATATAAATACTAACAAAATTGCATACAACTTTATATTACTCTGGCTCCATGACTGCATAAGTAGTTATTATCTTCAAGATGGGGCCAAAGTAGCCTATTGGCCTGAATATAAGACTGTTTTTTTCCCACCGTGGGGCGCGAAGCCCCCCATACCATTTTCATTTACATTCTTTAGTTCTGTGACCCACAAGATTTACATCTTGTACAGGACATACATATTTTTGGCAAGTAAACATCAACAATAACATCAGTTGTTGTTGAAGTTGCATCAGGCAGGCATGCAGCATACAGAGTTTTTTGTTTTCAATGATGAAATGTTGTTGGTTTAGTGGTGCCACATTTTAAATATAAACACTTTGAAATATCTTTGGGTTGTTTGCATTCTATCATGTTTGGTGGGGCAGTTTGGGCATTTAGGCCCTCCGTGTCCATGCCTAGATCCGGCCCTGCATGAGTCCCTTTGGTGGGCAGATGGGAGGGGGGGGGGGGGGGGGGGTATTGGTAAGGTAGTTGTGGGAGAAAATATAAAAACAAATGTTTGTTTTCTTCTGCTCACACTCTTTGAATAAAAGTTGGTCCAAGAAAAGCAGGCCAAAGTCTGCATGCAACTAATCTTCAGCCCTGTCGGTTCCTGTCAAATTGCACGTGCGCACACACGCACGCACGCACGCACGCACGCACGCACGCACGCACGCACGCACGCACGCACGCACACACACACACACACACACACACACACACACACACACACACACACACACACACACACACACACACACACACACACACACACACACACACACACACACACACACACACACACACACACACACACACACACACACACACACACACACACACACACACACACACACACACACACAGGATACCAGAACCTCTGCCCCAAATCTTTCAGATGGGTCATACAGTCATTTGTACTAGTGCCACAATGAGGTTGCAAAAAATACATGTATTTTGTGATACTCCCACAGATGTTCCTCAAAAATGGTACAAATCCTCTAAAGCAGTGGTTTTCAACCAGTGGTCCGGGGACCACCAGTGATCCTTGAGAGAGTTCCAGGTGGAAAGTTAAATGATGGAAAGTTGGTTAACCAGAACCAAATGATGGAAAGTTGGTAAACCAGATGTAACTCTTTGAGTGTAAAAATGAAACCAAATGGACCTTGCATGTCCATTTGGTTCCATGTTTACACTCTCAAGGTTAAAATATTCACCATCTGAATTAGCCCATAGTCTATTAGTCTACAGAGAGAATGTAGAAGAATGGTCATTTTTGAATGTTTGCCTGTTTTGTTTGCGAAATCCAGCCTGGAATTGTGGACAAAAGTACATTAAATCTTTAGTTTTAGGACTTTGGGGCTAAAATGTCATCAAATGGTGATCCGTGGCTCAAATGCTGAATAAATAGTGGGCCCTGGTATCAAACAGGTTGAAAACCACTGCTCTATATGTGAACAATATGGAATGCTCCATATTCCGTCCCATATGGCTAAGACTTGCTTTCAGAGTTTGCAGGTTTGGTCCACATTGAACACAATGGCATTATGTTTTGCACACACATTTCCAGGATCCCAGGATTGAGTGTGGGTCGACCTTGGTGTATGTGCTGTTGGCTTGATGCACTCCCCCCACTGAAGAATGTGTGCATGTGCACATCTTGTCACAACTTGGTCCCCAGCTAAGTTGGTTAACCAGACGAAAAGTTGGTTAACCAGATGTAACTCTTAGAGTGTAAAAAGTGTTTCATGTTTACACCCTCAAGAGTTAAAATAGCCCAAGTACACAACTAGAGGATTAATGGTCATTTGATATGTATGTTTGCCTGTTTTGTTTCCCAAATCCATATTGTGGACAAAAGCAAAAGAAATCTTTAATTTTGGGGTCTGTGAAGCTTAAATGTAAAATAGCCGTCCGTGGCTCAAATGCTGAATAAATAGTGGGCCCTGGTATAAAAAAAAAATGAAAACCCCTGCTCTAAACAGGAGGAGCCCTACAGTATCCTCACAGTAATGTCTCTTTATTGGCAGATGAATCAGGTAGGATACAATGGCACTGGCAACAACACAGAACTGTGTGGGAATGGTTAAATAGCATGATGACTATATCGGAAGTGGGAACGCATCAAGTGATGTGGGAGGAAGCCCATGTGAATACAAGAAGAACATGCAAACTCCATATAGAGCCTCCAGTGGGACTCAAAACAATTACCTTCTTGCTTAGAGACAACAGTGACGTGAGCAACTACCTTACCAACACAAAAGATGGAAATAAGATTGTGTTTTTATGAATGAAATTTCAGAATTGTCTCAATTCAAAGTTTGGTTGTCACACATGTGACACGCACGCACGCACGCACGCGCGCGCGCGCACGCACGCACACACACACACACACACACACACACACACACACACACACACACACACACACACACACACACACACACACACACACACACACACACACACACACACACACACACACACACACACACACACACACACACACACACACACACACACACACACACACACACACACCACCTCTATGTATTTCACACACACAAGTCCAAACCACAGCTATTAGTAAAAAAGATGTTAGGTTGAGAAAGGTGTGAGAGTGACTGGTTACACATAACATGTACTTTGCACCACAAAACACCTCATGCCGAGTACAGAGAGTCCCCAGCAGTCCAGAAGTGCTTTCAACAAGCCCTGTGAGTCCTTTGGGTCTATTCAACACTTTGGGGGTCTTCCTAAAAGGTTTGTCGCAAAGTGCCTATACACAACCTAAGAGCACACGCATGCACACGTGACACCTACAAGTGTATGTGCACAATTGTATTATTTTTATTTTATGGTTTTGTGAAGAAAAAGGCCAATTCCAATTGTATTCTGTGTTCTAAGTACAGTAGAAGCAGTTACTGAACCACGCCACAAGGGGGAGCTTACCCTATTGGGAGCAGTGTATTGAGCTTGGTTTGTGCGTAGTGGTACTATATGGACTACGGAGGCTTCCGTTCATCAGACAGCTTTGCAGCCTGCTTGAAGAACACAACGCAATTCTCCTGTCTATATTTCCCTGTACTTTACAGGAACGTTCTTCTATTAACGGGTTACTCGTCCTGAGGCCTGTAATAGAATTCTGGAGGCACTGCTGAGATCAGCACCACCATTCCAGGGGGAAAGCTGATCAAATCTACAAACCCAGGACATCGCAGCACCAGCGTGGTGGAGTGACGGATGTGCGACGGAGGCGGCTACGGGACCAAGTGTGAGAGGGACCCTAGCAGAGTGCAGCACAGCTCGTCCAACGTCACAGAACGAGAAGACTGGAGCGGCAGACATGCGACTGAGGCAGCCACGGGACCACTGCGTGTGAGAGGGTTCCAAGCTGAAGGAGTGCTGCACGTCTCGCCCTACAGTACTGATCTGAACCGTGCAGCGTGGCAAAACGGCTGTACAGCGACAACTGAACTGTGCAGCGTGGCAGAACAGCTGCACTGTGACTACTGAACCGTGCAGCGTGGCAAAACGGCTGTACAGCGACTACTGAATAGTGCAGCGTGGAAGAACGGCTGTACAGCGACTACTGAACTGTGCAGCACGCCAGAACAGCTGCACAGCGACTACTGAACTGTGTACTGTGCCAAAGCATCCGGACGAAGACTACAGAACTGTGTGACGTGCCAGAGCAGCTGGACGAAGGTTACAGAACTGTGTGACGTGCCAGAGCAGCTGGACGAAGACTACTGAACTGTGTAAGAGTGCCGGAGAGCTGGACGAAGATTACTGAACTGAATCGCTACCGAGTGAGACAAAATGGCAGACAGCGAAGCAAGAAAAGACTTGACGTGGAAGATAAAGAAACGGTTACACAAGCTGACAGCAGAAGAGCTCTTCGATGTTGTCGAAAACATCACGCCAGTGCCAGATGTTGACCATTCAAAGGTAACAAAGGGTGATGAAGAGAGTTGTTTCGATTATATCTGTACCTACTTGAATTGTAAAACACTGCTTGATTCTGAAGACCAGGGTCTTTCGCATTTACTTTCTTTGAGAGATGTAATTAATGAGATCATTGCTCTTCGTCTCACAATGCCTACACCTGCTAAATTAATTAGTAAGGGTACGGGTGGTACAATAACTGACACATCCACTGAATCTGCTGATCAACAGACAGTTGACTACCAAATGTTAAAGGCTAATTATGAGGCTTTGGGCAAAAAATTGGCTGAACATGAACATAGGACCACATCAGCCCACACACCGACTTTCACTGTTTCCCAACAGTTAGCCCAACACGCAGCTACACCTACTGTTTCGTCACAGTCAGACCTCAGTGCAGGGATTTTAGCTCAGAACCATTCTACCACAGATCCCGCACACAGACAGATTGACAGTATGGTTTCCCTCAGAGATTTGTCTTTCCTACAAAACAGAGAGTTTAAGATCCACGGGGGTCAGGTGGGAGACAGCACGTCAGACATCAGCTACCATGGGTTGTGTAAGCAGATTGATGTGGGGTTGAAAGCAAACCGTTCAGAGAGTGAGATCATCCATGGGGTTCTACGCATTGTCCAGCCAGGACAATTCAAAGACATGCTTGTTAACAAGGATGACTTAACCTTAGTGAGCTCAAAAGCTTCATGCGTTCACACCTGAGTGAAAAGAGTGGTAGTGAGTTATTTCAGGAGTTGATGAGCACTAGACAGCATGAGCAAGAGAGTCCCCAACAGTTCTTGTACAGAATGATAGGACTAAAACAGAAAGTCATGTTTGCTTCCAGACAGGGTAGCACAGACATTGAATATGAGCCCCGAACAGTCCAGAATGTTTTCTTACGTACAATTCACCAGGGCCTTCTCCCAAAATACAGTGATGTCCGCACTGAACTCAAACCCCTTTTGTCTGACAATGCTGTGTCAGATGAGTCACTGATAAGGCAGGTGAATAAAGTGTGCAGTGAGGAAAGTGAGAGACAGCGAAGACTGGGCCAGGTCTCTCGTCAAAAAGTACCACAGGCTCACAGTGCTCAACTCGAGAATGATGTCACTGAAAAACAAACTGAAAGCAAGACAAAAGGTAAGAACAAGAATAATGTGATCGACGAACTGAATGCCAAGGTGGACGCTCTAACCAAATTGGTTGAATCCCTCACAGCGGTTAAGACCCCAGAACAACCGTGTGAGTGCTCCCACACAAAGTCAAAGCCCAAACCTACAGCCAAGCAATATGGATGCCGCAGTTGTATCGAGAAAGGCTTAAGCTCATGCAACCATTGTTTCATATGTGGGGAAGCAGGTCACAGGGCAGTAGGGTGTCTTAAAAAGGGGCAGGCCAAGAACGCTAGCCATTCCTCTGCTAATGCCAGTGCCATAAGCAGCGGTGGACAAGAGTGCCCCACAGAGACAGAGCGACCACACGAAAGACATGCTGATGTGAAGACCAACTATGTGACCCCCTCGCCCTTGAACAGAGAGACTGAGATCCGTGAAAGGGTGGCTCAGCTAGTGGGGAGGAAATGTAAGATTAAGTGTTACATAAACGGTTATGCAGCAGACTGTTTATTCGACACCGGGGCCCAAGTGAGTCTGCTCGACCGCCAGTGGGTCAAGACATACCTCCCTGAGCACAAAGTACGTCCATTGGCTGAACTGATTGGACGACAGCCTCTCAGTGTGCTGGCTGTAAACGGAGAACCGTTGCCCTACGACGGCTGGGTAGGAGTGATGGTGAGTCTCCCCGACAACAGTGACCCCAGTCTGACAGTGCAAGTGCCCTTCCTGGTCAGTAGTGTGCCGATGGACCGCCCACTGATCGGATTCAATGTGATTGAGCAGCTGATACTTGGACCAGAGGGTGGTGCAGACCTCATACCCACCCTTGTGACACTCCTGCGAGGTGCAATGAATCTTCAAGACGACAAAGCCAGTGCAATTGTCAGCTTTGTGCAGACCAAACTCACCAACGACGAGAAAGTCAGTCGAAGCGTGTTGAGAGTGGGACAGCATGACGTAGTCATTCCCGCAGGCCAGGTCAGACATGTGAAGTGTAGAGTTCCATCCCCCTTCGACACGTCTAACCCAGTTGTGCTATTTGAACCCACAGACAACAACCCACAGTTACAACAGCTAGATGTTGGTGACAGCCTTGTTGCAATCAGTCAGGCAAAAGTCCCCTATGTGAGAGTCCCCATTGGTAACCACACTAGACACGAAGTGACCCTGCCCTGTAGGACAGTACTAGGAAGCATTGAGCCAGTAATTAAAATAGTACAGACTGACGAGGGTAGCCAGAAGCCCAGTGACAGTCAGGAAGTCCCGACGACTCCACAGGACAAGGGCAGTGGTGTGGCAGAGAGGTGGGACCCACCAGTGGATATAAGCCACTTAAGTGAAGAGCAGCAGAAGGTTGCAAGAGAACTGTTGCGAGAGGAGTCCGCAGCATTCGCACGAGATGACAATGACATGGGATGTATAACGAGCTTGGAAATGTCTATCACACTCAACGACAACAACCCTGTCCAGAGATCCTATGCCTCCATCCCCAAACCCTTGTACAAGGAGGTAAAGGAGTACATTGAGGATCTTCTGGCCAGAGGGTGGATTGTGAAGTCTAGGTCCCCATACTCCGCCCCTGTCATCTGCGTGCGGAAAAAAGATGGTACACTCAGACTCTGCATCGATTACCGTCTCTTGAACCAGCGTACAGTCCCAGACCGCCACCCCCTGCCGAGAATCCAAGACCTCACCGACACCTTGGGTGGGTACAAGTGGTTCTCCATTCTAGACCAGGGGAAGGCGTACCACCAGGGGTTCATTGCAGAAGGGTCACGCCACTTGACTGCATTCATTACGCCCTGGGGTCTGTTTGAGTGGGTGCGGATACCCTTTGGTCTGACCAACGCACCTGCTGCATTTCAACGCAGTATGGAAGAGATGCTCGCTCCTCTGCGCGATGAGTGCTGCATACCGTACTTAGATGACATATTATGCTATGCCAAGACCTTTGAGGACCACATTGAAGGGCTGAGAAAAGTCCTCAGAGCTCTGCAGAGTCACGGAGTGAAACTCAGGCCCAAGAAATGTGACCTGTTTAAGCATGAAGTGAGATACGTTGGCCGGTTGGTTTCAGCCGAGGGCATTCGCATCGACCCCAAGGACTTGGAGGCCGTGTACGCCCTGAAGAACGAGACACCAACCACCATTGGAGATGTTCGGAGGATAGCTGGGTTCCTGAGCTACTACCGTTCCTTTGTCCAAGATTTCTCGAGAGTGGCAAAACCCATCTATGAGCTCTTGCAGCAAAAGAGGACTCAAGAACAGCAGTCTCAGGATAGGCGCAAACCCCAGAAAGGGAAGGGTGCACAATTGCCATCCAGAACACCAGTTGAATGGACCGAGCAGCACCAAGAGACCCTGTGCAAGCTTATTGACCAGCTGGTGAACCCCCCTATTCTCGCCTACCCAGACTTCGAGTTGCCTTTTGTGCTCCACACGGACGCTTCCGATAAGGGACTCGGAGCTGTTCTGTACCAACGCCAGAATGGGAAGCTAAGAGTGATCGGCTATGGTTCAAGAACCCTTAACCCAGCCGAAAGGAACTACAGAATGCACTCAGGAAAGCTTGAATTTCTCGCTCTTAAGTGGGCCATCTGTGAGAAATTTAGGGATTACTTGTACTATGCCCCGCATTTTACCGTCTATACAGACAATAATCCCTTAACGTATGTCATGAGCACCGCTAAGTTGAATGCAGTTGGGTTCCGGTGGGTCGGTGAACTGTCAGATTTTAGATTTGACATACGGTACAGACCTGGCAAAGCAAATGGAGACGCCGACACACTGTCCAGATGCCCTCTAGACATCAACAAGTACGTCACTGAGTGTACAAAAGAACTTCCCAGAGAAGCCGTCTCTGCTACGTGGGGAGGGTGCAGAGCAGGTGAGCAAGGAGATGTCGCCTGGATAGCTGCCCTGGCTCTAGCACAGAGTGCCCAGTCCGAACCAAGCAGCAGAGAAGCTGTGACACCTATTGATCTTGCTGAACTGCAGAAAGCTCAGAGAACAGATCCAGTGATCGGTGAGATCCTGAAAATGAAAGAGTCGAATGAACCACTGACAGACAACATGAAACAGAGTGTGAGGGGCGCTGGCAAGAAGATCATGCACGAGTGGACCAGACTACACGTTGAAAACGGAGTGCTCTATCGGAAGACAGCCGAGAGACGACAGTTGGTCTTGCCCGCCAGCTATAAATCCCTTGTCCTTAAGCACTTGCACGACGATATGGGCCATGTCGGCACCGAACGGGTCCTAAGCTTGGCAAGACAGAGATTTTATTGGCCATACATGAGACGTGAGATTGAAACCTATGTCACCAGACAGTGCCAATGCATAAAGCAGAAAAAGCCAGTGACGCACGTACGAGCACCAATGGGTAGCATAACCACCAGCTCGCCACTTGAGCTCGTCTCCATCGACTACATGCATTTGGAACCGAGTAAAGGAGGATACCAATACATTCTCGTTGTGGTAGACCACTTTACCAGATATGCACAGGCCTATCCGACCCGCAACAAGTCTGGGAAAACCGCGGCAGAGAAGATCTTTAATGATTACATTCCCAGATTTGGTTACATGTCAAAGTTACACCACGATCAAGGAAAGGAGTTCGAGAATGACCTCTTCCGAACCTTGCAGAAAATGAGCACAGTCGGTCACTCACGAACGACCCCCTATCACCCTCAGGGGAATCCAGCCGAACGGTTTAACCGTACGATACTCCAGATGCTGCGTACCCTGAGTGAAGAGAAAAAGGAAAATTGGAAAGAGTACCTTCCACAGATTGTACATGCGTACAACAGTACACGCCATGAAGCGACTGGTTACTCACCTTTCTTCTTGCTCTTCGGTAGACACCCACGGTTGCCAATAGATTTACTGTTCAGGATGGTGAACGATGACGAACCACAGACCTCAAAGGGCTATGCTGAGAAATGGGCCGAACGCATGACAGAAGCGTACCGCATAGCGTCAGAAAACAGCAAAAAGTCTAGCGATCGAGGTAAAAAGTACTACGACCAACACACAAGAGGTGTTGTGCTGCAGCCAGGTGATCGAGTGCTCGTACGCAACCTCAGTCAAAGAGGTGGCCCTGGAAAGTTAAGGTCATATTGGGAAAGCACCATCTACATTGTGGAGGAACAGATCAATGACAACCCAGTCTACAAGGTGGTCAAGGAAACGGATAAGACCAAGTCGCGTGTACTGCATCGTAATCTGTTGCATCTTGTCAATGACCTACCTGTTGAACTGCCCACAGAGGTGGAAAAGTCAAAGGCAAAGAAGAGGAGAGGCACCAATACACCTCCCAAAGAGACACAACCACAACCGGACAGTGACACAAGTTCTGATGATGATGATGGAACCTACTATGAGCTCAGATATAACCTGAGGAGTGGAAACAGGATGGAAGCTCCACCCACAGGACAGAGAGAAACTGAACAGGAACAGTATGGTGACAATCAGAACAATGAGCCTAACAGTGACATTGAAGAGGAGGAACATGAAGGAAATGGAGAGCCAAGAGTCAGTCCCACACCTTCTGTAGCAAGTGAAGGTGAACCAGAGCCTATCCCGGAAGTGGTACAAGAGAGACCTCGCCTGACCCCTGACACTAATGAGTACACGCCTAGAAGGTCCATTAGAGATAGGAGGCCAGCACCACGTTTCACTTACGATACTCTAGGTCAGCCTTCAGTTCAGGGACACACAGTTGGTAGTGCAGAAGTTTATGGGCCCCCACAGATGTCACATTGGGGAATGCAGGGTTACCCTTTTGCACCTTATCCAGTCCCAACCCCGTATCCCATACCTTCACCATACTGGCCAACCACTTACCCCTATCCAGTATTCCAGAACATGCACACTTACCCTTAGATGATTAAGAAACACACACACTAAAAGTTTGTTATTTTGGATCGAGTGAAGTATTTGTGAATGGTAAAATGTCAGGAGCCATTTTATTTTTTGTTGGGGAGTGTGTGACACCTACAAGTGTATGTGCACAATTGTATTATTTTTATTTTATGGTTTTGTGAAGAAAAAGGCCAATTCCAATTGTATTCTGTGTTCTAAGTACAGTAGAAGCAGTTACTGAACCACGCCACAAGGGGGAGCTTACCCTATTGGGAGCAGTGTATTGAGCTTGGTTTGTGCGTAGTGGTACTATATGGACTACGGAGGCTTCCGTTCCTCAGACAGCTTTGCAGCCTGCTTGAAGAACACAACGCAATTCTCCTGTCTATATTTCCCTGTACTTTACAGGAACGTTCTTCTATTAACGGGTTACTCGTCCTGAGGCCTGTAATACACACACGCATATGGATGTGCGCGCGCGCGCGCGCGCACACACACACACACACACACACACACACACACACACACACACACACACACACACACACACACACACACACACACACACACACACACACACACACACACACACACACACTACAAACCGTGTTTGAAGTGCATAGGTTACTTAAAGGCTAATTTTGTACTTACTGTATAGGCAAAATTTTGACTCAATAGTTAGTACCAGATTGAGAAAGGGAATTCCACATATTTTCAAGATTTTTTCTTAGAGCGTACAAATGAAACCAAATTAACCCCTAATGGGTCCATTTGGTGCCAACACTCTCAGAAAATAGGTCCTAAAAGAAAAATCATTAACATGGTAAAACACAACTTGATGTCAAGTTGTGTTTCACCCATGTTTCCATTTCTAGGAAACAGAAAGGGGGAACTTTTCTTATCATGTCCACACAAAATCTCTAAAGTATATTAATGCCGTAGTAAAAATGGTTGTAATTCCCCTTTATTGGATCCTATATACTCACATTTCTTTATTTTCTTTTTTTTTGCACAGCTGCACTTGATGAACCGCAGACTCCATAACCTTTCTTTTCCAATCCCATGCTGTCACTACAGTACAGGCTCTTCTGGGGCTTTTTGGTTTCAAATGATCAGAGGGAATGTAATATAAGGTGATAATATTCAGATGCAACCATCTCCTTCCTTCCCTAACAGTGGCAACAGCCTTTGGTGCCGCAGTGCAGTATTAGGTTGAACTTAAAGTGTTCCCTTCGGCGCGCTGTGCACTAGGGATGTGAATCTCAGCACTGAGGGCGATTCGATACGCATCTCGATGCACTGCCAGCGATTCGATACTTTAGCGATTATTTGGAATTACCTGGCGATACGATGCGATACGATTCACCCCGACACGATACGATACACCCCCTTATACCGATACTTAACCGATACTTTAACAATACCATTGAATTTTATTCTGAACAATGCGATATGATGCGATCTGGTGGCAATTTAACATAATAAAAAGGATTTATATTCAAGGTTTATTAATTTTCCAAAAAAATGCCAAAATGCAATACATTTAAATTCAAAACAATGTATTGTTTTACTGTAGGTTAGTAGGCCTACTGTATCTCTAACTTCCCAACTTTTAAAAAAAAACAACAACAAATAAAGGGCCTGCTTTGCTCTGCTCTCTGCTGGTTATTGTGTTATTGTTGGATTAGCGTATACTAATCATGTACTGTATGTATATACATACAAATAGAAAATAAACCAATATAAAACATGCATTTACAGATCACTGCAGACAGAGTACTGTCAAACAAGTCTATGTGTATCTTAATCAACATATAGATAATACTATACTGTATATATGGGGGTCCCTGGTTCTCACTCACTCTCAGCTAAGCCTAAGGGGTCCTTGGCTTAACCTGAAAGACCCTATTATTACAATTATAAAAAATATAATCAATCATTATGCAATTATTGGTGTAAAATGAAACCAAAATTGCCCTAGTGGGTCCATTTGGTTTCATGTTTACACTCTCAAGAGTAATTCACCATGTGAATTAGCCTAAAGTCTACACAACTAGAAAATGTAAAAGATTAATGGTCATTTTGATCTGTATGTTGGACTGTTTCTGAAATCCAGTCTGGTATTGTGGACAAAAACAAAAGAAAACTTTAGTTTTGGGTCTGTGGGGCTAAAATATCATCAAATGGTGGTCCGAGGCTCAAATGCTGAATAAATAGTGGGTCCTGAAATGAAAAAGGTTGAAAACCACTCTTCTACAAGATCACAACACGTTGCATTCACACCACGCTGAGACTGAGTCACTGAGAGCTTGTGGATGTGCACTTTTACTGTCGCTGACTCGGTGTGCAACACCATCGTGTTGCAGAATATACAGTAAATGAGGCTCCAAGGAAAAGCTGCACAGTGGAAAGTTGTAAAACGAAGGGGGTTGAAAACCACTTTTAAAAACGTGTGCAGAAGATTTATTTAACAACACACAATGATCGCGCAGATTGCATAGATTTGCAACTGCGTTCGAGAATCAGACGAGAGGAACACTGTGTGGATCATTACCTGTCGGTGCTACAGTGAACAACGGACTGAGCGACACAGCTCAACCACGGACACAACAGAGATTTTATGAAGCTAAATATGGTGCTTCGTTCACTAGTTCTCTTGTTTAATCCGTGGGGTTTATAGTCGCGGGTATTAGTCTCCACGTCGGTAGCATGTATTGATCCCAGCCAGTCAGCTGTAGTAGAGCTGACTGGCTGCTGCTGCTGCTGCTGCCCCGCTGTTGCAGAGCGTAGGAGGGGAGGGGACTATAGACAGAGCTGCGACATTGACGGGCCTCGTCACGTTGTCCCTATTCAATAGATGTCTATGTAGAAGAGTCTCGATTGGACTGTACAGGAAGTAAGCAGAGTTGTCGTAACTGTCGGTGCCGAATGGCAGAGCCTTTTCCCTTCCCAATAATGGTGCGTTCAACACAGATTAGAAAACATAAAATAGGGCGAAATAAATCGTGAAAACCCCGCTCAACATCGATTTTTACCGATTCAAGCAAATGCATCGCGACGCATCTAGATTTCCCCCGTCAATTGCATCGATACAGAGTGACGGAACCGATGCACTCGCATCGCGCACGTGGGTACCGATGTATCGATTTATATCGATTAATCTCCACACCCCTACTGTGCACGTGTTGCTCCACAGCTGTCTCCATCTCCACCTCTTCCTCCGCCTCACAGGAACCCACCAGAGATAGGCTGGGTTGGGGGGTCCACTGGCGCTTATAGGGGCCCCCCGGATGCCTTTGAAATGCCTTTGATATTTATGCTCCAATGTTCAATTTCCTCTGAAATCACAGGAGAGTAGTTTCTGCTTGAATGTTCAAACAAGTATTGCGTGTTTATACAAAGAATGTGGAGGTCACACAGTACACATGGGCATGGAGGAGGGGGTGGGTGGTCTGACATAATCATATTTTCCCATAAATTAATGTGAAGTTTAACACTGTATTTGTTCCCCCAACAAATATGTGTGTGTGTGTGTGTGTGTGTGTGTGTGTGTGTGTGTGTGTGTGTGTGTGTGTGTGTGTGTGTGTGTGTGTGTGAGAGAGAGAGAGAGAGAGAGAGAGAGAGAGAGAGAGAGAGAGAGAGAGAGAGAGAGAGAGAGAGAGAGAGAGAGAAAGAGAGAGAGAGAGAGAGAGAGAGAGAGAGAGAAAGAGAGAGAGAGAGAGAGAGAGAGAGAGAGAGAGAGAGAGAGAGAGAGAGAGATAGAGAGAGAGAGTCAGAGACTCAGTGAAGTCACGATCAAGAGAGGCCGCCATAGGCAGACCTGGCTCCCAAGAGAGGACAGATTATGTACCCACCGCACACAGAACTGGTAGAGACTGAGCTACATTTCCTAACCTATCTCTCCACTGTACCAAGACATCAGAGACAAATACTTCCCAAAGATCACAACCGCCCAAGGGAGTTTGGAAACATGACTGATGACAAAAAAAAAAAAAACTCCCATATACCTATCGGGTGAAGTACAACAAAGTGCAAACACAGCAGCGACATTAGTGAGCTGGAGAAGAATAGAAAATGCAACACAACCACCCTAAATAATAATCATTGAGGGTATTCTTGATCTTGAATCAAGTGAATTGATGATTCTGACTCTTAGATCATTGCAGATCATTGATGTATTGATTGTATTTGTATTACTGTACCATTGGATTGTATTGCTTTATTGTAAACATATGTTTTCTCATGCCAATAAAGCCCTTAAAGCAGTACAGTTTGTACATGCTGTACAGTCTGATGTTTTCTTTATGAGTTCCTTGAAGGAAGATTAGCCGACAGATCATTTGAATTATACTGTAATCGACAGTATGTGGAAGTTCATTTTGGGGAAGTAACATAATATGCATTAACAGTGTCCATCAGTGCATGAAATAGGGAGGAAAAACACAAGCACAACGTACATCCACGCATGCATGCAAGCACGCACACACAGCACACACAGTTTAATCGACTTATTTCAAACTATAGGCTACCCAATGAGAAATGCATGCATTTGTGTCTGCATTAGATGAAGCCAATGAGCCAGGCCATCTTCAGTGGAAGAATCGCTCCCGTTGCTTATTGCTCCATAAAGTACAATGAACAAAGCATTCAACACAGTGTGTGATTTTATCACATGTACTGTTAAGGAAAATTGGGTAAATGAAACATGCAACCATTTCAGCAATACTCCCCAGAGCCCCATAATGCATGTGCAGGTCATACTTTTAGTAGTAGAGTGCAGCGTTGGGCAGTATTACTTAGGAGAGAAATATCTTACTTATGACCCCTTATAAAAAGTATCAATATTATATCCCATATTACTTGAATCAAAGGCCCCATTTACACTGGCAGCAAATTCAGCCTGAATCAGATCTGAGACACACCCAAATTGGACTCTGATTTGTTTAAATGAGTCATGTGGTCTGTTAGACCAATCAGACTTCAATCGTGAAGTGCATAGACGGATTAAGAAATTATGGGCCCCTGGGCTGCCGGCAGCCAAAGGGCCCCCCCTACACCAGAGCATTTTTCTTCCTAACGCGGCACACCGGCATTTCAGCATGGGATTGCTTGAAAATAATAAACACTGAAAATAACTAAGCCAAATAAATGCAAAATAAAATATAGCTGCAAGCAGCAATAAAACGGGATCAAGCAAGCAGCAATAAGGAGTAAGAACAATACGCACAAATAAGCCCTAGAAACATGGGAGCCTGAACTTCAGAAATACATCAGGTAATTATGGGAGCAGGGCAGGGTTTTTGATTCCTGCCCTGACTGACTCACACATTGTAATCTGGTGTGACTGAGTGAATGATTGGTGAGCTGTGAGTGAGTGGTGAACTGAGCTATGAACTGTCATTAGTGACAACATGGCCGAATAGTGACAGTCAAACAGCCTTGCCCAGCCATGAGGCCCATAGGGCACGTGCCTATCTCCTGTTTCTGTAGCATGAGGCAGCTTGATGTACAAGTACACCCTCTGGACATGACGCTAGTATGACACAGGGTCTTACCCCCAATCCAACCCTTGATGCTGAGTGCCAAGCAGGGAGGCATTGGATCCCGTTTTTAGAGCCTTTGGTATGACCCGGCCGGGAATCGAACCCCGGCCTCCCAGTCTCAGGGCGGACACTCTAACCACAAGGCCACTGAGTTGCTGAATGAGTAAATGATTGGTGAGCTGTGAGTGAGTGGTGAACTGAGCTGTGAACTGTCATTAGTGACAACATGGCCGAATAGTGACAAAACACAACATGGCCGAATGGTGACAACCACCATTACATTGAGTTTTACCCTGGGTTACACATAGAACCATGAACTTAGATGTAGAAGACCACATGAGATTGTGCATGATTGACTCATATTACTAGGTGTCCGTGCCGGGATTTGAACCCAGGAACTCTCATTTCCAAGTCATGCGCTCTACCAATGAGGCTACCCAACAGACACAAGACATACTGGAAACAACACACACATTCAGTGGACTGCTTGGTAAATGGTAAATGGTGCATTTATATAGTGCCTTTATCCAAGGCGCTTTACATTGTGCATCACATTCACCCATTCACACACACATTCATACACTGATGGCAGTGGGACAGGGAAACATCGACACTAACTCTGCAGGAGCCCGGGATCGAACCGGCAACCTTGTGGTTACCATCCGGTTACTCTACCTCTGAGCCACTACCGCTCCTTAAATATGCACAAATAAGCCATAGAAACATGTAAGAAATACATCATGTGATTGTGGAGAAACAGCCGAATAGTGACAAAACACAACATGGCCGAATGGTGACAACCACCATTACATTGAGTTTTACCCTGGGTTACACATAGAACCATGAACTTAGATGTAGAAGACCACATGAGATTGTGCATGATTGACTCATATTACTAGGTGTCCGTGCCGGGATTTGAACCCAGGAACTCTCATTTCCAAGTCATGCGCTCTACCAATGAGGCTACCCAACAGACACAAGACGTACTGGAAACAACACACACATTCAGTGGACTGCTTGGTAAATGGTAAATGGTGCATTTATATAGCGCCTTTATCCAAGGCACTTTACATAGATTGTGCATCACATTCACCCATTCACACACACATTCATACACTGATGGCAGTGGGACAGGGACACATCGACACTAACTCTGCAGGAGCCCGGGATCGAACCGGCAACCTTGTGGTTACCATCCGGTTACTCTACCTCTGAGCCACTACCGCTCCTTAAATATGCACAAATAAGCCATAGAAACATGTAAGAAATACATCATGTGATTGTGGAAACACAGCCGAATAGTGACAAAACACAACATGGCCGAATGCTGACAACCACCATTACATTGAGTTTTACCCTGGGTTACACATAGAACCATGAACTTAGATGTAGAAGACCACATGAGATTGTGCATGATTGACTCATATTACTAGGTGTCCGTGCCGGGATTTGAACCCAGGAACTCTCATTTCCAAGTCATGCGCTCTACCAATGAGGCTACCCAACAGACACAAGACGTACTGGAAACAACACACACATTCAGTGGACTGCTTGGTAAATGGTAAATGGTGCATTTATATAGTGCCTTTATCCAAGGCGCTTTACATAGATTGTGCATCACATTCACCCATTCACACACACATTCATACACTGATGGCAGTGGGACAGGGACACATCGACACTAACTCTGCAGGAGCCCGGGATCGAACCGGCAACCTTGTGGTTACCATCCGGTTACTCTACCTCTGAGCCACTACCGCTCCTTAAATATGCACAAATAAGCCATAGAAACATGGAAGAAATACATCATGTGATTGTGGAAACACAGCCGAATAGTGACAAAACACAACATGGCCGAATGGTGACAACCACCATTACATTGAGTTTTACCCTGGGTTACACATAGAACCATGAACTTAGATGTAGAAGACCACATGAGATTGTGCATGATTGACTCATATTACTAGGTGTCCGTGCCGGGATTTGAACCCAGGAACTCTCATTTCCAAGTCATGCGCTCTACCAATGAGGCTACCCAACAGACACAAGACGTACTGGAAACAACACACACATTCAGTGGACTGCTTGGTAAATGGTAAATGGTGCATTTATATAGCGCCTTTATCCAAGGCGCTTTACATAGATTGTGCATCACATTCACCCATTCACACACACATTCATACACTGATGGCAGTGGGACAGGGACACATCGACACTAACTCTGCAGGAGCCCGGGGTCGAACCGGCAACCTTGTGGTTACCATCCGGTTACTCTACCTCTGAGCCACTACCGCTCCTTAAATATGCACAAATAAGCCATAGAAACATGGAAGAAATACATCATGTGATTGTGGAAACACAGCAGGGTTTTTGGAGACTTGGAGACTCAGACATGAGCATTTTTCAAACTGCTTAAAATGGCAGACACTCTGGGGGTGGAGCTTACCAGTCGAAATTACAGATGTGTTCCACATGAATCAAGGAACGTGTAGAAACAAGTCCCATGATTTTAAGCCAAACGAAGCCTGAGTTATGCTTGTTCAAATGTTTCAGTTTCAAAGAATTGCTATAGCGCCCCCATTTGAGCGATTGGAGCAAGACTGGTTTTAGTGCTATTTGGCATCCCCCTCTACAAAACTGTAAAATCCCAGAAGCAGATTACGTTGCATGTGTAGATTAGGGGCAATAGACGAATTTTCACAAATGAGCAATTTTCATTGGCTCGTAAAAACATCATTTTTTCCACTAAAAACATGATTCACACCCATTCCATGTTTGTATGGCTCCAAAGTTCATGTGTAGGTCATTGTTATGCATTTTGATCAAAGATTGTAGGAGAAGAGACATTTTAACTGTTTTACATATAATTCAAGATGGCAGTTCATCTAAAGGTCAGAGGTGAAAAGTCAGAATACAAAAGTTGTTTGACATAAGCAGACGCATAAGTGAATATAAGTTACATTTCTGAGAGACGAGCAGTTCATGAGTTATGAGTGTTTAAAGTTTGCAATTTCAGTTGAGTGCTATAGCGCCACCATTTGACCAGTGGTCACAGGCTTCGCATCATCACCGTTTGGCATCACCCTCTACCAGATTACCAATTTTCGCGAAAACCGACTGCACGGTTCAGCCAGAACAGCTATTTCTGGTGAAAGGAGAAAAAAAGAGACAGAATCAAGAAGGTATCAAGGTCCACTTCGTGGACTGCTTGATCCCTTAATAAACACTTTAATGCACCGTATCATGATGGTTTAGGAATTTTGAGGTTATTTTAGTGACACAAAATGAATGAACCCATTGTTAATAACAGTGGCAAGGGCTGTGCGCGCCATTGTTATTCACTGTTACCCCTTTTTTGGGGGGGCCCTGAGCTTGAGCCTCTTAACGATCACAAGGACACTCAACCTCAGGGCCCCCCCTAGGTCAGGGCCCCCTGGGCCTGGGCCCTACGTGCCCGTTGGATAATCCTTCCCTGGTAAAGTGACACAGATCTGATTCAGGCTAGATTTGGCTGCCAGTGTAAATCAGGCCAAAGAGCAATATGTTACATATTACTTTATTCATTTCCCAAAGGTCCCCCTTCCACCCACATAAGAATAGCGATGTACACAATCTGTTTAGTGACAACTTGCAACAACTTCTAGTGTATGTCAGGTGTGCAGAATACTGCGGTGGATTAGCCTGACACCAGACTGTGTTATGTTGAAGTTCAAATTCAACTAAGTTCAAATTCAACTTCAACACAACTCCAGTTGCCGGTAGCATTCATAATTTCAATGTGGCTAATGGCAAATGAGGGTGGTGCCAGGCTAGCGGTGGATTAGGATCTAATACTGTGCATCAATGTTGTTATCTGCTGCTTGTAAATCTTTTCTTTTTCGCATGAAACAAGCTGATTTGTAATGAGTAATGAGGCGTGTTTTGGCAGAGTAACATTACATATGATATTACCCAGGTGTGTGTGTGTGTGTGTGTGTGTGTGTGTGTGTGTGTGTGTGTGTGTGTGTGTGTGTGTGTGTGTGTGTGTGTGTGTGTGTGTGTGTGTGTGTAGAAGATGGGTGGAAGGGTTCTTGCGGCCGGTTTTCTAATTAATTCTACACACACCTAAATAATGTTTCTTCAAACTCTTTCTTCTCTTTTGAATTCAACACAGAATGTTTTGAGCAGCGGCACAGTTCCCCAAGATCAAAAAGAGAGTAAGAAAAAAAGTAAAGCTGACAAAAAGAGTGCCTGTATACCACCTAGAGGGGCAGTTTCAGACAGCAATATAACCTGGAATCAATATTTAATGTTCATTCTTACCCAGCTGTCTCCTTCTGAACCAGAGAAAATTCCTTCTGAACCAGAGAAAATTGGCAGGAGTGTGTCAGGCCAGGTTTATACTTAGTCGTACGACGGTATTGTACATACGACTATGGAATATGAAAAGGCAGAAGGGTCATATGATGGTTGTCACTATTGCTGATGTACAACATATCAACAGACACAAAACATGAGTAAAATTTGCCAGTTTTTTAAATATACATTTATCATATGGCTGGAATGAATGGAATGAATGCTCCAATCAGCGGTCACATATGTCACAACAATGGACCGCTCCGCTCAACAACGGACCTCAAATAAATAAAAGCAGCCTTGTTAAGTACTATTTCTGTCATTATTAGTTATTTATAAATGTATTAAAGGAGTGCTTCGCCGGTACGGAATGCTGTACAACACATCGAAATATGTGAAAAAATATATACATATAAAAAAAGCCACACAGAGGCGCCAGAGAAAGTATATTCTGTGCGTGCCTTGCTCTCCTCATGCCTCCTTTAGTGTTTCTTGTGCTCTGGGAAACGTTAACCACCTACGTCACTTTTTGGGCAGTGACGTAGATGGTAAACCGTCTGGAACCCCCTCCTCTGGTGTTCCACTACAGCATGCGCTGAGACACGGACACAGAGGCACGGATGCACTATAGTATAAACATACAGATGAGGTTTAATTTCGGCGAAGTATCCCTTTAAGCCAAGTAATAAGCGGGATAACACCCTTCGAACTGGTGATTTGTTTCCTAATCCTAATAACTGACCTCGGCTGTGCATCGGTTCATCAGGTGTTATGTTATCCCTTACACGCACACACACACACACACACACACACACACACACACACACACACACACACACACACACACACATATATATATATATATATATATATATATATATATATATATATATATATATATATATATATATATATATATATATATATATATATATATATATATATATATATACAGTATTTATATATATGATTGCTGCCATATTCACACAGAATTGTAAAGCTCGACACGAGCGTGACGTGTCCGACCACTGCATTCTCTATGGACACGTCAACACGGATGTCAGACAAAGGTTGCACGTCTAATGCATTAAACATGCAAGCTTCGTGGAAAGTGTGCATATCCACCCATATCCAGCATTGCAACATGCAGGGTAGGATGAGGTTGTGTTGATCTGTCCAATGCGTTTTTATAGAGACACATTCATAGGCTATGTTGCATGAAGGTCTTGCGTCTAACACACATCACGAGTTTTACGCATAATTTTATGCGTCAACTTATACAGACTCATGGTGTGCATGTATGTATGTACGTTGTATGTGTGTGTGTGGATTTATGGAAGCATGCATGTGTGCGTGCGTGTGTGTGCGTGTACTATTTTCAGAATGTGACATCATCATCACCATCAGAAGACATAGCATTATACTGTAAATTAAGTTCCAGGCAGATGGCGGTGGCAGCAGATATACTGCAGAGTCAAATATATGACTGCCAGACGAGTGAAGTCACAACTCATGGGGTTCACAGTCACACTTCGGTCGGGTGGAGAAGACATATTGTGACCGCGGCCCTGACACAAACATGAATCCTCCTCGGCCCCAAAATAAAGCCATCTAAAGAACGTCTCCAGCCAGGTGCACCGAAACAGACACGGTGCAGCACTTAACGACCGCACAGGGCTGTTCATTTCACCCGGTCCTGACAAAAGAGGCCACAGAGAAATATCTCTTGATCCAAAAGACAGGAAAGGAAGGTGATGTTGGACAGGCCTGACAACCAAAAGGACTAGGGGTGATTAATCACCCAGCTTAGATGAGATCATTTGATGATACCAGTACTGTACCTCAATCTGCACTCTCAAAAGTTAATGTCCCAAATGCATCTTGGGGGATACGTCTAATATCGTATGATTCTCTGCACAGCAATGCTTGATTTACTTTGTACTGTACAGTGGTGGTGTTGTGTGTTGAAAAGAAACTTTCTAAATAAAGTCATTGCACAGGCGGCGGACTACTGTGAGCTTGTAGATCGGTTATTCTTTGCTAGTGAGATTATGATGCGATGAACTATAGTTGTATAAATGGGGCTTATGCAAGGGTTTAGTGGAGGGGGGACGCGGGGGAGCGACATTCCCCCACTTCCCTCAACCCTAAACATTTTATCAATTGTCATTTACCTTTCTGGCAACAATTGTGCATTGTAAACCCTGTTTCTTAGGGGTGGGGTGAGTTTTGGGGTGTTTTTTTTTAATATGTATGCATTCATTAATTTGTTCATGCCAGAAATACTGACTGATGTTATCTGGCTGCATTGAAGTGTATGATTTAACTTTTCATGGTGTATATTGTTTCGAATTGCTTTAAAATGTTGTAGTTGATTGAACATTTCTGGTATATATTTGCAGGAAAATATTGCAATATATTGATATTGAAACAATCAAACTCAGTTTCTTTTACGCAACGGTAGAATCTGTTCTCCTATGTGGCAGTGAATGCTGGACCCTGAAGCCAACCCTGCAGAAGTCTCTATACGGCTGCTACACCACAATGCTGTGTGTAATGCTTAACATCAGCAAGAGTGCACATGTTACAAAAGAGAATCTGTATGCTGTGGGATATTCAGGGCGAGTGACAAGATAGCAGCCAGGAGAATGCGGCTTGCAGGACACTGCCAAAGACACCAAGAGCTCCCATCCAGCAAACTGGTGTTGTGGAGCACAACACATGGGCACTGGTCACGAGGACGTCCCACATTAACATATGTGGATGTACTCAAGAAACATGCTGGAGCACAGAACACCATGAGTTGGCCTGATGTATGGAGAACCGGGACGACTGGAAACCATGATGGAAGGCTCGTCTGAGGACGACCTAGAGAGATTGATATATCGAATTGAATCACAACAGAATTAAGATCGTAATATAAATCGATTTGGCACCGTAAACATCGATATCATATCGTGAGGTAAACGAAATGCCCCACACCTAGATTATACACGTCGGCATGTTTATATACAGTACGTGTCTACTCATGTCTACATGCATTGCACGCGCCTGTATCATAGGGCGATTGGTGTGTCTCCCCATTTCTACAAGTAGCACTACAGCACTGGGCCTGTGTAAGTACTAAGTAGGGTGCAATCTAGTTCAAGCTGCCCACACACACTCATGCACGCACATCCACACCCAAAACCCACCCACACACACGCACACACACACCCTCAGTCTGGGCCCTAATGCTTCTCATCCAAGCCCAAGGCATCAGGGCAGTCAGCTAGAGGATTGGCTGCCCACGCTGTGCCATGCCCGTCTATTGATCACACTCCGACCTCAGCTTTAGAACAGCATCAGTGGAAAAAAAGCCCAAATGGAGTGCTGCACCGATGCATTCATCTTCATCAGGTGCACACCCTGCACAGGGCATCAGGTATAGGGATTTGCCAGGGAGGGATGGAATGGATCCAAGGGAAGCGTTGGAGTCAGATGATTGTCTCGACTGTAAACACATCTGACCAGCCTCTGACCTCTCTCTCCCTCCCTCCCTCCATCTCTCCCCGTTCCTCTCTACTACTTGATCATACTAAAGAATCAAAAGTAGCAGATCAACATTTAACAACAAAAAAGAAAGAACCAATAAGAAATACAATTAATTACATAGCACGTCAGTATGGTCGCGCGGTCTGATGGAAAATGTTGGGTTTACTCAGGCTGGTGTAATTCATTAAACTGTTACACGCCACCATTTATCATAATCAGTCCAAGGGCGGCCGGGCCAAAAGAGCAATTTACAGCGGTGTAGAGTTATGCCATTGCTGAGTCTGTAATAACTTTGAGGAAGATTATATAAGGCAATATTGGACCTTGGGGTACCGTTTCTGTCAGCATGGGTAATGAATCATTCATTACGAGAGATCCATAGCCTATGGAATCTGTCAACAAGTTAACCCAGACAAGTGAAACTAAAACGATGGATCCAGCCGAGGCATTGCATGAATTAATTCTAAGTAATAAAGCTTTCCATGACGGGGCCCATATGGTTTGAAATATTGCACACGGTGTAGAATTGTAAAAGTTATTTCTTTATTTTTTTGAGGGTTCCCCATTGAGGTAGAGTTGTCGTGAAAAAAAAATTGACAGGTGCTTAATGACCCACTCAGCATTCCTGTTGTGGATGTGGGACTGGGGGTATATATCAGGCTACATGCCATAAGTCTATACCTGCTATATTTAAACAAGTACCTGTACTGTAGGGTTTTTCAGGACTGAAGATAATGAGGCTTAATTTCTCACTGGCCCAAATATGTCTAAGAAAAAACACTTAACTGGCTACTTAAACCTATTATACTTCCTTGAATGGGGTCCCCCAGGGCTCTGTAACAGCCCCTTACCCCCTTTCCCTCTCCACAACACGCCAAATGTTCACCTGCTATTATGACATGTTTATAATGAGTTTTAAATTGCCCCGAAGGTATAAATTGATCATGATCTAATCTGTCAAGTCAGGAGACACAGAATAACAATGACATGCGTGCAACTACTTTTCTTGTTTGATGGTTGCTTGTAGCCTTTCCTCATATTTTTCTGCCTGGCTTTATAGTCGTGATGCCAATTCATTCTTCCACTTAGCTGACAGGGAGGAGCCTTCCTCAGTGTTGCCAACTTGGCGCATTTGTCACTATATTTAGCTTTTCCCAGACCCACCCTAGTGCCAAAATTAGTGTAAAACCCCTGGCGGAAAATCTAGTGCTTTTTTACTGGTGAGTTGGGGCGAAATTGGTTGACAGGTGTCAGAGATAAAACCCTCGTTTTACACCATTTTTCCTCCTATGATAGAGTCCTCCTTCCTTCCTAGTCCATTTGGTTTTATCCTACCCAAACCTAGCCTGGATCCGGCCCTGAATCCCCAATACCAACCGGGCTAGCATCTTAGCCACATTAATGACAACAACGTCATCTGCTTTCCCAATATTCTTAGGGGTTGGTATGAACCATCACTGCGAAGACTGCTGCTTGGACAACACCCATCTAATCCCAGAAACTGCTGTAGTGGAGAGGGACCCAAGACCCCCTTAATTCTAATTCTGACCTATGCAGCCTGTAGGAGTCGCTTCCTCCCTGCCCGGCTTCCCCCACCCAAACACAGTTCAATTTTGTGAAGATGTTTTGTTTGTATATGCACCTCAGTGGGGATTCAAACCCACAACCTCTGCGGTGGTGTAGATGGGGGCGAAATGCTTTTCATCCCGCAAACGCCAGTGACAGACTTTAACACGTCTCGTGGCGAATAATATGAACTGTCTGTTTTGCTTGGAGCAGTGAGCAGCCATCGGAGCCCATTATTGATTGTGACTGACACCAGATGCCAGAAGTTGATGAGTGATGAGCAGTGAGAGGATGGTATTGATGAATGGGCCTGGAAGGGATAGTCTGTCTTTAGGCCAACGAAATGGTGTCAGGATTCTGAAACCCTGACATCCATCAGAATCAAGTTGGCCAACAGAGTACATGTTCATTAACACGCATTAGAAGCTGTGGGCACTTTTCCCTCGAGAGCACTGGTCAAAGATCTGGTCGATGGAGGTGTTTGCTGCCGAGTAAAGACTGCTGTCCGTCTCAAAAACAAGTTGAAATGGAAAACAAAAACATTTGCGATAATGCAGTTTATACCAATCCCCATCTGGATACTTCTTTGCCAGGGTGCCAGGCAGCCAAAAACAAATATTTGCGTTGAAAAATATTCACTGTTCAAAAAATTAACAAAATTAAAAGATTTGAATGCATTTTCTATTTGCTATGTGGGGGGCTTACATAGAAAGGTTTAGGAACCTCTGTAGTTGTCTCTGTGGTTTTCAAACATTTTGATACCAGCAGGGACCACCATTTTTTCAGCATTTGACCCATGGACCACCATTTGATGACATTTTTCTCCAAAGACCCAAAACTAAAGATTTCTTTTGGTTTTGTCCACAATTCCAAACTGGATTTCACAAACAAAACAAGTGTAGACGTCTTAATTAAATGGGCTTATTTAGATAATGAATATTTTAACACTTGAGAGCGTAAACATGAAACCAAATGGGGCCACAAGGGTCATTTGGTGTCATGTTTACGCTCTCAAGAGTTAATCTGGTTAACATACTTTCCATCATTTACCTGGGGACCACCTGGAACCCCCTCAAGGACCACTCGTGGTACCCAGAACACTGGTGTATGGTATCAATACCGGTTTTCAACTTGGTATCCTGGTCTAACAAAACCCGCTTTCATGTGTGAATAATAGAAATATTGACCCAGCATGCTCTTATTAAGTCAGTAAATGTACATTCTGCACAGGAGAAAATTAGACATCGTTGTCTTGTACCATTATGAAAATCCTGCCTCATCTGTGACCCCATCAAATTCTCACATAGTCATGCCAGTGAAAGTAAAACTGCTTACAAAGGTTCCCTCTTAGCTCACTGGTGCAAAAACAGGCGCCTGGCTGGTATATCTTATTTTTAGCATGATTTTCCTCACTCCTCACGCTGGTTAAGAGTAGATACTGCACACACATGCACTGTCCATGGTCCCTTCAGAGACGCTGCAGCTGCTCCATTAGTGTGTGTAAAAGCTGTTCAGCGCTTGGGCTATGTTTTGCCCCAGTTACAGAACAGCCTTGCGAATACAGGAAAAAAAAAACAACTCCTCTCCACAATAACACACATCTCAATGCATGTTGCTGCGGCTGCATACTGTAACAGTAACACGAAAGCTTCCACATGCAGCCACTTTAATGAGCATGACTGAGAGTTGGCGTGGAAGCTGCCTGCTGCCAAACAGTACTGTCTCACACCAGTAGAGGGGGTGAGAAGAGTAGGGCTCAACTGTAAGATGTTGACTGAAGCTTGATAGCATAGGGGGGTCGCTAGGGGCTTAGACTAGTTATTAACCATTTTGTTTCAGCAATCAAGCAGTAATATAAACACAGTACAAGGCCCAATAACAACGTAATTCATCGTCTATTCTATAGCCCAGGGTATTGCATTTGCCATGTTTTACATGAGATAAGGATTAACAGAAGAACATATGTGAGTGTCATGTGGGCCAGATTTCCAAACTAGTCCCATCTGTGCTCATGCCATAAACAATTAGTAAATGAATTAAAAACAACAGGTACAAAAACAAAAGGAATTAAACAAATCTGCAAAGTAATCACATTAAATTGACTGTCTTATTATGCATAGCCTGCACCCCACAGCATTTTCTAATTTCATGAAACCCCTACAGCCCATCAGGGGTGTTCAACATTTTTCACTGGCCCAATGGCTATAATGTGACCCTGAGAAGCGACTCCCACTAAATATATTGTATTCATAATGTGTATTTTCACATTATGATTTTTGTAATAACTTAAACCCTCAATACCAGAAAAAGTATAGACCGCGTCCATATCATACAAAGGGCCCTATTTTGATTGTCTTAAGTATATCAGGTCATAAGTCTTAAGTCAAAACTTGGAGGTGTGGCAAAGCTGTTTGGCTGTTCTGAGTGGCCAAACAGCTTTGCCACACCTCAAAGTTCTGACTTAAGACCTGCTACTTAAGACAATCAAAATAGGGCCCAAAGCCTGCAATATATCTGAAGACCCCCTGCCTATACCCATGCTGTGCATTTATTGCTATTATAGGAGACAGTGACTGGGTCACAAACACACACATAGCTTAAAGTGCAGGCTTCTATGTACCAAAAATAAGGCCTGGTTATAGGAAAGGCTCAGGTCATGGATGAATAACTGCAGCATAACATTGGCAGTCTCCCAACAGACACCTTGGGAGACACCTGTCTCCAAAGCAGTGAACCACAACCATAAATAGGATGGGAGGTGGTTTTTAATAGGGTTAGGAAACAAAAATAACTTGAATGACACTTTCGATGAATCAGTCTACACTGCATCACTGCTGATGATAGACTATAGGCTATACAAAGTTCTATGGAAGCTAACCTACAGCCTGAAGCACGGAGTTTCATGTTTAATTAAAGGAGGACCACTTCACCACTTTTCAACATATGTTCATATAATAGGTCCTCACAAATGTATATATATTTTTTAAGCCGAGTGATGATCTGATTGGAGAACAGCCTGCCCACAGCCCTCCTGTAAGACAACATATAAGAAGGAAAAAATAGTATTTCTTCATTTACATAAGTGAGGACCTATTATATGAAGATATGTTGAAAAGCGGTGAAGTGGTCCTTTGCCTTTTTTGTGTTATTATTTTAGCATATTATAACTATTTCTGCAAACAAACTGTTATTCAAATCAATCAATCAATCAATCAATCAATCAATCAATCAATCAATCAATCAATCAATCAATCAATCAATCAATCAATCAATCAATCAATCAATCAATCAGACATTGATTTTTCCAGACTGCTATTATAATTATACCTGCAATGTTGACTATACAGTAGTTAAAGTTATATTAATGGGCCAATTCAATCAAACTCCATGCGATGCACTGCAAACACAGCATCAGCAGCAAGGTGCAGCCAGTCTACTGTAAGACTAATAATATTAACGCGCAGGCATGCAGGCAGCGCAGAGTGTGCTCTACTCGCAGTTTGGAAGAAGACTCAGTTTGTTTCCATGAGGACTGCATGGGAGACATGGTACGGTAATCTGATCTCATTCCCATTTGAGTCCTTTAATTAACGAGAAACGGCACTCCCCGGTGTGCACCGAATCAGCATAATACATTTTGCTTATCTTCCGATCGCTTCACGGTGATCTCCCCTATGGCCGTAGCCTATGCACTGTAGCACCACGCGTGGAGGATCTCGGTTTAATATAGCGTCGCGAATGCACACGCCTTCGTCTTATCGCGAGCCAAATCGCCTCGCTGCACAAAACAGACAATGAGGACTCCAAATAAAGATGGTCCCAAACGTAGTGAGTAGCAGCACCAAAAAGCTTTACCAACAGAGGTACAGAGTGTGTGAGTGAGAGGGACACACACGTAGGCTACGCACCCACCCCTTCTTGTTTGGAGTTTTCGGAACGGACAATACGCGCGAGTGAAGGAAAGGAGGACTCTTTGCCGGACATATATCTGCATCACTCTATGATACATTGGTATCACACAGCCTCGGCCAGGAGGATCGTCAAAGAGATATCAAACTTGGGGAGAGACCTTCCCTTCCTACTAGACTGCGGTCCGTTCATTCCACACTACAGAAGAGCCGTATCGTCTTCCCAAAGAGAGGCGGACACACACGCTTTCCGTGGTGCTGAAAATAAGAAGACTTGGCTGTGCTGATCAACTAGTGAAGACACAGACCTGAGAGCCCGCACCGAGGTTTGTGTTGGATGTACTCTACGTATGTATTGTGAATTGCGCTGCATGTAGATTCTTCAAGCTTTTGTGCTACACCTCAAATGTGGAGTGTGGGGAACTCCACATTTAGGCTGATACCAGTGGTTTTCAACCTGTTTCATTTCATAGCCCACTATTTATTCTGCTTTTGAGCCACGGACCACCATTAAATGATATTTAGACTTTCGACCGAGGAAAAAAAAACTTTAATCAAAATAACAATTCTTCCACATGCCTTATTTGTGTAGACTTCTTGAAAAATGAGTGGTGAAACAGTACTGCATTGTAACTCCTGAGTATGCATTTTATTCCTGAGAGTTAAAGTTATGAGGGTCCATTTGGTTAACAACTCTCCACCAGTCACCTGGGACCACCTGGAACTCTCTTAAGGACCAATGGTGGTTGTAAAACACTGCCTTAAACAGTAAATATGAATAGCAATGCTTTGAATATTCTGGGGAAACAGGTTTAACTATACTTGGATGCTGTAATGCCTAATTTAATGTTAGAACTACAACTGTACAAGATCTAAAATCCTGCGTAAATCTATCCATTTTCTACAACTCTGGGACAGGGAGTTTACAAATGAAACCAAATGGACCAGTGCAGGTCGTTGCAGGATCATCACAGGGTCATTTCCAGTACAAAATCAGTCCAGGGTGCATCATTCCATAGACATTCTTACAGTTGTGTTTTACTGTGTTACATGTTGCTGTCACACAGGCTTGGTGATTAGTGGCACCATTTGCACATTTCCATAATGCTCTCTGTGCAATAACAATGTGGGAAAGCATGCCTGTTAAAATCGTGCTGAATGTCACACTGTGGCTTTTTAAAGTCCCTAATTCCCAACAGATTTAAAAGTTGTTTTTACTGCAGTCTCCCTTTCAATAGCACCAATTGAAATGGGAAACACAAATATATTGTTTTTAAATATCCCACTCTCTGGCACAGTTCTGCTTGTGTTTTATTCAGTCTGCTTTGTTGGACATTTGAAGATTATACCACTGTTCTTGTGTTGTCTTTCCCTGCATGGACTCGACCTTGTAGAATCAGAGGAAGTTTGGACCACTCATTTAAATACATTAGACTATGTCTAGACTTTTTTTTTTTGCTTATTTCCAGAGGGATTTAATTAGTATTGTAGAATATAGTCCTGAAATACATTAGGCACAGAAAAGTAGCCTCAGCCTCAGCATGATCCAATAGACTGTTTACCAACTTAATCGGCTGCATGTTAAGAACACCAACATTTATAAAATATTTAGATAGTTGTTAAGTGGCTTATGGGGAATTATTTCATATGATGAGAAATAAATCCTCACAATTATATTTTTATTCAGTTTGTAGTATTTTTTTCCTATACCCGCAGACTTGCTTGTGAATAAAAATAATTAATTAAATGTAATTAAATGTGACTCCAGCATTTTAAATGAAATGTATGCAAATTAAAGATGTGCATATGCGACGGGAGTTACGGACATATTATGCACGGTATTTGTGTATACATGTTGCTGTGCCTCTTAACATGCGTTTGAATTTCAAGCCCACAACAAAGTGATGATAGATTTGTATGGAATTCCGTTATTTTTTTTCTCTGTGCCCATGACTGCATTGCAAACTAGAAGAGAACATACTGTATATACTGTAGTAAGCTTGCACACATTTCTTGAGGATGGTGGTGGTTTGTGTGTGCTTTGGTGGGGAGACTGGATGGATAAGGTTGGAGACTTTCATATTGTTCTCTATTGGGTGGAAATCATTCCAAAGTAGTGAGATTCAAATAAAAAAAATAGCAGTATAAATAATCTCAGAACAAGCTTTCGACTTTCGACGCGTGACGGTGAATCAAGAATAACATTAATTTATGGGGTGGAAGAAACATGCAAAAACGTAGAACATGGAGATAAAAGGTTTCTGCATGACAATGCAACGATATTGTAAAAATGATTGCTGTTTTCTTTAGTGTCTGGCACTCATTCTCTGGCCTTGGATATACAAGCAGTTATGTAGCCTCTTATGCAAAATGTCATTTGTATCATCAGAGTACATGTGTCTGCAGGCGTCAGAACCTGTGCTCCTCCACAGAGCGTGGTGTTCAGCAGGTTGCAACAGTAGCGTGGATGCCAATTAAGCCTGATATACTCTGCTGCTTAACCATGTTGCTCACTGAAAACAAGCATTGTACCGTTGTGAACCAAAATGTGATATTAGACCTGAGATTCTGTGGGAGCGTCATTTACTTGATCTCTGCATTTTTATTGTCTTCATAGGCCCATAAAGAAGACAATGAGTAAATGTTATTTTAAATGTTAACAAATTAATGTCTCTTTGTGAGAGAAATCCACCCTTCAAAAAATGATGGTCTTCTTTGTAAATAACGTTGAATTACAGTAGAAGAAGAAAGGAGGTAATGCGTATTTTATTCAATGTTTTCTTAAGCAGATTTCATTTCTCTATGGTGCCCCAAATGATGTAAGGGAACTACTGAGGCAGGAATGGATAGCCATACATGGGGAAAGACTAGATCATCATCTAGAGCTGCATATATGTAGCCAGCCAGCGACTCCCTTAGATATCCATATATGGAGCAGGCCTGTTCTGACATTCCATAAGTTGATCCTTTTCCCACCCATCCTTCCTATTCATTGTCTCCGCCTTTGACTGATAAGTATGTCCGTTCAAACTCTAGACGGCCTGCCCCAGAGTTATTTGTGAACCCTAGTTGTGGTGCCCTTAGCTGGGCTAGTCTGAAGCCTAGTAATTATAGTACACATTTTACACCCTACTCTCCCCGAAAACGTCACATGAAAAAGGAACAAAAACGTCTTTATATGGACAAGACCTAGTTTCAGTGCAACCTCGCCCAAAAGGGCAACTTACTGGTATAATCCCAAAACAGGGATATTATTATTGTGTATTATAACTCGCGGGTGCAAGTTAGGCGATTCATGTGCAGTGTTCTGTGCTCAGAAAGCGGTGGTCTCTCGCGATACTCTGCCTCTTTATAAGAGATGACGTAATATGACGTGAATAAGAGACCTTTATAGTGTAGCTAATCTCATTAGCCTGCTCCGCTCATGCACGAGTAGGCCATGGCCTAGTTGGCGCAACTCGCAAGTTTGCACTCTACTGAGTGCCGATCTAGTTAATCTATATTTTTCATCTTCTACTTCATAATACAGCATGTTGGGGGGTTATTATGCATGGTTCTAATCAATTTTACCTGTCAGCCTCCATCCGGTGGGAGGGAGCGCAGGTGTTATCAAAGCAGAGCAAAGTCTCCTTTGAGGTGGAAGCCATGTGCCAGTGAATGGCTTCACTCAGCTGGGTCATTGGACACAGTGGAGCTTTGACGGCATACAAATTGTGCTTGAAGAAGCTGTGTTCATCCCGGGAGTCTTTGCGGCTGGCACAGGACCAGTGGAGCGGGGACATGGCACGGCAGATGGCCCCAGAGAGTCCCTCGGTTCCTGGGAACTGAGGAAGAGAGAGGGCCAAGGCCAGCTGGGAGTCAGGGAAGCTGGACTGCCGCTAGCAAGAGTGTGATGGTGCACTGCACATGGATGGTGCAAGTAAGGGGAGAGGGGAGATTGCGGGTATAGTGGTCCTTAAATTTAATTGATAAGCATTTGGAAAGGTCTGGTATAAACTAATGAGAGAGCATCAACTTTAATCTGTTCTGTTCAACTGTTGACAACAGCCTTAAAGACATTTCACTGTTTTTGCAAACAATATACTATTATGTTAAAGACATTTAAAAGATTTAGAACATTTTCCTGGTGGTCTTTGTGTGTGTAATATGTGGTTTTAGATAGTTAAGGTTATAGCAGTGAGACCAGTGTCTTATGCTGCAATGGACACTACTTCCTGGACTATAATTCCCACAATTCTATGGTGCACTGCACCTCCTTGTGTGGGAGGGATGTAATGTCCTACTGTCCAACATGTAGTTCAGGAAGTAGTGTCTATGATATCAGAGACACTCACTGCTAAAATCTGAAATATCTAAAGCCACATATTACACACAAATACCACCATGTCAATAACATACTGTATATATATATATTTCTTTTTTTACAAATGGTGAAATTTCCCTTTGAGCCATGGCAGGTATGTTGTTTGAGTACCACCACCCGCCAGCAATACCTATTATAGCATAGTAACGGGCTGGTAATGTAGACAATCGACAGTTTTTTATCAACAGTATCGTTTTACAACTGCGGCCATCACAGTGTGTAAAAAGTATTTCCACCCGATCCTCTCCTTATACAGTCTGGTATGAGAGCCATGGGAGGTGCTTGATGTTCTGTATGTTCTTTATGGCGCAGTGGCTTATACTTACACGATACCCTGCTGTGAGCAGAGAGATCCTTTTTTGATATTCACTCCTTGCTCTGATTGAGAGGAATGCGGTATGCCAGGGAGACGACGCTGGCTTATGTGACATCAATGCTTTCTCTCTTTCCCTCTCTCTGTCTCTCTCCTTCTCTCTCTTTCCCTCGCTCTCTCAAGAAGGAACAAAACAAGCCACCTGAGAGCCTAATGTAGAACCCATGACGGCAAACACACTCATGTCTTCCAAAAGATAACCTTTGCCTCACTCGTTTCCATTTGGGAAGCCACCAGGGACCAAAAAATGAAATGAGGGAGAAACAGAGACTAAAGAGAAGTGACTGAGAGTAAGAGCAAAGGACAGGGGGGAGAGAGAGAGAGAGAGAGAGAGAGAGAGAGAGAGAGAGAGAGAGAGAGAGAGAGAGAGAGAGAGAGAGAGAGAGAGAGAGAGAGAGAGAGAGAGAGAGAGAGTACTAGGTACATGTGAAAAACAGAGAGAGGGAGGGGGACTTTTCATTCTACCACATCTGGTGTGTGATGGAATGGAGCATGATCTGCACTCTGATCACAATAAATTATTCCTTTCCTGGCTATAAATATGGCATGTGCTCCCTCTCTCTTTCTCTCCCTCTCTCCCCCTTATACATCTCCTAACCTATACTGTATATACGCTATATTGTCTGCCACACCTGACTAACAAAATCTCTGCCATACCAGAATAATGCATTTTTTTGTCATACAACCTTTGTGTTAGCTCCCTATGCCTTCCCCCATCATCTGTGTAATTTTGTGTCAATCCCCAGGGACAATTGTCAGCCTCATCGGTTAGAGTTGACAGAGAGAGTGAGATTGTCAAACGTAACGTAACATTGTAGCTACGGTACTATTTTGTATGAGATCTAGTTCCAGCAAACGTGTGTGGGTAGTCCACAAACATACCAAGAACAAACTGATACATATTTGGCAGTAGTGCCCATGACAAAACGCACAGAGAGTAATCCTAGTTGCACCCATGGTGGAGGTTGTGCCGGCCCTGTACACCGCCCTACCTCAAACCATCTGACTAAGCTGAATGCAGAAAGCTATTTGTGGAGAAGACAGTGACCCCACATGACCAACACCGATTTCATATACAATCCAACACGCTGCTTGAATTGAATTGTAGATGGATATGCATGATTCTTACATCAAATGTGAGTCTTTTGCTAGAATTGAGATCACAATTCTGACATGATTCTCATTATTCACTAAAAATATTTATCAAAAAACAACAAGAAAAAACATAAAAGTAGGCTAAGTAAACTATTGGTGCAAGACATAGCTGTCTGACTCTAGAATTTCAGCAAGGATGCTTATTGTCATTCAAAAGAAAGGAATTTAATAAAATATAAGGTGTGGTGGAGGATGCGTTCAAAAGAACAACAATGCCTTTCCCTCACATAAATCACTGCCAGCTGCCAGACAGAGAGTTTAGTGGTGTTTTCAGAGGAGTTATGCCCGATTCGTGCACCGTATATATGCATTTTGTTGTTGAGAATTCGAACATACTGCATGAATAGAAATAACATTTCTGCATGGCTTTTTAGGCTTTGAAGTTAGAGTTCAGATATGGCAAATAACAGAGAAATGACTGACACATTCAATAACACTACAAAACAAATTCACAGTTTAGCCAAAACTCATAAAGTGTGAAATTGTGACACACTTTATTGTAGATCAGATGTTTCCACTATTTAAAAAATGTTTTAAGAACAAATTTCAATAAGAAATTATGACAAAAATACAAAATAATTTTGATGATCACAATGATCTCAATAAGTGCATTTAGGTCAGTGATAATCAACATGTGGTTCGTGGACCACCAGTGGTCATTGAGAGGGTTCCAGGTGGTCCCCAGCTAAATGGAAAGTTGGTTAACCACATGTAACTGTAGTGTGAAAAAAATGACACCAAATGGACCCACAATGTTTACTCTCTCAAGAGTTACAATATTCATCATCTGAATTAGTCCACTTAATTAAGAAGTCTACATTAGAGAGTCTAGAAGAATGGTCATTTTGATCTGTACTGTATGTTTGCCTGTTTTGTTTGCATAACCCAGCCTGAAATTGTGGACAAAAACAAAAGAGAGTGTGTGGTGAGAATGTCATCAAATGGTGGTCCGTGGCTCAAAGGGTGAATAAATAAATGGTGGCCCCTGGTATCAAAATGGTTGAAAACCACTGATTTAGGTGATGTTGTAATACTTGTTGCAGGCTGAATCACATGATGCCACACCCCGCAGTGTTGTTGCTTGATGAGGACCGGCTATTTCCGTTGTGTGTGTGACGCCATCGCATGATGAAGTGTATAAATCAGCCTTTAATCTGCTCGGTGACGGTGCCGTGCGCTCGTTCGTTCGAGCCTCGCCCAGGAAGAAGCAGCCGGCGCTATCAGCCTACATCCCCTCTAATGGGTACAAAAGGTCACCCCTTAATTATTCATCGGGGATGTCAAACAATCCTGCGCCGTCTGTTATTTAGGGGCTGGAGGTAGATCCGTTGAATAATTCAGAGCGGGGGGATTCTCTTTCCTCCGAAAGCGGCGGGGTGGTTCAGATGTGTACCTGTGGCCCCCTATCTGCGCCGCGCGCAGCCCCTCTGTCACCAGCGGCTGACCTTGGCTGTCATCATCGTCACTAAGTTGGACAGGGCAGGAGGTGGCCGTGCGCAGGATGCTGGTGTTGCATGTATTTCTCTCCTGGGAGCACACACAGCTCGCACACGCTCACGCACGCACACACACACTCTCGCACGCACACTGGGCGATCTCCCCAGGTATCTGTTTACCGCTACAGTATGCACCACGCTGTGCGGCGCCGAGTGCCAAAGCGGAAAACATAAAAAGCATATAATTATATTCTCTCCTTCCTTCCCTCCCACACACACACACGCGTGCACACACACACACCGCTCCTTTTCACCCGAGGTATGGTTCTGTTCTGCTTTGGTGGACTGGCCATGTTAAACGGCTTCCGTGTGAGGTACGAGGTGTTTATTGCGGCCGAGGAGGCAAAATAAGATATTAATGTTATTAAAGTGTATTAAACTGAAGAATGCTGTAATGTGAGTCACTTCAGTGGGAGGATTAGAGGAAGCCAGCGAGCAAGGAGCACTCTGAGAGAGAGAGAGAGAGAGAGAGAGAGAGAGAGAGAGAGAGAGAGAGAGAGAGAGAGAGAGAGAGAGAGAGAGAGAGAGAGAGAGAGAGAGAGAGAGAGAGAGAGAGAGAGAGAGAGAGAGAGAGGCTGCAAATGCTCTCTTTGTTGTTGTAGAGTCAGGAAGGGAGAGAGAAGGAGGAGTGAGAAGGAGGGATGGTGTGGGAAGAGAGATTGTGTATGTGTGTCCGTGTGTCCGCCTGTGTGCGCATTGCAATTCATACATACTTTATGGGTGTGCAGAACAATACAAATAATAATAATAATAGATTCTTTTTTATAATGCACTCTACATTCAGTTCTAAGTGGACATAGAGCCTAAAGGTATAACTCTATTCTAGAGTATAGCAAAAAAGACTGCTTTGATAAAAGGTAGGTCCTTAGTCATCTCTTAAAGGAGTCTTACAGCGTACTGTAGATGTGTGCTTGTGTGCATGCGCACTAGGTGCGTGCGTGTGTGTGTGTGTGTGAGCGTGTGTGCGTGTGCACGTGGGTGTGCCTGCCTGCCATGTCTATCATCTGTGAACAATAGAAGAATAAGATAGGCCCAGGCAGAGATGTGTGACTTATCGGGGGAACACAGGAAATGGGCCTGCCTGAGTAGCACAGAGGAAAGAAGAGGGGGCGAGGCATCTTTGTCATTGTAAATGTAATCAATAGTGGAGCCCTACTTTCTTGCACAGCTAGTATCATACTGGCCTTTGTACTATATTGAATCCATGTTGGTAATCTAATATTCGTGCAAGAAGCAATACTGGGGCGGGGAACAGATTCAGTACATCCCATGCTTTATAAGAGGCAGCGGCAAATAACAGCGATCAATGATTCTGCATTAGACTACTATCTATCAATAAGACATTTAAATCTTTAATAGGAATGGGTTATGACTGCATTAACAGGGACTTCCGTTGAGTTCTGATCTCTGGGCTTTGTGTAGCTGTCATGCAAGCGGACTAATGTTATCGATCACCATCATCAGGGGGAGCTCCCTGGGGACAGATTGAAATCATAATAGAGACAGTGGTTTGCTTATATGTTTACTTGTGCAATGTCTGCTTTACTTCGTGTCAGAGCACATGTGTGTTTGTATCGTATCAATGCTAGGTGCACAACAAAACAGCACCTGTCTGCAAATTTCAACTGGAAAGAAATTATCATTATTGATTTTCTGAAAATATCCATTTTACTTGCGTATACTCCTTGTATGTCTTGATATTATGTATTATGACAGAATACACAAGACCACAATGGAAACAAGCCCTCAGGGATTTTTATGTTATCCTTGTATCACTGAATAGAAAGAAGTGCTGCTGTAGCCCTTTTGGTAGTACTGTAAGCAGGTGCTCATTTGAGAGAGTTCGATAATGATAATACAAAATGAGGTCCAAGGCAATCTGCTACAGGCAAGTAAAAAAGGCCTTTGTTGAAGATGCATATGATCGTCACAGAGCTTTGGCTGCAAAAGCCTTCATCAGATTCCCGTAGTTGGGACATTGTTTTCATAGACAGTATTGTTGTGATATCCAAGGACTATGATGTTATTAAATCATACCAATTGGAGCATTGTTGGGAAGAGAAGTGGCACAGTCATTTGCTACACATGATGCAAGAACAAGATGCTGCATACAGTGTGGTGTACTGTGCAGTGTGGTGTACTGTGAGAGTGCATGCATGCCACATCGCATCATATAAACACTGATGCTGTTATAATGTACTGTAGCCTGGTTCAGACCCATCGGCGCAGCCCACTCTCTGAGTCTCTTGGTCTGGCCTTCTATTGTCAACCTATAATTTGCTTCGGTACCAAGACAAATTCAAACAGACGCAGCTGATTGGCCAGCAGCCTCGTCACTCCACAGTGCAACAGTTACAGTGGCAAACAACAAACATGGTGGCCACAACTGTGGTGAATCGTGCCCGTATCTGTCTATTAAACCGACCTATGATAAATAGTTTCTTTAAATAAGCATCAGGTTGTATAAACAACAACATCCTACATATCTTCTCACTTTTGTTCACATGCTAGTAGCCCTCAATGGCTGTGTTTGGTCAGCAAATCGCCTAGCCCTTTAGCCACATGACGTCCTCTGGTTTGGTTGGTATGAACCAAACCCCTCCCCATTGAAATCACTCAAACTCAAACGGTGGACGAAGTCAGACTCAACCTTCAGGAAGCTGAACTAGAGTCCGATAATCTAGTTATAATGTGTGTAGTGCATGGCGTACAGACCTGGTGATAAGCCCCAGTCAGTGCAGTGTTTAGGCCTCCTTTTCACAGTCGCCTTGCCTTTTTTTCTTTCTTCTAACCCTTTCATGAGCCCCTTGGGGGCCGGGCCCCGTTGCACCGGGGACGTTTATATTTATACGTTACCACTGCGAAGCAAGTCAAGGCTATTTACAGTATATCATAAGGAGCGAGTGCATTTAAGGGCAACAACCTTGCCGTCTGCATTGCCTGCTTAGCCGCTGCATTGCCGGTCCCAGCCTGTTTGCAAGTTCTCCCCATGTCCCACTATTGTAGGTGCCCTAGTGGGACACAATAAATGCATAGGCTCCTGTTGCAAACACATGCAGCCTCACCTGGTGTCAGGTGAAAAGAAGCAGCTTGGACAAGGAGGATGCAGGATGCTTTCAACAGAACAACGATGGAGTTTAGTGGTGTTTTCAGAGCTAGGTCTGATTCGTGCACCGTACTGTATATATATTTTGTCGTTGAACATTTAAATACATGAAAAGAAATTACATTTCCACTTGGCTTTTAGGATTTGAAGTTACAGTTCAGATATGACAAATAACAGAGGCATGACCATATACCAGATTTATTAACGTTATACATTACAAAAAGCCAACTCTGTGAATTTGTAAAAGCCTTCGTCAGCAGCAGTTTTACTAGAGTTCGGGTGAATGTGTACTTTCTGGGTTTTGCTCTAGTTCTGTGTTGTATTTTATGTTGTAATTCCAGCTTGTTGTTTCCTTGGTCTAGTAAAAAACAAAAGTGGATGGGCATCTGAATGGGACTTAGAAACTCACCCAGTTACATACAGTAAAGGGGAAGGGGAAACCAATACACCCCAAAAAAGGGTTGTCTCTCCTGAGAACAGCTGTTTGGAATTAATAGGCAATTCCTTTCCTGGAAGCAGAACTTTGAGACCTGAGGCTGATGAATTGAGGGAATGAAAGCTGGATTTTATTTGGGGACACCGATGCTCAGAGGTTGGTTTGTGGTGTCGGTATTCTTATACTGCCCTTATTGCCACTGTTTGAGTTGCCATGTGCTCAGCGGTGACATTGCTCATTTATCTTGGAGCTGAAATAAAGGTGAGGGATAGTGGGTTGCATGGGGAGTAGCTAGGGAAGAATGTGGATGGTGCCAAAGAAAATGACTCTGTTGTAAGGGGTGGGTAGTTGGGGTGGCCAGGGTTCGTTTTCAGACCAGGCCAGGTCATACCTTTGGAGGCTTACAACAACTATGGCGCTGTGCCTTGAGCCTCTGAATAATAGTAAGTTTGGGAACTATTTGGACTTTTTAAAAGACAATCTGACCCTCCACAATATTCTTTGCGGTTGTTCAGATCAGATTTGTTGTTCAGACATTGTCAACCTGTTCTGTATTGGTTGATGTGATAACAACACTTAGCTTTTCATGAAGTATGTTTAGAGTGTGTTGCCCATGATCTGTGGTGATGATGCATGTGTAAGAAAATAACACAATTCTTCACAATAATGTAGGCTGAAACATCTGTGATTTGTGATGTACATATTCTCAGTGTGTATGACCTTTTAGTCAGAGTGTGGTGGTTACAAGAAGGTCATCCCGAGTCCATCTTCTCATGAATGATCATGTTGCCGTCATTTAATTTCTCATAAAGCATTTAGACTTACTATAAGACATTATTTTCCTATTCCACTGGACCAATCAAGCTTCCCATGTTGTAAGATATACAGCAGTTCCTGTAGAGTCTTTTAAGCTTTGCCTTTATTGAGACATGCAGACACACTGCGAGTGACGTATAGAAAGAGTTTTCAACCTTTGTCGAGGCCCAGTTATTCATCATTACAACCTCCCGGGGCATCGTTTATAAACTTGGTTGGCTTCTATTTGTCTCATTTACTCTAATTTATGAAGTGCTAAAACCAAGTACCTACTTAATTGATTTAACTTAAACCAAACCTTAATGATTATTCAATCACTGGTGCTTGTTTTATAAATGCTCCATTTCTGGGGTTTAAATGCCAAGCTCATTCAACAAATCAGGCGTTTGGTTCAGTGTTATACAGTAACCTCTCACATGTTATTCATCTTTTCAGACAACTTTTGTCTTTTCATAAGGAACTGTATCGTTGTGTGTTTTGTTCTACAACTTCCATATTGCCACAAACTTGAGGCTTTGATCTCTTGATGTTTTTACCTTGTGGCTGAAACCCCCCGCTTCGACCGTTATCAAGCGATAATTCCCAGGATGCTGCTTATTAAGCAAAGTTCCTTGACGAGGCATGTTGTCTGGCAATATTGCATTCATAAGACGAAAACCCGGAAATCCTCGATCAGTGTGACCGGTTGGCCGCCTTGTTTTAAGCCCTGTGTCAGCATTATGACGTGTTTGTGGTTATGTGTAGGATTAGGGTTATAGTGGAGCGGGTTAGCAAAACCATTCTGCACTTTTTGAGAAAAGCGTGAAAATTGGTACACGCATAGCCAAAGACATTTAAAAAATATTTGGATGTGGAGGTATCTTGAATTCCAAGATGGTGGCCCCAAAATCCAAGATGTCTGCCCAGAAATGTGGTTTTTCCTTCATAACTTGAAATGCATTGATTTTACACCCCATAGATGTATTGAACGTTAATACAAAGTTGGCCATTACGGACGATTTGGTACCAAGTACGTGTCTGTATCTCCTGTATACGGTTCTTGAGATACAGCATATAGGTACTTTCGCAGATTGAGGAGAGCAAGACATTTGTAACATTGATTCTTAAGTCAATCAAATGGTCATACAGACATGAAAATTGGTACACACACTCTGCAAACCCCACTATTTCTAAAACTACTGCATGCCCTGCAAAATTCCAAGATGGCAGCCCCCAAAATCCAAGATGTCTGTCCAAAAATGTGGTTTTTCCTTCATAACTCGAAATACGAAGATCTTAAGCCCCATAGATGTATTGAACGTTAATATAAAGTTGGGCATTACGGACATTTTGATACCAAGTACATGTCTCTATGTACTACGGTTCTTGAGTTACAACATATCCGTATTCATGAGGCACCAAAAGTGTAACATTTTGGCACATTTCACTATTTAACTCAAAGATCCCTTAATCACTTCCAGGAATCATTTTCAGGAAATGGACCTACATGTATCTGCTATCATAAACCACTTCAAGTTTCTCAATTGATGAAACGGGTCAGGAGTTATTAAACCGATCGTAAAGGGCTGTTTCAGTGCTAAATTTGCTGCGTATAGTTAGCGAACATAAGCCACCCAGAAATGTCTGTCTGTGCATCTGCCCTTCACAATAAGTGTATATCTGAAGCGGACACACCAAGTGCAGCATGTGTCCTAGTATAATGGTATAATATTCTAATAGGCGTAATAGTGTAATATATGCAATAGTGTAATAGGGCTAATAGTGTAATATATGCAATAGCGGTATACTGTAATAGGGTAATATATGTAATAGTGTCATAGTGTAACATGTGTAATAGTGTAATAGGGTAATGTGTGTAATAGTGTCATAGAGTAAGATGTGTAATAGGGTAATATTGTAATAGTGTCATAGTGTAACATGTGTAATAGGGTAACATGTGTAATAGTGTCATAATGTAACATGTGTAATAGTTTCATGGTGTAACATGTGTAATAGTATAATAGGGTAATATGTGTACTAGTGTCATAGCGTAATATTTGTAATAGTGTCATAGGGTAACATGTGTAATAGTGTCATAGTGTAACATGTGTAATAGTGTCATAGTGCAACATGTGTAATAGTGTAATAGGGTGTAATAGGATATGTGTAATAGTGTCATAGTGTAACATGTGTAATAGGGTAATAGGGTAAAAGTGAAATAGTGTCATAGTGTAACATGTGTAATAGCGTAATAGGGTAATATGTGTAATAGTGTCATAGTGTAACATGTGTAATAAGGTAATGGGTTGATATGTGTAATAGTATAATATATGTGCAATAGTGTAATAGGGCAATTACACTATACAGCCATTTTGTATACCACACTCTTACCTTAATGCACAAATATTACACTATTACACATATTAACCCATTACCCTATTACACATGTTACACTATGACACTATTACACATATTGCCCTATTACACATGTTGCACTATGACACTATTACACATATTACCCTATTACGCTGTTACACATGTTACACTATGGTACTATTACATATATTACCCTATTGCACTATTACACATGTTACATTAAGACACTATTACACATATTACCCTATTACACTATTACACATGTTACACCATGACACTATTACACATAGTGCCCTATTACACTATTACACGTGTTACACTATGACACTATTACACATATTACCCTATGACACTATTACACATATTATCCTATTACACTATTACACATATTACACTATGACACTATTACACATATTATCCTATTACACTATTACACATATTATCCTATTACACTATTACACATGTTACACTATGACACTATTACATATATTGCCCTATTACACTATTACACATGTTACACTATGACACTATTACACTATTACACATGTTACACTATGACACTTACACATATTGCCCTATTACACTATTACACATATTACCCTAATGCACTATTACACATGTTACACTATGACACTATTACATATATTACCCTATTACAATATACCGCTATTGCATGTATCACACTATTAGCCCTATTACACTATTGCATATATTACACTATTACGCCTATTAGAATATTATACCATTATACTAGGACACATGCTGCACTTGGTGCGTCCGCTTCAGATATACACTTATTGTGAAGGGCAGATGCACAGACAGACATTTCTGGGTGGCTTATGTTCGCTAACTATATGCAGCAAATTTAGCACTGAAACAGCCCTTTACGATCGGTTTAATAACTCCTGACCCGTTTCATCAATTGAGAAACTTGAAGTGGTTTATGATAGCAGATACATGTAGGTCCATTTCCTGAAAATGATTCCTGAAAGTGATTAAGGGATCTTTGAGTTAAATAGTGAAATGTGCCAAAATGTTACACTTTTGGTGCCTCATGAATACGGATATGTTGTAACTCAAGAACCGTAGTACATAGAGACATGTACTTGGTATCAAAATGTCCGTAATGCCCAACTTTATATTAACGTTCAATACATCTATGGGGCTTAAGATCTTCGTATTTCGAGTTATGAAGGAAAAACCACATTTTTGGACAGACATCTTGGATTTTGGGGGCTGCCATCTTGGAATTTTGCAGGGCATGCAGTACTTTTAGAAATAGTGGGGTTTGCAGAGTGTGTGTACCAATTTTCATGTCTGTATGACCATTTGATTGACTTAAGAATCAATGTTACAAATGTCTTGCTCTCCTCAATCTGTGAAAGTACCTATATGCTGTATCTCAAGAACCGTAGGAGATACAGACACGTACTTGGTACCAAATCGTACGTAATGGCCAACTTTGTATTAACGTTCAATACATTTATGTGGCGTAAAATCAATGCATTTCAAGTTATGAAGGAAAAACCACATTTCTGGGCAGACATCTTGGATTTTGGGGCCGCCATCTTGGAATTCAAGATACCTCCACATCCAAATATTTTTTAAATGTCTTTGGCTATGCGTGTACCAACTCTCACGCTTTTCTCAAAAAGTGCACAATCTGCCCTAATAAGAGAGCTAAACCGCTCCACTATTAGAGGAGGCTAGTATATTGATCAAAACAACCACAAGTAGCCAAATTTAAACGGATTGCATCACGACACGCTCGCGGTGCAGTCTGGGGTGAGGCTGAGGACGCTTATCAAGTCCTGCCAGGTAATACTTGCTTGATTTTCGGTAGAATCGGCTGCTGAAACAGCCCTGGCTAGGTAACCAAGTCTAGGGAAGATCTGCAAGAGTGCACTTTTCTATATTTTTCTATTCAAATTCAATAAAAGCAAACTAATTCAATTCGGGTTGTGCCAAGACAAACATAGAGCAGGTATATCTTTGTTCAGTTTCTTCTCGATACAGAAATAGAACAAACAGAATGCCCACTGCCAGTTTCTCACTCTCCCCAGCAGGCCTCTTAAAACTTTAACTCCATGTGTTGGGATTCCACATGCCACTGTGCCAGAGTGTTGATCAATTAGGCCACAGTGTTGTGGCTTTCGGTTAATTACACTCATTTATTTTGCCACTGCTTGTCAGTAAGCTGGCAAGCCATTCAGGTCTTAAATTCTGGGCAGTAGCTTTGGCATTCAGTCATAGCCCACGGAGGCTACTTCCTTGATGTAGCCATCACAAGTGTTTTAGTGGCTCCTAAGACCAATTAGAAGGTTAATATTCAAAGGTTTAAGAGTCACTAATTATATCTCTTGAACGTATTTTAATTGCCATCATTGTTGCTTGGGAAATATTACAAGTAAGAGCCATATGCAGAACAAAAGGTGCAAGACATTATAACTGTGTGTCTTGGAAGGCATTTGTGGTGAGTGGCGAGTGCTCACATTTTTTATGAGTAAAATAATCAATACCCTATTGTAGAAATTAGTACAATTACAAGTTCTGTAAATAAATTTGACTTGAGCAAAAGTACAAAAGTATTGGCATCAAAATGTAGGCTATGTCAAGTGCCACTTATTACTTATTATGCAGAACGTCCTATGGATTTTGTTTACACAAATAAATAATCTTGACTTACACAGAACGTCCTGTGTCAGACGTTACACAATTGCAGCACTCACCTGTGGAGGGGAACGTGATCAAACATAATTAATTAACTATAGTTAATTATGTTTGATCACATTTCCCCCCACAGTTAAGTTTAAAATTATACTGCAATTGCCCAATTTTATGTGGGAATCATTCAACACAAACCCATCCCCAAGAACGCACTAAATACGTAGGACCGATCATGACAATTGTTTATGAAACATAGATGGGTTAACTGATCAATATAGCCCACCCTGCCTTGATTAAAGCTCAGCGGTCCCCATCCATCCAAGAGCATTAATTCTTTTCCTCTCTGCTGTGATTAAACAGTGACTATAGAGGCTCATTAAATTAACGCTTCATTCAGTAGATTTAATTACCACCAAGGCCCGCCCTCTGTGACTCCACAGACGGCAAAATACCGTATGACTGAGGAGGAGTGACTATACAGTAAGCTACACATATCTGATATTAACCCTGGCCCGTAAACAACGGAAGGTATTGACTGTCATCACATATCCACTCATTTCAAAACAATCTACTCATTTAGTGGAGATTTAGTGAAGATTAAAGCTCCTACTAAGAGATGGGTGTGTGCATCACCCTCAGAATCACTCTTCTAAAGGCCCCTGTGACGCTGCCAGCCAGCCGCCCTCCTGGGCACATGGACCTACGTGGGCCTCTTTGATGTTCCACTAGCCTAAGACACACACTCCTGTCTGTTTTATGCCCCTATAACACCCTTGGAGGCAGATGCTGTTGTACCTCGCCTGGAGTAAAACAAAGCTTGAACTGCACAAGGTCAGAGACAGCGTCAGGAGAGACGTTGTATACTGAAGCAATCAAATTAAATAAATTGCGATCGCACATTACGTTGAAAACATCCATTTCCCGTCAGTCAGTCACTTACTGTATTATCCTCAGATTATCCACATAGACGTGATGCCACATCACGTGGCATCATCAAGGGTGACATCCTTGATGTCATAGCAAATGCAACCTGCTGTGGCAATTAAAGGGATATTTCACTTAAAAAAACAAAACAAAAAAACTTCAACTTCAAACTTTTGGTCTACTCATGTGAACAACCCAGACAGTTTAGAAATTACTCCATTCAATATTTATAGATATGATGTTCATTTTAGATGCCCCACCACTTCCTATACAAACCTAATATAACCTAAATCTCTATTTTAATCATAATGGATTAATCAAAAACTTTTTTTCTAGTGACTGATATTGTTCTCCATAGAATTTAAGTTAGAGTTCACATTTATTATTAAAATGTTCTGGAAAATGTATCAGCCTCCCCCCCCCCCCCCCCCCCCCCCCCCCCCCCCCCCCCCCCCATAGCTTCAATGGTGGGTGGTTACAGCTTCAAGGATGTGACTTTAACAATGTTTCTATGCAAAATGTCATGATCATTTGATTTCCTGAGACTCCCGAATAGGCTAGCCGAGGACAAAAGGAGAGAACAAAAGTAATTATTGAAAATCTAAATTGATAGCTCTTTGTTTGGTGCCAAATAAGGATGCTTTTGTTGTATAATTTGTTTGGCTTTGGCATTAAGCTTTTCTGCAATATATTTCTGTTACCAAGTAACCAAACCCAGCAGTTCAATTTCTGAACTGTGGCACTCTCAGCCATAGTTTAACCACTGCATTATGTGAATGTGTTGCCTCAGTGTAAACACTAGTTTCTTGGGCAAGGTAGCCAGCCACCTGCAATTAATCTCTTGTGTCTTGTTATGGTAGGGACCAACAGTTTAGTGCATTATTCAAGAGAATTATTCCCTTGCATTCATATTTAATGAAGGCTGATGATTAATATTTAAAATAAACTATTCAAGCATTTGTGTCAAATGCAAGCTTGAAGATAATACCCTCAGAGAGAGAGAGAGAGAGAGAGAGAGAGAGAGAGAGAGAGAGAGAGAAAGAGAGAGAGAGAGAGAGAGAGGGGGAGGGATACACTCCACAAGACAGTAAGGGACATAACTTCATCCCCTGAATGAAGCCATAATTCACATCTTGCTAAAGTAAGGCATGACCACTCGTACGACAGGTATATCTATATCTGATTTATTGTGGACAGTGCTAGTTTTTTAGGGGTCTGCATGCTTTATTTCGACAGTCTGTTCCCAACCGCCGGTACTTAAATAGCACCTGCAGGATTTCATAGAGACCCTCTATCAGTACAACAGGATCTCACACCCAATGCTGGGCTCTGATATTGGCACCCTACAACTGCCACCGGCCACTTTGACCATGCACCAAACCTGGTTGTAATGAAGTGCTGAACTGGCCCTGCACACAGTTTAGTTTGTGTACATTCAGACAGTCATAATCAGTGTCGACCTGTACCTGAGACCTGTACCTGAGAGCCGTGCATGTGTGTATTGGTCTGTTTTCTGTTGAGAACCAGTCATAATCCACTTTTCAGAGGCTTCTTGTTGTGAACAAAACGATGGAGAGCCATCCAAACTACCATTCCACATTGATGCCCAGAGCACAGAACAGGTTGTTCTTATGTTGCACATTTGACTTGTATTGGCGCAGCAGTGGCCGCTCTGGCCATAGCAAGTACACATATTAGCGTGTTATTGACAAGGTGGGTCAAATAATGTACAATGGATTTTTTTATGAATGATTTGCTGTTGCCACAATGCCACTTGTCCTCTAAGGATGGTAAACATGTTAAAGAGTGCAACGGAGTGTGTTTTGTGCTTTGCTGGGCTTCACCACTGGTAGTTTGCAATGACATTGATCTCCTTCTTTCACTAATAAATACTGAAACATGATACTGTAGGAATTCCAGAGTGTAATATTGCAATTTAGGGCTCTAGACTAATTGTATAATAATAATGTATGTGAAAATGTATGCTGTGGTGCGAGGTGGGCTGGGCGGGCCATGTCAAATTATTATTACATGAGAGGAAGGATAAAAGAACTTATCACTCTTGACGCCTCATCTAGTTTTAAATGCTCCATAAAGTGGCATCAGGTGAGTCTATTTAATTTATAAATAAAGCAGTTGCTTGCACCACACACACACACACACACACACACACACACACACACACACACACACACACACACACACACACACACACACACACACACACACACACACACACACACACACACACACACACACACACACACACACACACACACACAGTTTTGTTGTGCCCGCAGTGTTTGGTTGGCCCAGGAGGCTGCCTGTATGCCAGAGCACTTTGAGAGGGAACAGTGCTAGGCTGAAAGGTGGAGTGGGGGAATAGCTTTACCCAGGGTTGGTCCACTTGCTGTCAAAGCCTGATGGTTACTTTACAATTTACTTTTAGGGTAGACATATACATCAAAGGCAGAGACAGTGTAGTGTTGCCGTAATCTAGGATCATAGGTAAACAAAGAACCTAGTCCAAACAGAAAGCTATCAGTCTAAACAGCATAATAACAAAACACAAATACTGCATTTGTCTAAATAATAATACAAAATCAAATAACATTAACATGCATCTAATTTTAACTAGGACTTTAACTGATCCATTAAGACTATTAATTACAGAAACAATAACCTGATTAAAAAAAACTTGCACATAGATTTTGCACGACAAATCCTTTTCTACTGGACAAATTTCAGCCGTACCGATCATACCAGTGCATGAGGACACATAAGAAGAAGAAGCCAGTCAGAACGCTTTGCTTGGCCCAGTGGATGATGGGAAATTTTGATTTGAAAAACTGTATCAACCCATTGATACATTGATATACAATCATGCATCAATGTATCATTCTGTTTTAATTGAGTAAAATGCTTCTCAGGTCAAAAATTGAAATGTGATTAATTGAATTAATTAGATTATTAACCTTTTTTAACCTTCACTTCACTGCATGGTTCTCAAGGATAGTTCGGGGCTAGGGCGAAGTTTGAAGAAAATGGACAGTTTTAACTCAACTGGGGAGTTTTTTCCAAAGTTTGGGAGCTAGAAGGGAAAATCTTTGTCAGTGACATGTGGATCGTACATTTTGTATTTAACTAAAAGTACCACCACTGACAGAACAAGTCAATACCGTGCTGCTGTGGCAGAGCACCACCGACCCCACCCCCCCAACTGCCCCAAACCAAGACCAACCAGCACTGGATTTTTCCATTTAAAACATACTTGCTTTGCAAAACTGGTTTTAAAGAAGTCTAATTCTTCTACGAATGTAACCAAAATGGAGCTGTAACTCTGAGTTACAAAAGGATAAATTAACACTGACATTTACTGTGTGGGTCAGGAGCAGTTCAACTTCAAATGTGTCCTCAACAACTGTGACACATACAGTATGTGTCTATCGCTCTGTATTGATTTGCTAATTATAAGGAGACCGAAGCCTAGAGCTACAGAAACAGGAAAGAGGCGAAAGAATGAAAGTGGAAGTGGAGACGTCATTAAAATAGCCAATTTGAGTTTTTCCTTATAGTGTAATTATAGGCCTTGACATCCCACACGGGAGATGCATGTCCTATTTGTTGACACAGACAAGTGCGGCAACTTGTCTGACTACATTTTTGCAAGGTATATTATATATTCACAGTTTAATCTTTTGAGATTGTGTTTTGAGAATGTGTTGATTTTTTTGGTTGGTGTCAGCATGACATGCTCATATGAAAAAAAAATCTGCTGTTTTAATATCCAAAGTATTAAATAATGGTTAAAGTGGCTGAAATCTAAAATTACTTATTTGTTACAAGAGACATAGCATGGTTGTACATCATTGTGGCAGGTGAGAACATCAAGTGGTGGATTCATGGATTGTATGAGGTGTAGTCAGGCATAGAAAGAATAAAAAACATGAAACATGAAAATATGGCACATGAAAAGATCAAAACCTAAATGTTTTTGCAGCTCTGATCAAAGTCAGGCACCATATTGCATTGATGTGGTTGTGAAACTGCATTCCTTTGAAATCCTGACATGCCTTTAATCAATCACGCAGTACGTATCCATTTTGACTCTCAGGTGTATTCATACTTTTCCATTGTTCCATTTAATTGGCATACACATACCTTTAATCACACCTGAATACCTATTCACAATAATGGAAAACCACAACTAATGAATAGAAGTACTTGCATGTTTCATTTAACCCACTCGCCACCAACACCCCCATCTGGTGGCTGAATTGTTTACTACATAACCACCAAATGTTCATTCTCATTCATGTGGGACCCTATTATTTTAAAGTGAATATCCAATATGTAACAGGTCCTGCTAAAGTTATGAATATTATTTCATTCAATATACATGAAATATACATTTCATAATCAATGTATATTAAAAAACGGTCAGGAGAGCATTTGAGGGGAGACGTCCCATTGTGTTGGCGCTCATTAGTTTTTTACAGAAAGGTCTCAAAATAAACCAACTGATTAGGTGGTAGCATCTAACAGGTAATTCATTACATACAGTTTTTAAATGCATGGTGTAGCTCCTTTAAGTACAATTATATCAGCACTACAATGCAGAAATCTGACTAGAAAAGTCTCAAATAAAAACTCATGTTCCGCAGCCCATTGCCAAGGACTTTCATGAGAGCATTCCAGGCGACGTGCTCAGTGCTTATTGCAGCAGCACAGCAGGCCACCAAACCTACAGCTCTATGGCAGACAGGTTTAAGAACTGTGATTGCTGAAAACACTGGGAGGGAAGCTGAGAAGCAGCAGCCTGGCTTTGAGGTGGTGATTTAAATGTTCTACTCTTTCCATAGCTTTTGGCAGACAGAATCCTCATGACTTAAAAGGTAATTTATTTATTCATTGTTTGTAAATAATTTCCATCTCTTTCATTTTTTAAACAGCAGGAGGAGAAATGGGCAATGATTGATTGAAATTATGGCCAGACTGGAGTTGCTGTAGTCTCTGCATGAATCAAATATTCACACACTTTGTGTGTGCATGTGTGTGGCTGTGTGTGTGGCCATGTGTACGCAGCTAGCTACTGTTTATTTCTATATGTTAGGTGACTAACACAGTCACCTAACATAACCTTTTTAACACTATTGTGAAGATATCAGCTCGACAAGTTTGCGAGCGTAGGCAAACTATGTTTTGTAAGCTTACTGTACTAAGCTTTTTGTAAGCTTAGTACAGTAGATCAATTATTTTTGGTGTAAAGTATACTGCTAATCAAAATTAATCGTCACAGTACAACGCCAAGGTCGGGATATACATCAGGGTATAATTTATCCAATGTAGGAAGCAGAAGTACATCAATCAATGCACAGTCCATTTCATTGCCCAGCTTCACACTAAGAAATCTGAAGTGTCAGGAGATGTGAATAAAGATGAGGCAAAAAAGAGGGAAAGTGATCATTTTTACTTCTGATTAAACCCCTCAATATTTCCACTCAATAATTAATCTAACGCGGTGAACATGTGCTGAATTTACTCAGCTGAATTGTGATATGTGCGCGTGCCGAACCTACAGAGCATCTGTACACTGGAGCAGTGTTGATTTTGTTAACTAAAGCGGTGTTTGCCGACTACCTTTTTATTACAGAAGCAAACAAAATAAAATCTATAAGTTATGATGACTAAAACTAAGAATATACTGACAATTTTGTCAACAAATATCAGTATTATAACCTACTAAAATGTTGAATAGAAGAGATCCAGTAGAACTAAAAGTGAATCATTTTATGCTTGGTCGTGCTCTGAAAATAGCTGAAGTATAAACTCACAACGCGTTGTGGGCTTGTAGCCTCTGGTCTAGAGGGTTACCTTAAATAACCAACCTCATCTTTGAATTCTGCATGAAAGTAATCATGTCATGTATATCAACTTGCATTCAGTTCATCATATCTAGTATATTAATATTAAATTATATTAAAAGAATTAGAACATACATTTATTGTACCTCCTAATCCTGAGATAAAAGCAGAAGTGGATTTGTGTAGTGGAGAACCACAGATCATAAATCTCACACAGACTATCATTTGGTGCATTCCCATCCATCCTTGGGACTCGGAGTGGGTTATCACTTATCAGATAAGAGTAATAAACTAAAGAAACAAAAAAGGTGATAGTCTTGCCTTGGCAAAATCAACAAATGACTATCCTACACTATGTTCTGCTCTCAAAAGGTTGTAGTGGATTTTATGTTAAACCACACACAGAATGGCTGATTACCAGTAATTGCAGGGGAGAGAGAAGAGAGAGATCTAAAGGCCAAAGTCCTCAAGTGGCATAGATAGTACATAATATCAATAAAAGCACATAGAGCGTAAGTGCATGCTTTGTGTGTGTGTGTGTGTGTGTGTGTGTGTGTGTGTGTGTGTGTGTGTGTGTGTGTGTGTGTGTGTGTGTGTGTGTGTGTGTGTGTGTGTGTGTGTGTGTGTGTGCGCACGCACACATGCATGCAAGTGCGCAATGATTCATGACTGTCACAGACGGCCAATCGCAAACAGGGATACATTGTCTTTTTTGTTTCTTTGTTCCCTGTATCCTCTGTGTTCCTGCTGTGCTATAATGAACCAAACATTTAAACTCTATAGTTGAAACAGAGTTCCCTTTGATCCACCTCGGTACTGGATACCCAACTATGTTTGGACAAAACCATTCTGTTCCACAAAACAATAAAGTGTAGTATTATTATGCGGAAGCGGAGATCGAACCCAGGACTCCCACTCGCCAGTCCAATGCACAACCAGTCACTCCAATAGGGCTGAGCCCGATTGGCAGGGCTGTTGTGGCTGGCTCATGGCTGGGTGCTACAAAAGCATAGTAAGAAAATATGGTCAGTGACAATATGTCACTCAAGTAATAAAACCTTAGTCATTTAATTACCCGTAAATTAATTTAATTTAAATGCTGTTACAAATACTACAAGCAATTGCCAGTGCAGTGAGAGACCCGAGAAAACCAACTACTACAACTATTACCAAATATTAACTAGCATACAAAAGAAAGAAAAAACATCCAATGTTTGTTTCTGGTGACTGATATTGTCCTCCTAATACGTGAGTGGGCTGTGGAATTTAATTTACTGTACTGTAATGTAGCAGGCTCAGCACCATGCTAGTGGGGACAAAAATAATAAAACAATATTAAAAAAATGAATGAAAACGGCAAATGAAAAAGCAGGCCCCCCTCATGTATTAGGAGGACAATATAAGTCACCAGAAAAAAAAGTGTTTTTTTGATGAATCTATCATGGTTAAAATGAAGTATGAAGTTATAATGGGTTTGTATATAGGAAGGGACTCGGGGCATATATTTGAGATTAATTTTAGCAATGAATCTCAAATATCTAAATACCGAATAATGTAATGCCTGGGTTGTTCACATGAACCTGAGAAGATGATATAATTATCACATGTTTTTTTGAAAGTGAAATATCCCTTTAATGCTTTTGCCTCGTTCAATAACTTTGACATAACTTAGACATGCTAACTTCAGAAGGCATGGCCATGAAACAGAAGTGAAGAAATTAAACAATGAGAAAAGCATACTTTACAGGTCTTGCAGGTGAGATTTTCAAACATTGAGCAGCATGGTATCATAATGCATTACCATTGTTACAAGATGACTTACAGGGGGGTATGCATGCTGACTAGACCAGTTATATACACATACTGCCAGAGTGTCACCTGTTGCTATGATATCTTTCTTCAGAAGAGAAGATGTGAATTAAGGTCTTTCCAGTCTGGTGATTTTTTTTCCAGTAACAGTATTAATCCCATGTTTAATACAACCCACTGTAACTCCCCAAGCTAGGGAGAAGAAATTGCTTTGTGAAAAATGCTCATCACCACTCCTTTGAAAATCGGAATACGTATGCTCCAGTGAACAATCCACAATCCCTGATTTGTTTCTTGGTATTTTCATCTGTTGAGCAGAAATAGGCTATCGGCTGAGAAGGTTATTGTGCAATTCAAGAAGAACAAGAACAAAACATACAAAAGGAAAAAAGAAAGAAAGAAAGAAAGAAAGAAAGAAAGAAAGAAAGAAAGAAAGAAAGAAAGAAAGAAAGAAAGAAAGAAAGAAAGAAAGAAAGAAAGAAAGAAAGAAAGAAAGAAAGAAAGAAAGAAAGAAAGAAAGAAAAGAAAAGAAAAGAAAAGAAAAGAAAAGAAAGAAAGGCTTCCTGCACCCAGTAGGCATTATATCATGGCATTGTTAAAATGTACACGTACTGTACACTAATGAATAAACAAAAATAGACACAGATAGATATGCAGACACCTTCTCAGTGCAAATTGAGGGAGCAGGTTATGGGAGGGAGGAGTGCGATTACAAAGCTTCAGACTGCCCTGAAAACCAATTCCCACTTTGTACTAGTATCTGTAACCTTACTGCACACCGAGTCATAGTCAAATCCTGAAGCCCAGGTTTTATACTGTAGGTTGCATGGTGACATATGTGTTTGTAGATTCAACTCAATTTTGGGGACCTGTCTCTATATAAATGAGCAACTTCTACATAACGACATGAAATGACTTGTTCTTTAGCCGACATAAAACTGACCTTGTTAAACCTGTGAAAGATGCCTGGAAAATGTGTCTTTCTTAATACTGAAAATTTAGCAAACGATTAACAATGTGGAATGCACTGTAAAATTAAATCATATTTTTAAAGCAGGATTAGAAATGGTTGACTCGTGCAAACCATAGACTTCACACTATGATCGTGAGTGTCATTGGGTTGATGATTGATGTAGTTGTGGTTGCTTTGAGCAGAGGGTATATTTCTGCCAGCATGTCAATTAAAAGCATAGGGGTTCAGTACAGTGCACCAGCGAGTTACAGTTAAATATGAGCCCTTTCAGCAAGGTATAAAACACTGATTTATCGACTGCCCTTTCCACTAAGAATATTAATGTCTATTAATCAAGCATTAAGTAATCCCGGGTGGCTTTGAGTTTTTAATGTCATCCGAGTTACTCATTCACAGCCGGCAGTTTAGCAGTGAAATAATAGTGGTCTTCTAAAAGTCAGAGATATTCTTCATCTCACTTTGCAACAGCTCAAGGTTTCTGGCTATACTTGTGAATGTCTCTGAATGACCGACACGGCTTAAGACAGGAACGGACTTCCGGTTTCTAGCGTGGGGTAAACTTTGGCTTCGTCTCCATTAGATATCAATGCGCGATGCTGCAGATAGTGCAATGCCGAGTGCTGTTTTACTTTTTGCAAAACCAATAACGAAAAAAACCCCGAATTAATATTTATACGTTTGCCATCAAAAGTAACATACCGTTAGAAGGACAAAATAGCTTCAAACCATCCGCCGAGAGGATGAATCCGGAAGGCTGTGGAACTCTACTACAAAGCCTGTTTACATCTGCAGTCTCCACTTTGTTACTGGTAAGTTAGTATGTGAACGCAAATATTGAAGGTTACCAAGTTGTTGTAACTGTATGACAATGTGGAAAATATAGCGTTATTGACCTCGTGATTATTAATACATAGATCTTGTTTAGTTAAAGTGCCGTTTGTTTATATTTAGCTCAGTTTACCCACAACGCAACATCGTCTTCAACAGGGGACTTAAAGGGGAATTCCACCCATTTTCAAAACTTTCCTGAGAGGATACAAATGTGTACCATTTGTACTCTCTCAGGAAAAAAAATCATTAACATGTTGAAATACATCTTGATGATGGATGTCATCAGATGTATTTCACCATGTTAATGATTTTTTCAGACCTCCACTTTTAGAATTGGGGGAACTTTTTTTTATCATGTCCACACAACATCTCTAAGGTATATTAATGACATTAAAATGTTGAAAACGGGTTTTCCCCTTAAACAATGGCTTAAAATCAGTGGTCCCCAAACTTTTTCACAACAAGGACCCCCAGCCTGACATGCATTAGTCTATTTAAGTGAACCCTGGGACCAGCGAGTTATACTGTAAAATCGGTGCCAATCAGAGGGTGTACAAATGGAACCAAATGGACTCAGACCAAATGTCAAGTCAAGATTTAATAATACTAGAAAGTATACAGTTGGAGGTAACAGCATTGTGTAAATAGATATGTGACATTATAATTTTGTTATATTATTCACACAGGAAGTTAAAAGCTTTTTTAATACACATTATTTCATATTACTCATCCATGTGATGATGCCAATGGCAGGAGGCTCCATGAAGTAGATACAGTAGGTAGCAGTATATTTCAGGCATTTTATTTACCTTCAAAAAGTGCGATAGTCAGTGCAAGCAGCAACAAATGATAAGATAACTAATACTGGCCAAAAGAAAACATTCCAAGACAACAAAACGAACTAAAGGAAATCAGACAGGAACTGTTACAGGCGTTTTCACCTTAACTGATGCCCTGGCTCACAGTTCTCCCCTGCTGTCGATTACTAGCCTCCTACCTACAGCAATCCTCTTGAACTGGTGGGGCAAACCATCCTAATTAGTAAGTGGTAATAAATTGACTCATCCACATGCCTATACAGCAGGTGGCTACAGCCTCTGCCGTGATGGCCTCGAAAAACCAATATCTGCCCCCGGACCAAGAGGATGTCCTCTTGGTCTAGTGGTTAAGATGTTGGACTTTCACGCGGGAGACCCGGGTTCGAATCCCGGGCGTTACATTGGTGCCGTGACCCGGATCGGGTTTCCCCGTGGAAGGAGGTCAAAAGGGAGGTGAGTGTAGCAGGTGGCTACAGCCTCTGCCGTGATGGCCTCGAAAAACCAATATCTGCCCCCGGACCAAGAGGATGTCCTCTTGGTCTAGTGGTTAAGATGTTGGACTTTCACGCGGGAGACCCGGGTTCGAATCCCGGGCGTTACATCCACATGCCTATACAGCCTACGAGTGATATTTCACTTCCGCTTCCATTACTACATTAAGAATAATAAATACACAAATAAATATCATTCAATATACATTTCAGCAAACAATGGAAAATGAAACATAAGCAACCCCTCTTTCTCAACAATACTTGGCACCCTCCAATTTAGAGCAGAGTGCCAGCGCTACAGACTGGGTGACACACATAATGCAACTTCAGTGTCAATGAATACGAGCATAAGTTTAAAATGCCTTCCAAACAAGCCTGGTTTGGCAATTGATCAAGTTGACTTAACTGTGTTCTTTGTGCAAGGTCCTTGATATGTCTATAGGGCACAGGCTGGCCTGCGATAAACCAGATTCTATCCCCAAATCCTGCTAATCATTACACTAATACACACAGCATCCCTATAATCATGTGCTCAAGACCGATCTGTCCCATATTAAATATACCATCCTATTGCCTATAGCTTGGTGCTCAGTACAGTAGTCATCATGGCCCATTCTAACTGCAGTCCTTGGTTTCGGAGCTTGAGGACGGACAGTGGGAGTGATATAGTGTTTGATTTCCGCTATTCCAGCCATCAACACTGGCTTCTACCCATTTTTTGCTCTCAATCACATTTAACATGTTGTCAGGAGAGTTCAGTTTTTATCTGGGCCGTTGTCTTCTTTCCTGTGTCAGTGTTGTCTCTTTTACTGTACAGAACCACAAACATAATGAAAGACTAAATTCTGAAATAATTGATAAACAAATGTTTTGCTTGTATGATTAGTAGTGCCATCCAGGGACGTGTGAGTGAATAGTCGAGACAGTCACGACAAAGTGTAAAGGTGCTAAAAGATAACGGAGAGTGGATAAAAATAACTCAAGACATAAACGAGGACAGGGATAGGCCCATTACTGCACCATTTGAGTGATAAAATGCTGTAAACGAGCTGGGATTTTATTTCCCCTTTCCATGGAGTGAATAATGAATATGTATTATGTATCATTTTAATTTGGAGAGGGACTTACAGCACTGCTTCACCACCTCTGAAGGGGTTGTCCCTCTGTCCTTCCTGCTCTCACAATGATCCACAAAGTCCAGGTTGGAGCAGAAGAGTGTAGTTTATTCGGGGGAACTGTAAAAACACAGTGGGACATAAAACCACAGCTCAGATACTGTACATCTTATGGTCATCTCCGGTTAAACAACATGCTCCATGTCAGTGGATTCTTATGTAAAACACATTAGCAGCATTGCAACTCCAGATTCTTTTATAATTGGAATTTATTGCATCTGGAGTCGCATAGCACTCTATTGACTCTCCCATTGCATAAATGTCACCAGTGATCTGCTTGTATTCAACGAGTCAAACTCACCAACTTTGCAGCTGTAGATAAAGCTTGATACATCCTCTGTCGATCTGCAAGGGTTTTGTGCCATAAAAATCCACCGTAGACATATTATGAGCTACTTTCTGTCCTGGGTATTCCACAACAAACATCACAGCTGCCATTTTGCCAAACAAGAGTTGAAGGGTGGTGCTTGTTTTATACACTGACACACACACCAGGTGCACACCTGGTCCGTGCACACGCAGTATCGCCACCTGCTGTTTGTGTGTGTCAGTGTATAAAACAAGCACCACCCTTCAACTCTTGTTTGGCAAAATGGCAGCTGTGATGTTTGTTGTGGAATACCCAGGACAGAAAGTAGCTCATAATATGTCTACGGTGGATTTTTATGGCACAAAACCCTTGCAGATCGACAGAGGATGTATCAAGCTTTATCTACAGCTGCAAAGTTGGTGAGTTTGACTCGTTGAATACAAGCAGATCACTGGTGACATTTATGCAATGGGAGAGTCAATAGAGTGCTATGCGACTCCAGATGCAATAAATTCCAATTATAAAAGAATCTGGAGTTGCAATGCGGCTAGTAAAACACATTAGCAGAGTGCTAACATGCTAATTGGTTTTAAACAGTGAAATAAGCAACTTCATAAGATGACACATAAAATGTTGCTGCATAACTTGATGACAACATCTGTGCATATTTGGCCATTCATATGGAGAACAGATATTTATAATTAATTTGTTTGTGTCTGAGCAAACAGGAGACCATCTTACCCTCAGCCTTGAATTCCTGAGGGTTACCCACAATGCAACACAATGTCTTCAAAATAAAAGCATCATATAGAAAACAAATAGCTATGGCTGTGTGCCAAGTTTAACATAACGGAACTATAATCAAAGTATGTTAACATAGTAACATAGTATCAATATGGCATTGTAGAAATAAAAGTACAAAGGTATTGATATGAAAATTAATTTAAGGTAAAAAGTGTTCAAATGACCAAAATTTATAGCTGAAGTGGTTAAAACAAAATCAAAATCTACAAACTATTATAGCTATTAATTATTAATTAAAAGCTTTCATATAATTGTGGTGGAGTAAACATATTTTTTACACCACTGCCCCGGTGCATTAATGTTATTGCCGTTTTGACTGTCCAGTCTAGCCTATCTATTGATTCCAACTACCAGGTCATATAATCATGCATGCACTGTATCATCTTTCCCCAATCTAATATTATCCCTTCTCTAATCTCTCATTTTGACTGTCATCATTGTCATTCATTCAATCACAGTATAATGCATGGGCCCAGCCGCCCAGGCCAGAATTTTCTCTAATCGAGAACACAAAGGTTGACAAATTATTTTTTACTCCCCTAGATAATATTCCAGATGAAATACAACAACTGTACAATTTAGGCTTTAGCAGGTCAATGCGCTCTTATTGTAGAGCGATTTTCAGCAAGCAAGGTAAACACAAGATAATACCTCAAATGCATAAAAATCATGATTTTCCGACCATGGTCGAGATCATGGATTTCACAATGCCACACCAGGCTTCTCCGTCCTTCATTGTCAGCTCTGTAACAGTTGCGACCTGCATAGGGGACAACTATTTTTTATCTTTATTTGTATTTATTTGTGGACAGGCTTGTATCATGGCTGTATCGTACCTGTATCAGTGAGCGGCAATTGAACCCTCTTCTATCCTGTTTCCCTGCAGCAACAAAGGGTTGTGTCTGTTGGTTTTGTATCATTAATGTTGTTGTTTAAAAGTAGTGGAGTTGGTGAGAGTTTCCTGCTATCTGCATGCTGTTTATGGTGGCCCGTCTGCACCAAATTTGCACAAAAACGGGCCGTTCTGGGCCAAATAGTCCCACAGTCCAGCCCTGTTCATTGCCATCCCCAGTTCCGCTAGGGACGCTGTCCCTAGTGATGACATGAGGGAAAGATAGTTTTCTACCTCTGCTCTGCTTTGATGCAGACAATTGAAGATATAACCTCATGATCAATTCGGTAGCAGTGACTGGCAGCTTGTTTCTAGATCGAACAGTTGATCTATATAAAACACGGGGAAGGTTGCCGTATGTTAGAAAAATACTAATATAGTCACAGGTAAATCATGAACCGATCCTCACTCTAAGCCGTATTATATAACAGTATAAAAATAATCTGAACCTATCATCATCATTTTTATCCTTTGCATAAGCCTGCATGGTCATCAAGGCAAAGTGCTATGGGCTAGGGTGGCGACTGAGGAGTCTACAGATTATGGTGGAAAATCTGCAGTTCCAACTGCAATGTAGAGTTTGTTGAGTTTTGCTGCCCATGCAGCAAGAGTTTGTTGCCCATGCAGTTTGTTGCCCATGCATTTTGTTGCCCATGCATTTTGTGAGCAAGCATTGAGAAGAGTCTGGGTCATGTGGAGCGTTGTCCTGGATGTAAGGATGGTCGTTCTGTTAGTTAACCTGTGTGAGTGGAAGAAGTTCTATAGTTCAGAATTTGAGGATACGGGGTGCCATAGCTTTGATTGTTGTGTAGGCCTACATCAGGGTTTTCTACTCTGTGCAGGCAGTAAGAGCCAATGGGGTGGAGCGCATAAGGGAAGCAGAGCATTCTGGTTCATTTGGAAGGTACAGCGGAGAAGGTCCTCATTAATCGTAATCAAATGCTATTGTCCTGCTGTGTTTGTGAAGAAAAAATAATCTATTATACAATGTGTTGCCCAGTATGTGTTGTTTATTGAGGTTAGAACCAAGAATGTCCGCCTCCATTCTATTCTATATCACACTCAGACTGAGGATAAATTACAGTAAATTATATTGCTCAAATATTAGGCTGAGTAAAACACATTATACTAAGCCTCTCTGTGTGTGTGTGTCTGTCTGTCTTTCCTCTATTCTCAGTGGTCCCCATTTGGCAGTAGAAGATATATTTCATTTTGTGACTACTTTGCTCATATCTGTGGCATCCCTGCTCCATTCACCATCTTAGTCTGACCACATTTGTATAATATGGTACTTCCCACAAGCCCTATCTGCCAAACCAATCTCAGGGAATTCTCTCATCCAAATGCTGTCAGTGAGGTGCAACGCTGTCCTGCCTCTACTATGAGTAATGGCAGCACAAATGCATCTAGCACTGAGATTGGCAGACATCCAGCCTTTTTTATGAATGCAGGGGTTGTCTACTCTTCTCTAAGTGGCACTCCAGAACCTGGGGTTTACAGCCTCCTCTTGTTCATCTAACTTAGATTGAGGCAGCCATTGAGCCATGTAGCCTATATTACCAACATTGAACGGTCTTAACAACATTTTCTCAGCTGACAGGAAAATGAATGTTTTAGTCAATGGGATTCTGTGGTATTGCTATGGGTCTTGTCCTCAATGAGTGTGTGTGTGTGTGTGGGGGGGGGATTGAAATTCTTGATTGAAACAGTTTGGAGAACATTAGGCTACAGTACATTTCAAGGACAACTCAATCCAAATACTAGCTGTGTGGGCGACACACAATAAAGAATTTCTACTCTAAACACATTGAGCCATATATTATATTCAGAGATTCTTTTTGTATAAACAAAAGCAGGAACTCATAGTGGAGGTAAAATGGAAAAGAAAAATATATATTGAAGGGGAATGGTGGGGGAATCAGATTTTACGGAGGCCAGTTTTCAATTACAGATGACCTTAGGTGCTCTTTGAGAGCGGTTTAGAAGTCTTAATGACCTTTGGTAGGGCATTTTGGTGGCATAGGAGCAAAAGGAATTTTCGATTGTGCTAAATCTGGATTGCACATGGTTTGTCGACACTCCCCTGGTAGGTTCGCTGACATTAAGGAAGTAGACAGGAACAGGAGTATTTTGGTGGTGTTATGGGCTAGACCCATTGCAGAGATCACTCAGGAAGTAAATCTACTATTTAACATGTTCTGTGATTGCAATTTAGCCAAAACATTTGGCTAAACTTTTGGTAAGTGAAATACTATTATTTCGATACACCAGACACAAACCAAAATAGCTAAAAAGTGATTCTGAGATATTTACATTCTCCCACAGCAAGCATTGTTGAGGAATTTTCATTCACGGTTTGTACCAAATCCTTTCTCTGGATCGAAATGGGACTGTTATGAAGGGAAAGTGGACACAGCTGAGCACCACAATGAATTATTATTAAAAAGGCGTGACTGGCAATGGGGTTCTGTACATACACAAAAAGGCATCACCAGGGCTGAGCGAGTCAAGTGTAGTGACCATATATCGTGTGCACATAAATGTCACATTTTTGGGGTCCTATCCTGTCTATCCTGCCGCAGGTGCATGTGTGGAAATACCCCACTGTTTTTCACTCAGTGAGACTCTTACCTGGATCTCCGCTGAATATAATAGAAATGATATATCAAATATCACTTCTGTCTTTTTTCATCTTCCTGATGGGTGGTGTCATTTGTTGTCTGTCTGGGTGGGCTGCTGCAAGTCACAGCATTTTGTTTCACTTTGCAGCAGAAATGGGATGTCTGACTTGGCTGCAAGTAGCATGCAGGGTGTTTTATTTATGACAAAAAAGTCTGTCTGCTATAGCCCTGCTGTGAACATTTTTGTGAAAGAACACATTAACTCTTGGACGCAGGCCCATGTTAAACTGGGCACAGTGTGTTTTTATTAGAAAATATTTAAACAACAAAAAGTATTTAAACAATGTAAGCACTCGAGTGCAATTACAATAGGCTGCTTACCTATAGGCAACCTATCACCTATCAGCCTGATTGGAATGTAGTTTTGACTGCCTTGAACTACCCTTATATACGTTGTAATAAAACAAGTGTATGCTAAGTATTTTGTATACATATAGTACACTGTATAAAGAAGGGTTGCCCAAAAGGTAGATCGCGATAGAGAGAGAGAGAGAGAGAGAGAGAGAGAGAGAGAGAGAGAGAGAGAGAGAGAGAGAGAGAGAGAGAGAGAGAGAGAGAGAGAGAGGATAATCATTGTAAAGAAACGGTACTCAATGACCCCTGGAAGCTTAATTTGTCACGCACAAACATGCATTATGTGCAATGACGTTTCCTGTCTGTATTAGGTCAAGCAGGGCATAAGTTACCTGTTCAAAATGTATGTTTCATGAAATACCATAAAACTCTACTTTGGCGGGATTATTTGTGATCAGGGCATCAAGCAGTTAAAAAAATCTCCAGGGATATGGACACCCTCGTGTGTGTGTGTGTGTGTGTGTGTGTGTGTGTGTGTGTGTGTGTGTGTGTGTGTGTGTGTGTGTGTGTGTGTGTGTGTGTGTGTGTGTGTGTGTGTGTGTGTGTGCGCGTGCATGTGCGTGCGTGTGTGTGTGTGTGTGTGTGTGTGTGTGTGTGTGTGTGCGCGCACGCGCGTGCTTATGTGTGTCTGTAGACGGACAGACTGACAGGGCAAAACATAACCTTTTGGATAGTGCAGTGTGCTAACCAATCTACAGGTACCAACCCCCCAAGATCACTAAAAGCAACATATACTGTATTTCATGATAAAAGCTATACAGGCTGTTTTCCCATGTGGCTTTTGCCTTTATCTGTGTCAAACTTTGCCACTTATGCCAGTAGTATGTGTCACATTTTATTGAAACTAGATTAAAAATCCTACAAGGTATACCCATGCATAAAGTAAGTGGACAAATTGAGTGGTTTTTGCCTGCATAACTTCCAAAGACCTGAGTATGATGATGTCTATATAATAGCTTAATATTATAAATTAATTTATTAGTATCAACCCATGTAAATTGTCCATTATTATATTGCCTGGGCAAGTAAAAGTCTGTCTTTCCCATATAATGAAATACATTTTCTTTCCCCCCCATAAAATATCTAATTCATGCTGAGGCAGATGAGGATTCAGGCTACTGTAGCCTACGTTTGCTTGGATTAATTGGTTTCAATTTAATCATGACAAAGTCATTATTGGTGTATAACAAGTAAAAACTAAGTAAAGACTGAAAAAAAGATGATTCAGGAGCTGTTGCATCACTCTAGAGTCAGAAGTTTTGCAAAATACACTGGAGTTATACAAGGAGCTCGACTTACCTGAAAGGGATTTATTTCCCCCAAAAATAGGTATTGTCATTTTTTGGGACTCCACTGTTATATTTGTTTTTTGTTTTCCCTTTACTTTATGAAGTAATATATTTCTGTATATTGCTGCTGTGGCCATCTGTTCTCTCACCCACTCACTGACTGTGGCCACAGACATACAGCACAGTACAGCTCAAACTCCACTATAAAGTTTGTTTACCATCACTCGCCTGATTATTGGCAATGAGAGTCCTGCAGACATTGTGATTTCAGGATAACAACCTCCATCTTAATGTCAACAAAAAATTAAAAGATGAACACAAGTAATGTTTACATCATGGGTTTTCAACCAGTGGTCCGGGGACCACCAGTGGTCTTTCAGAGAGTTCCAGGTGGTAACTCTTAGAGAGTTAAAGAGTTAAAATACTCATCATCTGTATTAGCCCAAGTCTACACAAATAGAGAATGTAGAAAATTAATGGTAATTTTGGTCTGTATGTTGGACTGTTTTGTTTCCCAAATCCAGGATGGAATTGTGGACAAAAGCAAAATAAATCTTTAGTTTTGGGGTCTGTGGGGATAACGTGTCCTCAAATGGTGGTCCGTGGCTCAAATTCTGAATAAATAGGCCCTGGTATGAAAAAGGGTGAAAAACACTGGTTTACACGATCAGGAATGCAGTGGAGAAAGTCAGCAGCCTCGGGTTACTTGTGGTTCACAGCATCGGCGAGGATCAGGCCTGGTTACATCATGCGGGTGTTAACACCTAGGATTTGAACGCAGGTGTCCAGTGTGGAAAGCCAACGTCCTATCCGCTAGCCTAAAAGGGAATTCCGTCTCTCAGTCATCAGACAGAGCAAAGTTGCTACATTCACTCCCCCGTTTTGATCTCCCCCCACCGGGAAACCTGATCCAGGTCACGGCACCAATGTAATGCCCAGGATTTGAACCCAGGTCTCCCGCGTGGAAAGCCAATATCTCAGCCAGCCTATAGAGAATTCTCTCTAGGCCTGGGGGAGATATTAAGCTTTTGGTCATCAGGAGGAGGCTCTGAGCCAACATGTCACATGGGCAACAACAATGTCCAGGCAGTGGCTTTTCTTCTTCATGCAGACTGAAGAGGCTGGACTAACTACAGAAAATTTTGAATAGAACATGCAGGACCTCTACACCAGCGATTCCCAAATGTTTTGTTCGTGACCCAAAAGAGAAAATGAGTTGAAAATTAGACTCGCAATGCAATATGTTGGGAGCTTGTAGGTCTGTTTTGTTTTGTTTTTTATGGTTAGGATTTTAATTTAGATTTTGGATCTAATCTAAATCTTTTGAACTATATACTTTTATTTATAGGAAACAGAAACAAGGCATTTACTCTGATTAAAAGGCATTTAATCTACCTTGCGGAAAAAAAAATTGCTCTTGTGGAAAGTGAAGGGCGCTCTTATCATAATACTTCATAATGCATTGTCACCTTCTGTGTGCAGCAATCATCGATTTGGTAGCTTCCATTTCCCCTCAAAGTCATTGTCATTTATTTTGCCATTGACCTAATTGGGAATTGGGTGCAGAAAGCCACATGTTGGAGTGGTAGGTGACGCTAAAAACAACATAAAAATGCACTAAACTCAGAGGAGCAGGTTGAAGAGACCATCACAGTCCACACAGCCAACCGACTAACAGTAGCAGAGCAACTGGTCCTTACAGTATATCCAGAAGGCTCAGGCTCCCTTTCTGTCCTCAGGCCATAAAACGTTTGAACACACACACACACACTTTCCCACACAGTATTCATGCAGCGATTGCAATGCATTATTCACTTCAATTGTCAATGATTAGGCTGCAGACACTGTTTGCCTTCACATGCACATATGCACAAATGCACACGTGCATATGCAAACACCCAGCCGCGTGCGCGCACACACACACACGCACACGCAAACGCGCGCACACACACACATACACACACACACACACACACACACACACACACACACACACACACACACACAAACACACACCATAAGTAATCTTGACAACTGTACAGTCTTATGCAAAGGTACTAGAAGTACCGTAGACCTGGCATATTCTATAAATACAGTATGAATTCATTATGCATGTTTAGAATGCTATATGTTCTGGTTTACCTATTATAATTATCCTAGTTTGCTGAAGCACTAGCTTCTTGATTACTGTCTGCAGTCGCAGTGGATTAAGAGTGTGTGCTGAACACCTGCATTGTAAAAATGTTCATAGACTAGGAAAGATTCTGACTGTTCTCTGACCTACTTTTATTCCTGATTATTTCCCCTCCCAATGTATTTATTTATTTATCTGTCATTCTGTGTCTCCTCCAATACACAGCAGCTGTCTCTTTTCATCTGACAGTGAGGTCTTTCACTGCCGTGTCAGTGTAGAGGTACATCTCCCTCAGCTCCGCTCGCTGTTGAAGAGGCGCCAGTTTGATATGTAAGCCTAGGGTCCATATTAGTTCAAAAGCTTCCACATTAAATGTACAGAACATATTTAGATACTCTAGGGGACATGTGGTAAACAAGACTACTGTACACATAATTAGCTGTGCCGAAACACAATTTGAAGACATGCATATGGCAAGCGGTGACACGCATCAGTGTTAGCACAGCTTAGTCCTATAACTTCATCAAACAGGCAGTGATGTATGTACAATAGTAAAGGTTTTTGTTCTCTCCCCATAGAGGTATTTGGAAATGCCAGTCCATTCCAGGCTGACTGAAACTAAGGGTTGGAGATTGCAGTATGTGTACTTGACCATGTTCGTGCTAGCAGCACCATCCTGCCGACAAAATGATAAGAGAAGGTCATTTTTTTTTTTTTTTTGCAATTTCCAGTTCAGCCACAGTCTGATACTGCCAATCCACCAAATACCACTCCGAACATACAGGATCTTGCTATAAAACAGTTGAGCTCATGAGAAATTATTGCTAGAGTGGGATCCCACACTATTCTTCAAGACTGCCTCTGTGCTCTCCCGACTTTTTTGCAAGCCTAGGCATGGCCTCAGGTCTTAGACCTGAAACTTCTTAAATCTGCCCTTATTCCTCTCTATAAGCCACATGTACAGCACCATGCCAAGCAAGGACAAGATCAGTGTCCTTGGTTTCAGTATGATAGGTGTAGCAATTCCTCTAGGGGGTCATGATCACCTGTCCCAGTAAAGAATCTGCTTTACTCATGAAGTCGGCCAAGAAGAGCCCCTGGGCTGTTCTGGCACGCTCCAATGTCTTGACTTTCAGCAAAAACTATTTCAAGTGGTCTGCCACACACATCATATAGCCTACTCAACTGCATGCATTAATTGGCTATTTTCAAATAGCCACTTTATAGGTCCAAGACTCCAAGGTGCTCGCTGGTGTACGTTTCTTCTTTTGGGCTTATTTTTATAGACATGTTTGCTTGTTTCTCTCACAAAATCTGGCAACACTGCTGACCAATGTCTTCTACGTCTGTGGTGATGATGACCCGTTTGTCAAAGTGCAAAGTTACCTTTTACATAATCACTGGCAATCAATTGCATAGGCTCCTTCACTTTACGCACGCACACACACGCACGCACATGCATGCACAGTTGCACACACACACACACACACACACACACACACACACACACACACACACACACACACACACACACACACACACACACACACACACACACACACACACACACACACACCTTACACCTCACCTCACACACACCTCACACCACCACATGAGGTGTATGTTTGTCGACAAGTCGCAGTAGCTGTACCAAGTAACTTTTAGCTGTCGCCTGTGGGCATTGCTGTCTGTCGGTTACCATTATGATCTGGAGTAATGACTTAAATAGTGGTTCACTTATTTGACATGAATTTGCTTAATAATAATAGCATCATGTGTTGTCTCTTCATGGATAACAAGAAACAATGCAGACACACAGGCAGAGCTGGACAGCAATGAACTAGAAATGAACCACCCAGTGGATGGAGGACCAAACGCTTTTGCCCAGTAAAGCAAATGACCAAACTTCATTTGAGTGTAGTGTTTCATAGTGCTAGGTTTCCATTCTACTGTAACTACAGTACAGTTTTCTAGCCTGCAGTAGTATCAGAATTGGTGCAAGATTCACAGGAAGATTGCTCCAGCAATATGTGGCATAACTCTGTGTTTTGTCAAGATCTACAAGCTCATAGCATGGCACCGGGTCCCTGGCACACAGTATATTTGAGAAACACAGCATTCCAGCAAACATGTTGGCAGTGGCCGTGGATGGGAAGCCAGCAGGGGATTGTGGTTCTGTTGCTTTGTTGCTATAGTCTCCTGAACTGGCTGGTCATAGAGACCTGTATTGGGAGATGAACTGGAGAGTGTCACACCACAGCCTATCCTGATGAAGCTCCTCACTGTCAGGGTAAAAAGAAGCAGCAGGTAACTCCATTTTAGAAACCCGAATCAACAAAACTGTTAACGTGGAGTAGAAGGTGTTCTATCCGACAGAGATGACATTTTGCAAATGTATAAAACTGAAGTTGTCAAAATACAATGTGTAGCAGCTAGCAGTCAAAACATTTTTTATGGCGTATACTGCATATATATATATATGTAACGGGTGGGTTTTTATGTGGACTCGTCCCGTCATCAATACACCACACAGAGGCGACAGGGTTGGATGAAGTGGTTCACTTTTACTGGTGTAGCTGCAAATGAGTGGTACACAGCACAGGACACTTTGTTTTAGAGCCCCTCCACTGTATATGGCATCACAGCAGAAGGCTAAGCTGACTGTGGTTATTACAAACATCTCATAATATTTTTACATTCATACAAAATGCATAAAGATGTCTTTTTACAGTGGGTTTTTAACAATATTCTTTTTAACATGTGATCGTATAGTGGTTTTTAACTTGGTTTTAACATTAATACATTAGAATGTATTCAATACAATCTGTTTTTATCTCATTTTTAGCCAACAACATCCATTTTATAGTTTTTATAAAGAAATAAAGTAGAAAATACAACGTCAGCCAAAACAAATTTTTAGACTGTGTAATGGCACCTCTGGTGGAACTAAATAAAATAGCAGCCAACGAGTACTCTCAAGATGGCGCAGGTTCATAATGATATGAACTTCATATATGAACTTGAAACGTCTTTGACTTAATAAAAGACATTTACAACAACAGTGCAATAACAGTTACCTGCAAATGAGTGGTACACAGCACAGGACACTTTGTTTTAGAGCCCCTCCACTGTATATGGCGTCTATAAGGAAGATGACATCGTTTTCATTATAAAACTAGTAGTACAACTAACGTGAGCAATAAACTTAATACAAAACGAAAATTCAGCAGCACAGCATGTCCAATGCTGTCACATAACTCTGTCTCTCACAACAAGGCTCATATTAGCGTTTTTAATGTACTTTATAATACTTTATCAGGAGAGCACCGGAGTGTGCGACTTACCACAGCAGAAGGCTAAGCTGACTGTGGTGTAGTTCCGGTTTCCTGACACTATTATAGAAACCATAGGGGGCGACAAAGTACCACTCTTGCAGGGCTAAACTATATACAGACAGGTAGTACAATTACATTTTAGCAGGATTTCACTATAACAACTAAGTAATTCTTCTACCCGTTACATACACCCCCCTGAAATTCTGCTAAATATGGGAAGTGCGATGCTTGGGAAAGAAACAAACCAAAAAGTGCATATACTGAGGTAGCAAAAAAAAAAAGAAATCAAAAACTGTGCACCGCTAGGAACAAGCTGTGTGTATGTGTCAGCTCAGAAGCTCTCCCTAGAAGGAGTATGTAAAGAAAGGAGACGGCCAAACTCCTAACTAGACACAGACTCAGAGATGCCAAGTACACCTCTGAATTGTAAACACTGTCCCTGTAGCTCTAAGTGTATTACTCAAACACTCCTGAGGTCAATACTTTCATCAACCTTGTACTCAAACTGAAAATGCACTCGAAAAGAACTGAATCAGTGAACTAAATGACACGACGGACTCAGAATCCTCATCTACTTCCTGGTTATTCATCTCACAGACAAGACGTTTTGGGGGCCTGATAGACCTACGATCCCTGAGACCAAGACGGGTAGGTTGTGTGGAAACAACCTGGGGTAGGGAGTCCGGAACAGTGTCTGGACAGACACTACCTACAACTGCTGGTTCAGGGGCGTCAGCATCTGGCAAGCCAACATCTGGGGGATTGTCAACAGAAGCGGTCAAATCAGTGGGGACAATGTCAGGAGAGGACTCGGCTGGACGGACAGTAACGGGAGGGCTCATGTCCGTGGCTGGGGACAGCATGTCTTGAGAGCAGTGCGGTGGGTCTTCCACGCCTTCAGCCGTTGGGAGGACAACATCCTGATCAGGGACTGTGCAACTGGCTTGGCTAGACGTGTCGACCGTGAGAGAGTGAGACTGGGAAACATCAGATCCCTGGTCAACTGAGTCTCCATCCTCTTCTGAATCGACTACATCATCGTCGGCTCGCATCAGCCAGTTGGCTGTACGTACATCGCTGTCTTCCATCACATCAGGTACATCAGGGCATAGATCACTCCCACGTGCAGCAGCACCACTTCCCGACTGTTCAGATCCAGCGTCCTCATCTCTCTCACGGGGCAAGAAGCTAACAGAGAGCAGTAGATTCCTGTGGACGACTCTCTCTCTGCCCGTCAGGGTATCCTTGACTCTGTAGACGTTGATATCAGGCTTGACTGACATGACCTCATAAGGAGTTGATTCCCACTTGTCTGCAACCTTGCGTTTCCCTAGCACACCTCTGTTGGCAATCAGCACTCGGTCTCCGATGACGAGAGGTGAGCCCTTGACCCTGCGGTTGTACAGGTTGGCGTGGCGAGTCTGCTCCCTGAGACTGTTCCTCTGCACAATCTGAGCAGCCTCGTGGAGGTCCTTCTTCAGGCTTGACACGAAGTCTGAGTGGCTGACAACAGCATCACTGGTGAGCGCATGCTGAAACATGACGTCGACAGGGAGACGAGGGATTCTTCCAAACACGAGGTAGAATGGAGCAAACCCGGTCGTCTCATGCTCCGTGCAGTTGTAGCAGAAGGTGAGCAGCTGCAGCATCTGTGGCCACTTTGCTTTTGGCTGAGGTGGAAGGGATCTGATCATATCTCCTAGCGTCCTGTTAAAGCGCTCTGTGACGCCATTTCCTATTGGGTGGTACGGAGTCGTGTGGGATTTCTGTACCCCAGCCATCTCCAGAAGCTCCTTAATCAGCTTGCTCTCAAAGTTGGCCCCCTGGTCCGAATGGAGACGGCGAGGAAAGCCATAAACGAGAAAGAAGTCATTCCAGAGACGACGAGCGACTTGCTTGGCGGTCTGATTCTTGCATGGGAAGGCGTGTGCCATCTTTGAGAAATGATCAGTCACAACCAGTACATCCACAGACTTGTTTCCTTGCTCAGCGGTCCAAAAGTCTATGCAGACCAACTCCATAGGCTCGGATGTGACTATGTTCTTGAGTGGCGCACGGCTGTGCGGCTCAGGTGTCTTCCCTACTATGCACCGTTGACAGGAGCGGACGTAGTTCACGACGTCACGTTCCATGCCACTCCAGAAGAACCGTTGCCTCACCAGAGACAAGGTACGGTGCTGGCCTTGGTGACCTGCGGCATCATGCAGACCATGGAGGACTTTCTGCTTCAGTGAGTCGGGTACTATGAACTGGAAGATCTTCTTGTTCATGTGAGGATCTTTCTTTGTCTTGTACAGCATGCCATTCTGGACGGTGAGTCTACTCCAATGCTTCAGCAGCTTGATGACACTCTGCGACTCAACAGCTCTCTCTCGTTTGGTCGGTCTCTTGTGTCTCTGCACGAAGTACATGGCTCTGCTTACTGTGCTGTCAGCCTCTTGCTGACTGACAAGCTGGCTCTGTGTGAGTGCAGTGGACTGGTCTTCCTTCGGCAGATCGGGGCTAGCACCGGTACCCAACACATGACTCACACCTCCGGTAGACTGAGCATTGAGGATGGCAGCGACGTCCTCAGAAGTGACTGAGCCTCTTGCGTTCGGTGGAGCTGTGACTTGCACTGGCTGGTTTGATGCTTCACCACCGTCGCCTGCAACAGCCTGACAGTTGTTGGATACTCTGAAGACGTCTTGCACAAGCTGGTTGTTCACACCGTTGACCTGGTCCAACAGCAAGGCATAAGGCTCGTTCACAAGGCGATGGCCCACACACGACTTGACAAACGGCTCGCGGCTCAAGGCGTCGGCTACGATGTTCTTCGGGCCGGGGATGTACTTCAGGTCGAAGTCGTATGCAGCTAGCTTCGCCACCCATCGCTGTTCGCATGCATCAAGTCTGGGTTTGGTCAGAATGTATGTCAAGGGGTTATTGTCAGTCCATATGGTGAAGTGTCTGCCTTTCAACCAATGGCTGAACTTGTCACATACTGCCCATTTCAAGGCAAGAAATTCAAGCCGGTGTGCAGGGTAGTTCAACTGGGAGCGTGAGAGAGTTCTGCTCGCGAAGGCAACTGGTCTGGCCACTCTACCACCAGGCGGCAGCTGCGACAGGACAGCTCCAATCCCGTCGAAGGACGCGTCAACAGCTAGAATGAACGGGGCACTGAAATCTGGGTGGGCTAGAGTGACACTTGTCATGAGGTCGTGTTTCAGCGTCTCGAAGGCGTTCTGACATGCCTCGGTCCAATCAGCAGGTGTCAGCTTCACTTGACCTCCCTTCTTGACAGGTTTTCGTCCTCTCACATGCTTTTTCTGAGCACCAGGTTCAGCTGTGAGCCTGAAAAGTGGTTTCGCCTTTGCAGAACATGCCTCGATGAAACTCTGGTAGTACATCACCATGCCAAGGTACGATCTGATTTTGCTGGGGCAAGGTGTTCTCCCGTCGGACTCCATGAGGTCTGTGACCTTGACATCATTGATGGCTCTTACTTTCTCAGGGTCTGTCCGAACACCGTCTTCACTTATGACATGCCCGAGAAATTTCACAGTCCGTCTGAAGAAGAAGCACTTCTTGGGTGCGAGCTTGAGGTTGTGCTCCTTCAGGCGGGCGAAGACCATCTCTAGGCGCTGGAGAGCAACGTCTTCTGTAGGCGCAAACACCATCAAGTCATCGAGGTAGCATAACAGGCTGGTGAAATTCTCATCTCCAAATATGGACATCATCATCCTCATGAATGTAGCTGGACTGTTACATAGACCTTGAGGGAGACGGTTGTATTCATGAAGTCCAAAGGGCGATGAGAATGCTGTATACTTCTTGTCGTCAGGGTGCAAGGGGACATTATAGAAGCCTGACGTCAGGTCCATTGTGGAGAAGAACGCATTCCCACCGAGTGCAGCAAGAGCGTCAGCCTGGTGCGGCAGTGGGTAGGCATCCTTCACGGTTCTTGCGTTAAGCCATCTGAAGTCGGTGCAAACTCTGAGGTCTCCATTGGGTTTCCATACCAGAACGAGGGCAGATGCATACTCGCTGTTCGACTTCTGAATAATGCCTCTCTCTTCCATCTCATTCAGCGTCGTCCTCAGTTTCTCATACTGGCTTGGCGGTATACGTCTGTAGGGCAGACGAAATGGCTTGTCGTCGACCAGGTGGATGCGATGCACAAACCCCTTAGCCTCTCCACAGTCCATCTTGTGCCGGGAGAAGATTGACTCGTACTGCTCGATGACGCGAAGGAGCTTGTCTCTCCACTGCAGTGACACCTCACACGACTTCAGGTCAATGTCTTGCAGACCCAGAGCCTCTAGTGCACTCACCATGTCCTCTTCTGACCTTGGCTGCACGTCTTCGCTCTGCACACTCTGCACATTACACTTGACTTCATCTGCCTTGGGTAGGTCTTCTACTGCAATGCAGGGAGACACGTCTGCTATCTTGGCGTTCCTCCTCAGCACCACGGTACGGTCTGTAGGGTTGATGATCTTTACTGGCACCCATCGATCTCCCCAAAGTGGAGTGACGACTCTCCCGACAAGGATCTGTCTGGGTCTGGCTCTAGACTGCGTCGGTTCAACGATCACTGTACTGCCTGCTGACATCGCTGCTGACTCTGGTAACTTGCCCCAGACAAGGTGCTCACTCTGTGGTTTCAGTGTCACACAACTCTTGACTTTCACAGTACCCACCTTATCTGGAATGCAATCACCTCTCCATCGCTCTGTGTTGGACAGCAGTGACAGGAATTCAGAGTGGTCGTCGGTCTGGCCATTGTCGGGCGAGGAAACCATCCTCCAGTAGCTGTCGGTGCTCTTCAGTTGGGTTAGGATATGCTTGATGGCGTTGCTGCCCAGGATCATCTGTTCTGTCTGGCCTGGAACAACCATCGCCGGTATGATCATTCTGCATCCGTAAACTGTAACATCAAGGTCATACATGTCTTTGGGGGTTACGCGGTGACCACCGCATCCTACAATGATATAACCATTAGCTGCGTCTCTTGTCATGTCAGGGCATTGCTGTAGCAGGGACTCAACGGAGGACTCACTCAACGTACAGGCCATCGATCCGCTGTCTAACAGTGCTTTGAGAGTGGGACCATTCTTCACTGTCACAGGCGTGTAGAACAGGCTGTCGGTCTCTGCCACTCTCTGGGATCCCTGAAATATTAGTGTCTTGGATGGGGGAATCTTACCGCTGTAAAACTCATAAAGGGACTTGTTATCTTGCATGTCGGGTGTCTCGTTACTGGTGGGAGGCTTACCGGGTTCATCTGCACTGTCCTCCCCTGCGTGCAGACGAGTCAGTTTTCCTGATGCTCCGGGACAGTCCCTCTTGCTGGACAGTCGTTGCGTGAATGGCCTGGAGCATGACACTTGAAACAAAGGCGCTTCTCACGGCAGTGAGAGAATGCACTGTGATCTGCACTATTGCAAATGACGCATGGCTTGTCTGTGAAACCAACAATACGGTCTGCAGTGTCTATAGGTCGCTTGGGTGGAGTTCGTCTCCTCACCTGAGATTGGTCGGACGTCCCACGCAGCAGAACCTTCTCCAGCATAGACATCACCTCCGCCAGGGGGACATACTGCGGGCTCTGTGCCGGAGGTGGCTCCTGACTGCTGTGAACAGGGACCTGGCTAGGGCTCACCTCTGCTCTGTGCACAGCAATGTCCACCTTTTTCACAGGATGAACTGGAGAAGCGGCTTTGCAGCTCATCTCGGCGTGGTACTCGTTCAGCACCTCCAGGACTTCACACGCTGACCACCTGTCGATAGTTTTGGATCTGAAAGTCAGGGCAAGATCTTTACATGGGCAGTTCCTGATGAACATGCGTGTCACCTCCATCTCAGGGTTGTCGAGCGTTTTGCCCTGCTCTCTCAGGCAGTCAGCGGCGAGGTCAGCTGCTTTGTTCAGTCTCAGCCAGTAATCATACGGGTCTTCTTGGTCTTTGGGCAAAGTCGAGTAAAAATCAGCTAGCGGGACAGCAGAATATTTAGTAGAGCTGAAGTGCTTTCTGAGGAGACTGTAGATCATGTCGGGGTGGGCATGAACGTTAACGTTACTGTTCCTAATGCCAAACTTAACTACATCCTTAGCCTTCCCTCTCAAATGCATAAGTATTTCTTCAGCCTGATCTTCAATCCTGACACTGCTCTTTCTAATGAATGTCCTCATCTGATCTTCCCAGTCATGTACTGTGACTGAGTCTGAGTTGTTGCCTACAAAACATGGTGGTTCTTTAACCTTTCTCTGTGTGACAACGTGGACCTGAGATAAATCAGACACATGACTGGACTGACTCAACGTGCTGGCTACATTGTGTGCAGCTGTAGAGCTAGGAGATACAGAGTTGTGAGGCTGCATGCGTGACATAATGCTGTCAGCTAACTGTTGCCCTATCTCCTGGATAACGCTCCTCATCTGGTTGTCTACACACTGAGAACTGTCACTACTAGTGAGTGGTGTAGGTGCGACATGAGGCATAGGTGTGCTGGTGTTACGGTCAGTAGCATGATGGACACTGACACTGGGAACTGCCTCCAAAGGAGGAATAACATCAGCCAGAGCAGAACTAGTAATAGAAAAAGGAATGGGAGCACATATGCCCCTGCCTCTACCAAAAGTAGTGGGCGTGGAAAAATCAATGAGGTTACTCTGAGTGGACATTCTTCAAAATTGTTCAATGCAATACTGGATATTCAAAATCCAACCTGTATTCCACCATGGAATGTGAAAATGTCCATTAAATAAATGAAAATAACAAAAAAAAGATCAGAAGCTTGTGTGCGCTACTATTTCTCTGTTAGAGTTCACTGTGTCGGTATGACACACAAAGTTCTCTCTGTCACTGTGACACACTGCACAATAATGTACAGTAAAACCTTCCACTCTAATGCTACGTGTCAACTGTGAACCCACAAACTGTGAACCGTTGTCTTCATGAAGCGCTGTGGTGAACAGGACGGCCACTGGTTCGATGAACTTGATTGAAGTCACGGGTCACGGCACCAATGTAACGGGTGGGTTTTTATGTGGACTCGTCCCGTCATCAATACACCACACAGAGGCGACAGGGTTGGATGAAGTGGTTCACTTTTACTGGTGTAGCTGCAAATGAGTGGTACACAGCACAGGACACTTTGTTTTAGAGCCCCTCCACTGTATATGGCATCACAGCAGAAGGCTAAGCTGACTGTGGTTATTACAAACATCTCATAATATTTTTACATTCATACAAAATGCATAAAGATGTCTTTTTACAGTGGGTTTTTAACAATATTCTTTTTAACATGTGATCGTATAGTGGTTTTTAACTTGGTTTTAACATTAATACATTACAATGTATTCAATACAATCTGTTTTTATCTCATTTTTAGCCAACAACATCCATTTTATAGTTTTTATAAAGAAATAAAGTAGAAAATACAACGTCAGCCAAAACAAATTTTTAGACTGTGTAATGGCACCCTCTGGTGGAACTAAATAAAATAGCAGCCAACGAGTACTCTCAAGATGGCGCAGGTTCATAATGATATGAACTTCATATATGAACTTGAAACGTCTTTGACTTAATAAAAGACATTTACAACAACAGTGCAATAACAGTTACCTGCAAATGAGTGGTACACAGCACAGGACACTTTGTTTTAGAGCCCCTCCACTGTATATGGCGTCTATAAGGAAGATGACATCGTTTTCATTATAAAACTAGTAGTACAACTAACGTGAGCAATAAACTTAATACAAAACGAAAATTCAGCAGCACAGCATGTCCAATGCTGTCACATAACTCTGTCTCTCACAACAAGGCTCATATTAGCGTTTTTAATGTACTTTATAATACTTTATCAGGAGAGCACCGGAGTGTGCGACTTACCACAGCAGAAGGCTAAGCTGACTGTGGTGTAGTTCCGGTTTCCTGACACTATTATAGAAACCATAGGGGGCGACAAAGTACCACTCTTGCAGGGCTAAACTATATACAGACAGGTAGTACAATTACATTTTAGCAGGATTTCACTATAACAACTAAGTAATTCTTCTACCCGTTACATATATATATATATATATATATATATATATATATATATATATATATATATATATATATATATATATATATATATATATATATATATATATATATATATATATATACACACACACACACACACACACACACACACACACACACACACACACACTAAATAAGGATTAAAAGATACATGTTTGTGCTGGGAATGAGTTGAAGAATGCTGTTGTGTGCAGTTTCATATTTTCATTCATATTCATGTTTTGTTTCAGTTATTCTGTAGTATGTTAATGATTCCCAGGTGATTTATCTTATACAAATACTAACAGGCATTTTTTCCCTTCTTTTTTTGCAACATCAAACAAATGTAATTCCACAGAGGTTTCTGTTTTTAGCTGTGGTTAAGATTGTGCCCTCTGTTTGCTAGTGAATACAATGTACCAACACACGACTGTATATTACTGGAAAGTCCCATTTAACTCACCAGCAAACTCCCGTAAAGTCCTGTTAAGATTACCGTATATTACTATACTCCTGAATTGTACCATCACACCTGTTAGATTACGGTATATTACTGTATACTAGGACCTTACCCGTTGTGAATATATGAACACCAAATGATCTACAGTGTGGTTAATGTGATTTAGCCTAATATCAATACCAATTATGTAAGCATTTTGATGAAGTACTGCTGTAGTTGTGGATACTTGATCATGGGAAAAGGGGAAGCAGTCATAGCAAAGCAAGGTACACTTTAATGCAACATATTTTTGTAGCATTAAAGTAGGTGTTTGTGTGAACATCATGAAACCACTGGTTTAGAAAGTGGAGGGTGGTGAGTCTTAGTAACACACACACACACACACACACAAACACACAACAACTTGGCGTGTGCCCCCCCCACGCACGCGATCAAAATGGCTAATAATCTACATTCTGTAGTCGTGTAGACTTGGGCTAATTCAGATGTTTTACACTGTCAAAGAGTTACATCTGGTTAAGCAAATTTCCATCATGTAGCCTGAGGACCTCCTGGAATCCTCTCAGGGACCACGTGGATCACTGGTTGAGAACCACTGTTTTAAGGCATTATGCACGTCTCTAGCGATTCGTTGTAGTCGTTGCGCTCGCGTCTCACTCGTGTCCCCGCAATGATATTCCATGTTGGGTCGGTGTGACGTCCGGTGACAGAGCTCTTTCCCCCGGCGACAGAGCAGAGAGAGAGACGGGGGAATGAGTGGACTTTACCCCGGCCACAGAGCTCTTTCCCCCGGCCACAGAGCAGAGAGAGACGGGGGAATGAGTGGACTTTACCCCGGCCACAGAGCTCTTTCCCCTGGCCACAGAGCAGAGAGAGAGACGGGGGAATGAGTGGACTTTACCCCGGCCACGGAGCTCTTTCCCCCGGCCACAGAGCAGAGAGAGAGACGGGGGAATGAGTGGACTTTACCACGGCCACGGAGCTCTTTCCCCCGGCGACAGAGCAGAGAGAGAGACGGGGGAATGAGTGGACTTTACCCCGGCCACGGAGCTCTTTCCCCCGGCCACAGAGCTCTTTCCCCCGGCGACAGAGCAGAGAGAGAGACGGGGGAATGAGTGGACTTTACCCCGGCCACGGAGCTCTTTCCCCCGGCCACAGAGCTCTTTCCCCCGGCGCGAGGCAGATAATCGAGGATGTTTTTTCCTTGGTTGAGCAGCAGAGCAGGCAATGCAAGGCGTTGAGCGAGGGTGAGCGATTCGTTGTAGTCGTTGCGCTTGCGTCTCACTCGTGTCCCCGCAATGATATTCCATGTTGGGTCGGTGTGACGTGTGTGATAGGGGGCGTGTCGCTTCCCGCATATAAAGCTAATGGGACGCACAAATAAATTCATTATAAATCAACGGTGTGTTAATTTGGCAAAAGGGCTACGTCAGTCTCTTCATGATATTATGGTGAACGGCTGTGTGAAAACTTACAGCGATGGCTGGAGCCATCGCGGAGATATTTGTGTTTCAGACATTCATTCGGACAGACAACTCCTTAATTTTAGTATGGATTTCTAAATTGTACCATCACACCTTGAGGTTTATGGGCAAATCCATCCAGTGTCTGTTTGGCCGTTAACCCCTCTTTTCACCCAGTGTAAATACAATTCAGATATTTATTTAAATTTATTTTCAAAGAAAGAAAGAAAGAATTCTTAGTTTTCCTTTTATGGAAATTAAGAATCTACAAGTACATATGGTGCACAGATTAACTTTCCTTCATGATTATTTCTGGTTCCAGTATATATTTACAAGGTTATTAACTGGTCAGTTTGTATTGGTGGTGGGCAGGGGGCGCAATTAATGGCCAAAGCATTGTCGGGGTCCCCAGAGAGCACCCCTGACCTAGGGACAAAGAAAGAACATGCAAACTCCATAAAGAAAGGCCCTTTTGCCAACCCCACCCATGATATTGGCATTTAACAACAACTTTAACAACAACTTTAGCAACAACTTTAAAAGTCCTATAGAGGAGCAATACATTGGCATTCTTCCTACGTTCTTTCTGCATATTATGCCTTCTTGGATGTTTTTTATGTATTGTTTGCTACCTACGCCGGGCTCTGCTATTACTAGTTCTGTTCCCCATGAGGGGGTGGTTATCCATACTCTCTCCAACATTTTCATCGAAAAGATTCAATATAACTCACATCACTCGCAATTCCTGAAACTTAGGATGTTGTGACTTTCCGACTTCCACTTCGGAGAAATGGAGAATGGATGGTTTCATACTCTATAGTTGATTGTTTGGATCCATCGTTTGTTTTGAATCGCCATGGGCATGAATTGTGGACCCACTTGAAGAGAGGTTAGCAGAGCAGTCGCTTGGCAGGCGAGATTGGTGCACTGCGTCGGTGCATGTTGAATCAAACAGCCCGACTCCATGCAGATTGACAATATGACTAGCAGACAGGATAGAACAGTGCTTCTCCTTGTCTATATTCCTCATTGGCAGAATAAGGATGTTGTATAGCAGTGGTTTCCTAAACCTTTTCATGTCACGGACAACCAAAATGATTAGTTTCAGAATATTTGTACAGCCCTAGCAATGATTAAATCTACCGTCGGGTGAAGTATGGAGGTTATTGATGATCAGAGGGTTAAAACAAAACAAAAAAAAACAATAGTGTGAAATGTTTGGAGTTCAGAGGTAGTATGAACAGGGTTTTAATGTATCTGCGGTATCTACTGTACCTGCTCTTAATTATTTAATGATGACTGTCTAATTGTGCCGAGCAGGAAGATAAATGTAGGAGGGCTGAACACCAAGATGAAATATCATATCCACACTTTTTTCTCATTCTCATTCTATAATAAATATTGGTTAAATCTAGTTGGTCATCTCACTCAACTCAAATTGCCGTACCTGTGAATACTGTAGGTGCCGATATACAGTAACATATCAGTCATTGTGTGTGGTCAATCACATTCATACTCATCTGAATGCAGCACTTAAAAGCAGATTTAAAGACTAATTACATTCCAATCAAATCAGTGTTGTGATATTTAGTACTGCAATTATATCATTTGAGACTGAGAGCAGAGAGCGTAATTTAGACAAATCAGGGGTGCTGTGCTTTATGCCTCTGTGCTAAAGAACAGATACATTGTTGCTCTGCAACTATGAGGTGCAAGAACAGAATATCCTCCCAGAACAAGAACAAGTAGCAAAAACTGTACATTCCTGCTGCCTGTATGCTTTTCCTAGAATATAACAAAAAACATTGGCTGACAGGAAATGGACCAGACGCTTAAAATGTAAATTACAGCTGCGTCCTGACAATATCTAGTGCTACACAAACATTTCACAGACAGTTAACAGAAAGCTTTTTGTAATAGATGTGTGAAGAGTCTTTTTGTTATATGTTCTTTGAAAATGGATCACTCGCTGTGCTTCCTAATGGCTCCTCTACAGTGCTGGAACAAAGAAAAACAAACAAAAAAAAAACTACAAAAAAGATGGACAATAGTGACATACAGCAGGTAAGATAAGAGTGAGATTCTATAATTAATTATTATTAATCAACCCCATGTGTATTTAATATTATTTAAAAATATGCTCTTATTTAGAATTCACCGAGATTTTACTAGGCTTTTTGGAGAGATTCCAGTTGAATTAAATCTTTCTGTGGCATCTCAATTTAGTTCACCTGGAGACACAAAGCAGATACAAAACACAGACAGCTGTGCTGTGCTGCGGTGAATACAAGGAACAGGACTCTAATAGAAATCCAGCTGAATGATGTGTCTGTGAGCTCACCACTCTGCCTGCATTGAGCTCACAGGGTCGTCATGAAAGAAGGCAGTGAAAAGTGATAATGATTCACGGGGCCCGAGGCTGCGTGGGTGGCCCCAGTTTTAAAGTCATCATCACTATATGTTTTATACTGCGAGGAGCCCGCCGCCATATCGGTCATGAGCCCCTAGAATTCCTGGCAATTCCCCTGATGGTGGTGAAGACAGCCGTCGGCGATTTAGAAACACAGAGAGAGAACATGAGTGGGGTCATTGCAGTTGCAGCGTTAGTGCTGTGTGATTGTGCTCAGTAGTGGGTGTGGTGTGGTGTTTGTGGTGTTTGCCGATAAATTCAGAATTGACTTGAGTAGAAATACTGTACAAATAAAGCATTGGTGTCAAAATGTACCATTAAATTACCAAAGGTAGTCATTATGCAGATGCTAATTTCACATTGTACACACATTACATTACTTACAAAACTCTGTGGTGTGCCACTGCCTCACCACAACACAGAGTGCCACGAGACAAATCCAGGTTTACTTTGGGATTCAGTGACAACCACACTTTGCAACATAGGGGTAACTAAATGAACACTTACGTCCTGCACTCACTTCTCAATATAGAGGCAAATATTTTAACCACTTTCACTCTGGCATCCCTATTGCAGCTGTCATCTATGGGTGAAAAAAGTGAAAAGAATCACACGTGTGAAGCTAGGGAGACTGTAGTTTGCTCAACTCATCACATCATCAAAATGCCTAATTGGGGAGCCAAGCAGTTTAATACCTGGTACTGTGCAGCAGGACAGCAGGATTGAAAGAAGTCGTGAACCAGCATCAGACTGAATCCTGATGGATTCCTGATAGATTTTACATGCGGTTTTCAAATCTGTACTGTTTTCAGCACCTCCACTGCATGATAAGACCTGCTTATGGGACGGTAATTCATAGGCTGTCCTTAGATTTAAAGGGGTGTAGTGTGTGGACACAATGTGCATGTACCCCCCTGTGGTGCCTGCCAGTAGCGAATATCACACCTTCCTTACTGAGCAGGAGCAGTAGCAGACATTTTGATTGTTTTTAGTACTCCCTTCCAGTGCTGATGTGGATCAGTCATGCACATGCAGCGAACTGTAATGCTTCATTACGGCTTGTTGTTCGTTGTTTCTCTATATTACTCTATATTCCATGCAAAACGCTGTCATAATTATGATATGTTCCCAGTGTACATGCAAACATGCAATGAATTGTGCATAATTGAAATAAAAAATAGTAAGCTCAGTGAAATAATGGGAGTGAGATGTTGGGTTTACTCAACATTTTGCACAAACAATGGGTGCAATTCTCGATCGCTGTGGTGTAGCCAGGTATGGTGTGAGTATTCTCATTTGCTGCATGGCAGCAAATCTGGTTTGGGGCCGTGCTCATTGGCTGCATGGCAGCGAATCAGGTCTGGGGCTTTGAGGTAGGCCCGAAAGCCTTTACCACCAGGCCTGGGCCTGGTGCCTACCAAATAATTATTCAAAATAATTAAAACCAGTCATCAAGAGCTTCAACTCATGATGAACAAAGCCGGGGAGTATAGTAACATTTTTAATTGGGGGATCAGGTGATTTCTGGACCTTTTGACTCGCAGGTTTTAATTATTCTGGGTATTTATTTGGTAAGCTCAGGCCCAGGGCTGGTGGTATAGGCTTTCGGCCTACCCCAAGGCCCCAGACCTGATTTGCTGCCATGCAGCCAATGAGAAGACTTACACCATACCTGCTACACCACAGCGATTGAGAATTGCACCCAATGTCTGCACATCATGCAAGCCATGAATTCTGTTTAGTGTCGCTGTCATAGATTTCTTTTCAGTGACCCCCCCCCCCCCCCCACACACACACACACACACACAAGACTTCGGTGTATACTCTATCGACTGGACAAATGAACTCATAATGATTTTACTTTAACAAGCTCATAGAGCTATGACCTTGTAGAACATTTTGTGCAAATCTTTCAATCTTTTTATTATTATTTTAATAATAAAAGATCCCGAGGGTCCCTGGAACACAATATCTTGGGTGAGTTATGCTGCCCCCCCCCCCCCCCCAAAAGGGGTCTTGGTCATGAAAACATTTGAGCACGAATGAAAAGGTTTGACCACCACAGAATTATAGCAGGGATTTAAAAAAAAAAAAAAAAAAAAAAAACTTTTACATAAAACCTAGTTTAGGTTATTTTTAAATAAAGTAATGCTGCTGCTCTAGTGAGAAAACAATTAGCAAATGAGCATTAGTTTTGTTGACCTGCTTCCACAATAAATGTGGAACAACGGCTCGACACAGTCTAGACAGAAGAGGAAAGCACACGTTGCTGTCATTTTCCTACACTGTGAGGTGTGCTGTTGTTACAATTCTTCTCAGTATGCAAAACAAAAACAAAACCAACCTAAAAATAGCAGCGATCAAGAATGCCATGAGACTGAAAAGAAATGGATGACAGTGACACTGTTGCTGGAACTGAACAAAATTCATGGCTTGCATGATGTGCAGACATTGTTTGTGCAAAATAGTTCTTATTATTTCACAAGCCCTTATAAGTTCTCTTGGTAAACTATTCATAAAAAAAAACACTTGTCCACTTGACTTCCCCTGTAGCGGGCATGTTGGATAGATTCTTTCAGAGATGGGTAAAAACATGTTTTTGTTTGTCTTGGACTTTGAGAAACTGTACAGCACAGATGAGGATAGATAGGAAGGAGGATGCGCAACAATGCTTGAACCATTGGGGCAGCACATGTTGTTGATGGGTACACAAGGTCGAGCACTGTGCTTTGGGTCTTTCTTATCAATCCCTAGGTAAAATGCTCTCACAAATTCTCAAATAAATACATTTGTTAGTAAGGTGGCAGTAACCGTTGTAGTAATACTCTGTATGCTTCAGTATAGAGTCTATAGGCACAAGCAAACGATGTGAACAATACTGAAATAATGTGTGCAAAAGGAGCTCATTTTAAAGCAACACAAAGTATAAAGGTTATGCTGATTATACTTGAGAAATGCAGAACAGCATATGTACAAACAAACAGTGCTCCCATTGGAGGTGTGTGTGTGTGTGTGTGTGTGTGTGTGTGTGTGTGTGTGTGTGTGTGTGTGTGTGTGTGTGTGTGTGTGTGTGTGTGTGTGTGTGTGTGTGTGTGTGTGTGTGTGTGTGTGTGTGTGTGTGTGTGTGTGTGTGCGCGCGCTTGCACATCTAAGGTTCACAGACTCCCAACACCTGGCTGCCTCAGAGCATCTCTCTGTTGCTCTAATAATTGAGCAAACAGCTCACATTGCACTTTTTCCCACAGAAGCTGGTTTGCTCCCCTTAAGCCTTGACTTCCAGGCCGGTAATCCCACCCTCCACCAACCCACTACCCCCAAATCCAACCCCATGCTCTCATCATCATCATAGTCAATTACCCAACACTCGCAGACACCCAGTGCATCAAATATTTAACACCGCCATCCTAATATTGACTTTGCTCTTCATTACTCCTCCAGTGAAGAGAATTGATTTAATAACGGAAACCAATAGGTGATCATAGCCTTGGCCTTGAGTTCACCTGGTCATTCTGTGTCTTGGGATAAGAGCAGGCGCTCCTAATGGTTTACACAAACACACATCCACCAATCCTCTGCACCAGCGAGCCAAACTGCACGGCGGGGATCAGGGCCACGCAGTACTATAATGAGCTCATTAAATATAATTATGGTTATTTTGCCTTTTAAGATATTCAGCAGGCAATCTGTATTCATAGTGCAATCTAAATTGTTTTCCCGGCGGATCATTTGTCTGACATACTGTATAAGGTCCATGTCCTATAAAAGCATTATATGGATTTTCTTCATTATTATATTTCAACTAACTAGCCAGTCAAGGATTATTCCAGTGAGGTTCTGAGTTTCATCAAGGGTCTCTCTGGTAAAATTAGAGCTGATATGTTGTGGTGGTAAGCAGGCAGGCAGACAGAGACAGGAAGGCAGACATGCAGACAGGCAGACAGACAGACAGACCTTTGTGCGTGTCTGTCTGCCTGCGCGTGTGCATACATGCCTGCCCATCTGTGTGCGTGCCTGCGTGAGTCTTTATTGATCATAAAATGCCCTCACACAAACAGCTGTCTCTTTTCCAAAGTGCTGTCTTCTAAGACTAAAATGTAGGTAAATGCATACATGCTTCAGGATATCAAAGGAGAAAATGACCCAGGTTGTAACTCAGTTATAGTCACCAAACATTGGTTAATATACACATGAAAGATCCTGAAGTAATGCATGCAAGAGAGGCAAATTCTAATCCTGAGGCTGTTTCTACAAATAGGCCTACATGTCTACAAATTTCAGCACTTGCACAGAAGCCCGGGTTCAAATCAGGGCTAGAAAAGAAAAATTACATTGTGCAGCATTAAAGAGGTTTGTTTTTAAAATATATTACGTTCAAAGATTTGCACACAATTTATTTTTAAATAGCATATCTACAAGCATAGCACACCACTTGCCATACGCTATTTTTGATTAGAAAAAAACAATGTGCTATATACTCTTGTTCTAAAAAATAAATACATAGACAATTTCCTGGTTTTAGAAACAAGAAAAATGTCCCTCTCGGCACCACGATTCAGAGCTATTTGGCCAATCCAAGCATATGCTAGGTGTATCGATGTTGCATCGTTAATGTTGAAATGACCCATGAATTTTGGTACACTAATGGACATATTATTGCATTGCAACATTACCGTATTGCATGTATTGCACTAATATAAAATAATATGTGGAAAATGCAGGGCAAAGTCTTGTTCAGTCTAAAAAAAATGCTGCCAAGTCCCCACTTAATCAGAAATAATAAATGGCACAGACATTTTACATTGGGGAAAAAAGTATTGATTGGAAGGGCAGGACTCCCGTCTGGGTGGGCATAGAGTCCACCCCCCAGTCTTGTATAAAAGAGAAATTGGGGCACAGGTGTGTTTATTTGCACAGTTTGACATCGACCTGGCCAACTGTGCCGGAGATAAGCTTTATGTAGACGGACGCAGATGGACACAAATGGGCGGAATGCAAAACATACTCTCCCCATCTCTTCGGCCTACAGTGGAAACAAAAAAGGAAGACATTTTAATCAATGGGGGAAGAAATGGTGGAAAACCATGTGTTTCCAAGGTCCTGTCATTGGCCTTTTACACTGTTGTCACAGCACCTCCATCCATCCATCCATCCATCCATCCATCCATCCGTCCATCCATCCATCCATCCATCCATCCATCCATCCATCCATCCATCCATCCATCCATCCATCCATCCATCCATCCATCCATCCTTGTAATAGATGGATTTGCTCTCTGTTCCATCTGTAAATATTAGTATGACGTGAGCTGACAGGTTTCTGTTTACTGCCATAACATTGCAGGACAAGAAAATCTTAAATATTGACTTGGTGGCATTAGTGATTTATTCAGCCACATTTAAACCTGGTTGCTATGGCGGACAACGATCAATGCTGAGCTGAATAAACACGCATTTCCCCCTTAACACACACAACACAGGGAGGGTGTATCACTGTGTATTGTTGGCTGATCATGGAACTGCTGTGACAGGCCTAAGTGTATAAATAGAATACACTAGAAATAGATATGTCAGAGTCAGACATGTGCTGTCATGCATGGGAGAGGAAAGCACTTGACAGGTAGTGCATTGGGGACTGATGCGATATGATGCGGCTTTGGACTCTATTGTTTTGTATTAATTGAAGCATGTCTGGGCCTGTGTTCAAGAGCTGGTAATGTCACTGTCCTTATGACACACTAGGGCTACTGATTGACCGGCAAAACATGGTTTTCAAACCATTATTAATAAGAAACGGTAGCTAACGACACACATACTTGAGAACAACAAGGTGACTGAGTCACGGGTGAGTTTTAACCGGCAACGCATGCACAGATGAGTCTTACCCAGCCAAGCATTTGTCAGACTAATGCTGATCAGACCAACATAATTTATGCCCCTCCTTCTACAGTACAATTTGTTCTTTTTCTCGCTTTTTGTACTTTCAAGATGTATCAAATTGTTAAAAAAATAGCAGATGTAAAGCTCAAGAATACAGATGCCATGAATTGACATGCTGCTATTTTTTTAATAGCCAACACGAAAATTACACAGACGCTTTCCTGGTTTTCATGAGTTAACACTATTTCAACATCAGAAGATTTAATACCATAAAATAAGTTTTCGTATGTTCTACATGAAAACCAAAGTTGAATCCCATAATAAATTATTGAACATCTCTGACCATTTATTTTATGCTGTGTGAGCATTTCTGAAGATCATTTGGCTCAACTGCTAAAGTGATCTCTAGGACTATTAAGGGCTAGTAATGGTAAAACGCCTTCATTCAAAGACGACATTCCTTTCACCCGTTTGTGATGGAGGAAAGGGGAATTCCACCCACTTTCAACATTTTACTATGGTATTAATAAACCTTAGAGATGTTATGTGGAAATAATACATTTTCCCCCATTCTGTTTCCCAGTAATGGAGGTCTGAAAAAAATCATTGCCATGTTGACCAGCATGTTATTGATTTTTCTTTTAGGACCTTTTTTCTGAGAGTATAAAAATGGAACCAATTTGACCTGTTAGGGTTCATTTGGTTCCATTTGTACACTCTGAGGAAAAATAATGTTGAAAATGGGTGGAAATTCCCCTTTGAGATACCATCGTCGATGGTATCTCAACAAAGAGTAGGCTATAGAGGTAAAAAATAAATGGCTAGACCTGGAGAACCCTATCAGGTGTTCCGTTAAAAGCGACACACTCTCTATTCTAATCTTCTGACCACGATTATAATAAACCAGCCTTTACCTGATAACAGGACACTGATTCCACATCCCTCTCACAGGCTAGTCTCCATCCCAGTGCTGGGAAAAGCACATTAATTCAGATAGGGGAGATGGGCGTCTGTCATAAATAAAGACAATTAGCTGCACTTTGAACACAATTTTCCTGGCTCCCACTTCACCCACCGTCAAATTCCCCTCTCACAGGTAATCATTAATCATTAATTAATTAAACAAGCCCACCAATGGTACCGGCATCTGTCCTTTGTTAATCAGCCAGTGTTCCTTTCCAACTAGGATACAAGGAGCAGTAGATATGCATGATATTCATAAAATCGGCCTCATCTTTCTAGGGCACCCGTTCTTAGCTGTTTAATGAATAGGTGTTTAATGCATTCTGTGTTGTGTCCCTACATTTTCAAAATAGCTCAGTTTATGTGCAGTTTATTTTGTGGCTACATAATTACCCACATGAAAAAAAATGTCTATGCGAACTCTTGAAAGTCACATCTTTTATACAAGCCACAAAAAATATGAATCTTATATCTGTTTTGCATGTCATATATTTCCTATCAATTAAAAAAATACATATATTTCACTTTACAAAAAATACTATGGATCTTATATCTTTTTTGAATGTCATATGTAATTCTTATAAATTACAAAATTATATATGTTTCACTTTACAGTTGTACAATGTTAACGTTATTCTCTGAGGATTGTATATGGGTGCCACTTTTCAAGAGTCCACATATACATTTGTTTCCATGTGGGGAAAGGGGAATTGTTAATATTATACACCTACATAGAGTTGTTGTTCTAGGGACCCATCTGTGCCAACACTACACACACTATAAAGTGTGACAACTACGCACAAAAACTGCTGCTTGTATAAAGGTTACACACACCGTCACATTCTGGGAGTGGTGACAACATTTGGGGGTGAACCTTCAGTATTTATTAAACTCTAAAAGCTATAAACGACGGCATCTTTTAGTGCTGTTGTCAGACCTTCACTCCATCCACTATCGGCGGCGTCATCTGTACACACCGTATCAGTCAAGCTAATGTCCGTCTGACTGCAAGCAGTCATTCTCACTATGTACTCTATGTGCTATTGTACTGATTGGCCTTCATTCATGAAGTCATCACAATTCATCACAAAGTGAAAGATTAAAAATATTACTTGAGTAACAAGGAAAAACAAAAATAATATCATAAAGTATACTTAAAGAAATAGCCTATAAAATAGTGCTAAAATGCATAGTGCATATGTTTTAAAATATAATTTATATCTGCCACTGTTCCTTTTGGGAAAGGGAGTCAGGACACAATAACAACTCTCTTGTCCTCAGATGAGCCCTCCAGCTTCACTTCCAGTCATCACTATTCTCTATACAGTACATCCAGCTCATTAGTACTGTGTGCTCCTGCATCTTTCTTGAGTACACGTATGGGACGTCCTCGCGACTGGTGCCCATGTGTTTATTCCCACAGCACCAGTTTGCTGGCTCTTGGTGTCTTTGCCAGTGCCCTGTAAGTCTCATTCTCTCACAACAAACGGCAAGAAATATGCGGATAAAGCATTTTTTATTAATAATGCTTCTCTTCTCTGTGTCCCCTCTCAGGTTGTCCTCAGATCCGTGCATTGGTCCTGTACTGTACACTGTACTGTACTGTACTTTGCTGCACCATGCTGTGGATGGAGTGGAGGCTGGTGGTGGACTCCCTGCGTGGGCGCAGGAGGATGCTGCCCTGCACCTTCTGGTTCCTGCTGCTGTTTGCCGCTGGTGGCCTGGTTCTCTTCATCCACCTGCAGGACCTGTCTGAGATGGTCCAGCAACAGGGACCAGGTTGGTGTGTCTGCATGCATTCTACTGTACATAATACTAGCAAAGATGGGTCATTCATCAAGATGGGGTAGATCTCCAATAGCACCCAGCCACAGATGTCGCGAAAGTATGTAAGAAACTGGTGGATAGATTGTGCAAGACTGTGTTTTGCTGGGACAGAAAAGTTGTTTATCTACCTGATTTGTCTCTTTGAAAAAATGCATTTTAGTGTGGAAATGGGAAGGTTGCGCGGCTTGTGATGATCTGGTCCGATATTTGTTTTATTGATAATAATAGAAGTTAAGAAGCTGAGTTCACTCTTGCATTGTAAATTATAGACTGCAACCTGCTTCTGGTCTTGTGGAAAGGCAGTCACCTACTTTATGCAGATGTGAGAAGTAAACTTCTCAGATGGCTTTTTAAAGTGAGTGTTGAAACAGCACCCCTGTTGGTACCATACACATACAGTATAGGGACACAGGAACATGGGGCAGCACCAAAAAACTACAAAGGTGTGCACTGAAGTGGCTGCACCCTATGGATGCACCACTAAAAAACACACACCAGCAAACAAAGTAAAAGCAAATGCCCATAGTGGCCCATTACCTCCTCCTTTCATGCTGTGACTAGTGTTTTATAGCACTACCATGTTTTCTCCCCTCAGTAGAGTCACATGCTGTTGTGCTTACAAGGTACATGGCTGCTCCGTTTAATACACCTTCATGTCCGCTTTTCACCTTTTAGACACTGAGCTGACATTCAATCCGAGCACAATGAAGAGTCCACTACCTGATCCACAAGTCAGAGATATAGCCTTGTGAATGTGAGCCTTGTGATTTTCTAAACCTCTTCATGTCACAGTACCCCCATGTACAGTATTCGGCCACAGTGTAGTCAACATATTTTGACTATATTGTCTGAAGTGTTGTCAAAAGTATGTGATTTGTAAAGCCGTACAAATATGAGTGAAGGCAATATAACAGAAACAAACTTTTGAAACTGCACATTTGGCTCATAATTGCACATACCAAGCAGGGTTAAATCCACATACACCTGGGGGTGCGAAACTCTAATAAACAAACTGACTTGGGCAGCACACGACCGATTATTGATTTAACAATAAATAAACAACCTAGACAACCTACTGTGAGCTTATAGATCTGCTATTTTTGAATCACTAATTGCATGCACAATTGTCACCCCACAAAAGCACAGAAATGCACATATATACAGTAGACACACACACATGTAGTTGCCTATACAGTACGGATCAACGGTTATTAGAGCAAACACTGGCAACAAAAGCTAAGAAGAAAAGTACACTATAGGGCACCCATGAGGACAGTGGTGGGATGATGCAAACGTACAAATGGATGCATACAAGCACAATAACACACACATGGCACTCCAGAGAAGCCGACTAATGGACCACACACATGCACTCAAGTGCACTAAGTATTCACACAAACCACGCAGACAAACCACACACACGTACACACACACACACACTCGCACACATACACGCACACGCACACGCGCACACACACACACACACACACACACACACACACACACACACACACACACACACACACACACACACACACACACACACACACACACACACACACACACACACACACACACATTACAGTACAAGTATGTCCAGTAAGCCCCTCCTGTAAAACAAATCATTTATTGTCTCGGAGGTACAGAGACTTGGAAGGGTATTCTATTCTGTCCCTAACAATGCATAACTTGGAGGACAGCGCTGAGCCGACTGAAGGTGACTTTCCAACACTCGGGCGTAAGCTCAAGTCACGCTGCGCCTCCCAGTGCCAACATCACTGTTACTGGGTGGTGGAGGGAGAGGCTGTCTGGGAGTGTTGTGCGTCTTCTTGCGGTTGTGTCCTTGAGCAACAGACTGAACATGTAACGCAGGGGCGGATCTAGGCATGGGGGGAGGGGGGCAGTGCCCCAGTGCCCCAACAAACATGATGGCATGCAAAACAACCCACATTTCAAAGATATTTCAAATTAAGTGCTTATATTTAAAATAATTTGAAACACTACTGCTGTTACTAACTAACTACAGTCGTGGCACCACTAAACCAACAGCATTTCATCATTGAAAACAGAAAAGTCTCTGAGTCAGACCTTTAGCTTTATGCATGCTGCGTGCCTGTTTCAACTTCAACAACAACTGATGTTATTATTGATACTTTACTTGCCTAATATACTGTACTGTAAGTCCTGTAACCGAAAATGGTATGGGTGCGACTTCATCGATGAAGCCGCCCCCACACCATTTTCTCCTGCCCCCCGAATTGGGAAATGTTACATCCGCCCCTGATGTAACGGCTCCCGGCCAATGAGCAGCATGGTGTCTTGCATATGGTTTCTACTGTGCGTGTGTGAATGTGTGATCAAATGAATGTACTGTAACATAAGTGCTGTGTATAAAAGGCACTATAGCCAGGAAAGCCGGCCCCATTTATTTACTTTATTGATCCCTGTGGGGAAATGTATTCTTGGCGTTTGACCTGATCCTACTTATTAGGAGCCACTGAAGCGACCACTGAGCAGTGCCTGGGGACCGGCTCCAGGTGTGAGGCCAGGACTATGGTACCTGTGTGTCCCCCAAACATGCATGCAGTTGTGTTGGAGGAAAGCCAAAATGTACAGCTCATTAGCCTACTTAGTGGTGGGTAAGAAGAACTTGGCAACCTTAAGCATGGGTGCCAACATTGGCACAGTTGAGGATAGCCTAAATTCTAGCTGACACATAGTGTGAGTGAGGACATTTCCTTTAATATAAAATATTCTTTTAAAATGTGGTCCATTAAATTCCCCTGAAGTCCCCTGGCTCTCACATCAGTAGGCAAATCAAACCCTGCATATAATTCCACATTCATACAAACTCTGAGTGCTGAACGGGGAGAGAGTCTGAGAATTGGGTAATTGCCCTGAATCTGATGGTCATTAGAATGTCCTGATTTGAAAGAAAAGAATAAAGGTAATGGTAAAGTGTGGTGGTGGGTTCAAATCCTACCTTTCTTCTTATATGACTTATAACCAATAACCACATACTGTAACCTTATCATTGAACAATCAGTTTTCGCACTTTTAAGTAGAATTACTACTGAAACTGAGCGATTTTCAGGGACACAGGCTCCATTCAGCTGCACTGATAGAATTGTTCTTTAACATCCCTTAAAATAGAATCCTTTTGGACATGCATTAGTTTTAAGCTGTAGCAAACGTTCAAGTTCAACAAGAGGGAATAATGCTTGGAGGTTCTCCTCTAAAATACCTCCTCGCCATCAATTTGAAAGCACAAAATGTTTGGCGTGCCGTGGTGTCGCCCGGCCTAATTCTCTGCAGGGCCTCCTCTCTGACCTGTCAGATTTGGCGTCCCCCCATTACCAGACTCAAATTGTTTCCCTCCTTTATCGCTTCCTCCATGCTGTAGTTAACTGTCACGCTGCGAAGCAGGAGTAATTGGCCGTGAACTGTGGCGAGTGTGAAACAGTTGGGAGTCAGTGAGTCTGAAATGAACTCCTGCATACCTGCTGCTCTCGGAGGACAGACGCTAATGAAACGCCTCAATCAGAATAATCAGAAGCAATGACAGAATCACAACAGGTTATCGTATATACGTAACGTTCATTGGCCCAAGTTGTATAACTCAAGGAATTTGGGTTGTTGTTGTTGCTCAGATTAAACATTAATCTGAACATGGCAACATTAAATAAATTAATTGGGTGGGATAACAAATTACTGTACTGTAGGCAGCTGGGATTTGGATCTCCTCTGCACATTATGCACAATCTTGGTAAAAAAAACTAGACTGATTGCACTGATTATTTATGCGAAATATTTACAAACGACGTACGCTACATGCGGCACACTGAGGCAGAAAGCTCTGCACAGGAGGGAGAGAAAGAGAGGAAGACGGAATCAGTCAAGCATGAATAATATTTAGTTGCCGGGGTGAAAACAGACATTGGGTAGTACTATGATTTTAGTTATGTGCGGTGTTGGGCAATATTACTTAGGGGGATAATAACTTTACTTTATTTATGGCTCCTTATTACTAGAATCAAATAATAATATATTACACATTAAAATATTACTTTCCCCCCTCCCACAACGTACAACACAATCTGTTTGGTGACAACTTGCAACAACAGTGATAACTTGTAGTGTATGTCATGTGCGCAGAATGCTACAGTGGATTTTGGTGTACATGCAACACGCTGCCTGTCAGTCCAGCACCTATACTGTAGGCTATGTGGCATGCGGCTGGAACATTAGGCCAGCGGGTGCCCCTGGATTTTTCATTTAAAAAACTTGACAACAGACATTCTGCATAATCAGTTATTTTGGTACTTTACATATATTTTTTGAAAAGACACTACTTTTGTACTTTTAATTAAAGTGGGGGTGCCGTGATTTTTGTATTTTTTCCAATTTTGTACATGTTTAAGAGGTGACAGTATGTAAATAGACTCCTTTGTGTGTTTTTTATGTGCAATGATGTCTTCCCTTTGTATTTAGGGTTTCTTCCTGGGGGCTGAACCTTTCCAGTCAAACGTGCCAATGAAAAAAACTTCAGTATAGTGACATCATGTGCTCAGCTCCTCCCATAACTCCTCCCCCTTTATCATACAACTAAAGCTGTGGGTGTGGCTTCAGTTCAGCTGGATCTCCACCCATCACCACCCACCAGGCAAACCAGGCATACTTAATGAACTGGTGGAGTGGAATCATAAAAATGACAGTTTAACAAACACTGTACACTTTTGGGGAAAAAATCTTACTTTTCATATAACATTAATACCTGATGATCATGTTTTAGGGTAGAAAAAAATCACGGCACTCCATCTTTAATTAAGTAAAGACTGAATACAAAACCTTTATTAGTAACAGAACATTTCCACATTGTGGTATTGGTACAGTACTTATGTTTTTAGGGCCAATGAGGCTCCTTGTCCAGAGTGCTCTTTACTCTGCTGAGTGTCAGGCAGCTGTGCTGTGAGTCCTCATTTCTATCGGCACTGTGTTGGCCTCTCTGCCAATAACAGCCACTCAGCCATAGAGCAGAGCCTCTCTCCACAGGCCTATAATTATACTGATTGTCAGATCCGTTTTCTAATTGTCTCACCCAACAATCTTATTTCACAGGCACAGGCACACCAACAAAAATTTGGACCACAATGGAAACAAGCCTGCTTGTGTCTTTCTTCCATGTGTATATTGTAACCTTTTTACTGTATGTCACCTGCTGGCCTGGGTGTGTGCTGGCCTGGGACTGGCCATGTTTTATTGGTAGTGAAGTCATCAGACAGACAGAGCCAATGCAAATTGTGAAAGAATAAATCCCATCCCTTTCCACCGTAGAGGATTTCATTATCAGCTATAATGTTGTAAGCCAAAAGGCTGTAAAACGATGCTATAAAGTATAAATAAAAATGTCACAGAGAAATACTATTAAAATCAATACTACGAACAATACTGTTACATCCAGTGACACCAATATGTCTGTCTGGTAGAGCTCAGGTGAGGTTACAATGTGAAATTAAGGCGGGGATTTTCAACCTTTCTTTTCCCAGGGACCACAATTCTGACTATAAGAGCAACCTGGGGACCACCACTATTGGGTCCCATGGGCTGACCAGGGCTGTCACATATCTCACGGGATTGTCCCGAAATAGCACTGCTGCCCCGCGTGCCTCAAATCAAAGATATGGGAAAAGAATTGAGGCCTACATGGCTTTTGTTAAAGCTGTTGTACAGTAGGGCCAGCAGGCTAGATTTCATTATTTATGAAGACGCATTCATAAATAAAGCACTTTTAAACTGAAGACCACCTGCAATACGTTGGTTGAAAACCATGCTTTAAGGCCACAATTTGTATTTTATTTTTTAGTTCTCACTTTTGTGTGGATCTCACATTCTGCTATGAAGGCAAGCCTTTCATCCAGTTTGCTGTACTGCATCTCTTGATAAGTATACAGTATACTGAAGAAAGGTTCACTGTCTGTGGAAAACACTTGCTATTAGTTCCATGAAGGCACAGTGAGAGTATATTTGCCTTAAGCTATATGGTGCTTCAGCCCAGCAGAAGCTCATATCTAATAGCGTTGAGGTTTAATACATTGTGTGTGTCAGCTTCTATCTGCCTCTCTCTCATTCTCTTTATTTGTACTATACTACTGCAACAAAGCGATCTTGACGTGGATGAAGACAACAGCACAGTACAGTGACAATGGGCTGAGAGTCCTGCAGTTTAGCCGGCGAGAGACTTTGCCCCCCTAGATTGATCTCAGTCCCACACGTACAGATGTAATTGCTAAAGAACATTTTGAGAGTCAACCTAAAGAGCCAGTAGTTCAGATAAATTGCTGGCAGAAATGTTCATCCCCGGAGCAGCACTCGCTGATGGCTGCAAGGTCTGGTTTTGTGTCACATCACTGAAGCTTGAAAAAGTGGAGGGAACGTGTCTCACACTATGGCTCCAGGATACTGTAGCTGCTGTTCCAGTTATTCTGAATCATTTTCATGCCAAGAATTGTGGTTCGTCTGAGCAGCATACTGAAAGAGTGAATTTACCTAATCATCCATCCACCCATCCATGCATCCATCGCTTATCCTTTCCAAAGTGGGGGTGGCGCCCCCCTGTGCCCTGCCAACCCCCACTTTGAAAAGTGATGTGGTGTGGTCGGGGCATCTTCCACATGGGTAACTAATCTGATGTTGTTTTTAAGGGAGCAACTGGCTGACCTGGTCGACTGTGAACCCAGCAGTCCATGGTCGGCTATTCTTGCCTTAATAATACACCATAATAACTCCTCCAGCTCTAATCACCACTATAGCAGCAGCAACCTCTTGCAGAGGAGAACAGGCTATTGACTGGATATTGTCAGTGTACGCCGTGTGTGAGTGAATGCTTGCAAGCATGTGTGGCGTGAGGGAGAGGGATGTATTATGTTATGATACTGTAGCATGCTGCATCACAAGATGCCCAGCCTGCACTGGGCATGTCTTGTAAGACAACTAGAAAAATGGCCCTTCTGGGCACAGGTCTCCACCAGGTCAAGTTGTAGCCCCCTGGTGGCGTTATAGGCCAGTGTGAAAAGGTGCATCTTCTTGTATTTGATGGCAATTGGATGATTTGAGGCATTTTGTTCCAAAAATGTGTTTTGCAAAAATCCATCTGTTGGAGGGGCTACGTGTAACAGCTGGTTAATGTCAAGATTGTCTTCATGATTTGATGCTTGTTGTTCTATACAGGCCAATCATGCAAAGTCGATTATAGCAAATTAGGATGGAATATGAAATATGGATTAGGTCTTGAGCTCATGACTCAAAAATCTGCTTCCTGATGGCACTAGAAAAAGCTGAACTGAAGTGAAAAAATACAAGTCCTCCAAGTAGTCAGCATGCAACATTTCTTGCAGATCAGTGCAGTTATAGGTAAAAATGTTAACAGCTGCCTCATGGTGGCGCTATAGCAAGCTGTTCTATAATCACAAGTAAGGAACAAGCCTAAATATAAAAACACATCCTGCAACAAGTAAACTAGTAAAGCATTTTTTCAAGCAACTTTACTGAAAAAGGTCACTTATAAAAAGTGGATATAGCAACACCTGGAGAAAGCTAAGAAATGTTATCACGTCAACTGTGCGCCACAAATAATATAAACTATGAAAAATGACATGTGTGGTTTAGAGAACTGAACTTTATTCCTACAAATTCGCGACTGTACATTCACAGTGACTTAAAGACTGCCGACAGGAAGGATTTGAGTGGCCCAACCTGAACAAGGAAGTGTTGGCTGCATAAAGGGGATTGTGATCAGTACAGCAACAGCAGGGTTTGTTACCAGCCTTGTTAAAGAAGGGCAGCGTGACTTCTGTGAAGTCTGAGGCTGAAAAGAGCTGTTCTCACCCAGACTTCCAGGCATGTCTGGTCTGTTCACAACAAGCCTTCTGTAAACCAACCTGCCTTCCTTTAAATTACCTTATACTGCAGCTCTGTTTTCTTACAAATTCACTATACACTACAGAGAGAACTGAACCATTAAGCCTTGCAAACTTTTCAGGTCATACACCCCAATATATTATATATTTGAACTGGGGATCCAGCCTGACAAGCTCTTTGATGCAGTAATAGTCACTTTCTTATTATATTATAGTAAAAAATATTATATAATATAAAATAATACGAAGAATATGTGCATGTAATTTCAAATTAATCATCTCATACTAAAAATATATATAAAAACAGTGGAAATAGCAGATTTACAAGCTTACAACTTAACACTAAGTGATAGCATGTGCTCATAGATCCGTTTCATTCTCTTGATTGGCTTCATGCCGTCATGACCACTGGCGGCAGACATTTTAACCATGAATAATTTTCATTTTTATTACATTTTATGCCTGTGTTTATTTTAGAGAGATGCTTTTGTGTGTAATTCAATAAACGTATTATGTGCCAGCATGGAGATAAAACATACAACACTCGCTTGTGCACACGCATGCACACACCCATGCACTCACGCACGCACACACACATGCACTCGCACACGCACGCAGGCACGCATGCAGGCACTCACCTTCATCAAGACTGCATGTTTCTTATTGGGTAGTATATTATGTATTAGATATGGTTAATGAACTTATCTTCAGGAATTTTTCATAAAAAAAGAGCATTTGCTCCTCATAATAAGCTGGAAAATTATCCTATTATGTGGCAAGACAACATTCTTCTAGCGTTTTGGTTCCATGAGGTTCAACAGTTCAGTAGGTCATGGCACAAAGCCCTGTCTGGTGGTGAACTTTCCCAGTGATATTGGAGTTAGTATGGTGCATCTACATCTGACCAATTTTCTTTTCAACCAAGGTCCATGTTTTAAGGTTGTTCAATCAAGGATGGTTATTTTCATTGAACTCATGGTTAAAGGTAGGGGAAGTGATTTCACTTTTGTCAGATATCACCCCCCAAAAAAAAATCTGTTAAAATGCTCTATTATAAGGTGTGGAAACCATATATGGAGTTTCCCCCTCCCCCACATTAGCAGAGGAGCTAATAAAAGTTCCCCAGGTGGTAGCGAATTCTCCTCCAATCAGGATCGAGCAGCAGGTTCACATAGTGTAGCTACTGTTGGGGCCCCCTAGTGCACCAGGCTGGTACTACACGATGAATTTCAAATCACTTACCCTACCTTTAAATCGGAGTTTGGCGTTATAATGGGTATGTACAGTACTACAGTACCTACTGGGGATATTAGCTGCCCGACAACTAGATTGAAGCTCAGAGGTGAGTGTGTCTTCTCTGTCGTTGACCCAAAGCTATGTTGTAAAGCACTGCATTCTGCCTTCTGTGCCCTCCGTTACTCTTCCTCTGACCAAGCAGCGGTCATGTCTCAACAAAGTGGTTAGAAGGGTTAAAATCCCAGGACATTATACGCATTCAGCTTTAAGGGAGAAAAATACATTACTAAGTGTGGCAGCTGGCATTAAGACCATGTTAAAACGTCTCTAGTAGACATCGTTGGCATGCCATCGGTGCAGTCAGTTTCAGAGCAAACATGCCACAGGCTTTCACAAATGAAATGGCTGATGTGTACTTTTCGGCCCGTTACACTTCCAGGATTATGAATGTTCTGGATCTCCTAGTTCCGAGTGATCTTAGTTATTCACTGCACGGCACTACCTCTGCATGCACTATTATGCCTAATTTACGTGCGCCACAAACAGATGACCTACAAGCTCATAATGCTTTGCATTAAGTTCTATTTTTCACATTGTTCTATGATAGTGTTGCACGTGCAGGCCAAAAATAAATCCTGTACAGCTTGTAGGTGCAACATTTTCACACATTTTTGAAAAATGTTTCAAAGTGTCTACCTATAATGGCAAACGAAATGCATTGCTCTGAAAAGGAAATGCTACAGCAGCAACAACAAAATTCTCATTCTACTGCTGTGCCACCAAGATGTGGAATATGCTCTGACACCATGCATTAAAGGAGGATTGCTTTCTTTCAACATTGGCCTGAAAAAGAATAATCAGGGAGACCACATGGGGAGGTAAACGGTGTTACCATGTCAATCACCAGCACCTCTTTTTTCCTCTTTCTTTTATCTGCTTTGTATTTGCTGATGACATTTAACTTTTGTTATACTGTATTTATGCTTTGATGATGAATAAAATCAGGGGGTTTCAACAGGTGGTCCGGGGACCACCAGTAGTCCCTGAGAGGATTCTAGGTGTTCCCCATGCAGGCTAAATGATAGACAGTTGGTAACCAAATGAACCCAATTATAGGTCTGTAACTATAGAGAGCGAAAAATGAAACCAAATGGACCCTTAAGGTCCATTTAAGGGTCCAGAGTTAAATTATATTTAAACGTCTGAATTATTAACTGTCAAGAATCTACACAATTAGAAAATGCAGAAGAATTGATATTTTGACCAACATTTTGCCAGTTAAATCTCCTAAATTGTGGACACAAACTTAAAAATCCTTAGTTTTGGGTCAGAGAGACTAAACTCAACGTCAAATGGTGGTCCGTGTCTAAAATGCATGAATGAATAAATAGTGGTCCCTGGTAGGAAAAAGGTTGAAAACCACTGAATTAAATACACAGGGCCGGAACAGAATGTCTGACTGTACCATGTGGCCTTTGCAATTCGGACTATTAGTCAAACAATCAATCAGAACACCGCTCTCACTCCCAACCCTCGGCTGTAATATCACCTATATTTTTTCAAATCAACTTTCATCTTGGCTTTTCCGTGAGCAGACTCCCTCTCTCTCCATCCTTCCCTGACTCACCTCCAGTTCATGCACAGCCTGCCAGGGACTGCGTGGGCATATTGTTCCTCTCTGGAGGTAGAATTTGATCTCCCAGCCAGAGGTCCCGTAATCCCCCTAAGCCCTGTCTGTTTGCAGAGTCTAATTTAGCTGTCTCCTAATGTAATTAAATTGTGCCGATGACCCCTGGAGTGGGGGGTGGGTTGTGGGTTGGGGCTGCACAATATTTCTATGCAAATCCCAATGTTGGATGGATGACAGTCGCAGTGATGGAGGTGGAGGTGGTGGCAGGAGGGTGGGATGACAGGATGTTATTTTACCCTTTTTCTTTTTTCCCTCCCTCCATCCTCTTTGACTGTGCCCACAAAGCTGCATTAAACAAAGCCGTCTTTCTTGTGTAGCGCTGGCACTGGCCCCTCTATTGGGCACAAGGCACAAGGGAGAGCATTGGAAAGCAATACTTGGCACGGCTCACTCCATCGCAGGCATTTTACACAACCTCTTAAGTGCAAAACAAGGGAGAGCTTGTGTCTCGGGGGAACCGGCTACGATAACACACCTTGATTGGAATTTTGCGAACAGCATCGGTGGTGGTAGGGAGGGTGGGGGAGTTGGAGGATTGGGTACTAGGGCTGGGGGCTGCTCTGCTATATAGCCTGCCTCTGTGTTCAGCTTGGATGACCACCTGGACCGGTATCCCCGGCAACTGTTAACTGCAACTACTGTTCATGCAGGGGACCTCGGGGAGCAAGGGCGACTAAGGATACCTTAGCTTTAGGGAGGCTTCTGGGATCTCCTGAAAAGAAGGAGAAATAGATTGCCAAACGGGAAGTAAAACCCTGTATTCTAACCTCTGGGCAGGCAGTGTGGGTATCAGATGCCTACATCACACCGCCTTAGTGCCATTTTCCAGACCGGGGCTATCGAGAATTGTATTTGAGAACAACTCATGGCAAAATGTGAGATCACCCATGTGGTGTTCCATTTACATTAAATCCGTGGGTTATTCCTTGGGCTCTCCCAGCGTAATAAGATTTTCCCTGCAATCTGATCCTCCATCAGTGGCACATATCACAGTAAAATCCTCACCGCTAATTTAATACTGAGAGCGTGCAAATGTAACCATAATGGACCCCATTTGTACTGTTGTACGCTAACATTGCATTTGTGCACTCAGTCAACCAGTGCATGAATAAACACTGAGGATTTTATTGTGTAGGCTATAATACGCTGTCATAATGGATTTGACTCCTCTATCTCTACTACGAGCAAGTCTGTCATCGAGAAAAGAAAATCTGTATAAAATGTAAAACAGTGAGAAATCAAACAGAAAAGTAGTGTTGTGATATTATCTGATCTGCAGCTAGTTTGTGTATAGTGGACACATACTGTATGTACAAACCCACACCTTGACATGAACACAGAGAATATACATATTTTCTGCTAAACCAATAGATTTATGGAATGGGAATTATTAGTAATTGAACGCATCCCATGCGATATTTGCTGTTTATGTCGATATAGAATATATATATATATATATATATATATATATATATATATATATATATATATATATATATATATATATATATATATATATATATATATATATATATATATAGAAAAGGAGCAATAGGAGAGTCCAAAAGGAATCATGGGCCACAGCCACAAATCACATTAGTGTGGAGCTAAGGCTTGGGCATTATACTCTTTCTCAACTATTCTTCACTTCTCTGACATGAAAGAAAGCTTCAAAAGAGCTGATGGGGGTAATAGAAAGAGCCAGCCCAGGGAGCATAAAATACAGCAGAGAAAAGGAGTGCGTACACACAGTGTTCTGTACGCACTTTTCTCTGCTGTATTTTAGTAGTAGAAAGAACATTTCCAACTGAGCAGACTATACTCAGCAAGCAGGGAGTGATGTACATGTACTCAAGTACTGTACGTGAGTACCATTTTCATTTGTTTAACTTTACCTTCTGCAATAATGAGCAGATTTATTGTACTTTTGGTGCGTTTTGAAGCCATCATTGTTGAATGCCAGCTTGTGCATGAAGGCCTATTGCTACTTCTACTTAAATATATCGGTGCACTTATTCCACCACTAAGGAGGTTTATAGCATGCCCCGCTGATGCAGGGACCAGGAGAGCAGGGATGGTCCTGGCTGGGTGCAGGTGGTTGAGACTGTGAGGTTTGCCCTTTACACGAACACCACACAGGGCTGCATTAAAAAAACAACTCCAAAGGAAATCAAAACAGGATAGTAGAGGCGGGGGGTGGGAGGGGGTGAGCATGCAGGTGGGAACCCAATAGAGAGGTTGCCCCCCTTTTTATTGAAAGTCTTTGAAGGCTGTAATCAGGGGAGTGTGCCACTCAGCTGCTGCCCAGCCTAACCCCCCATGCTGGGTCACTGAGCGCTGTGGCTGCTGGTGAGGCAGTACAGTGGCCTTTACCGCAGCAACAAAGGGATAGGACAGAAACACCTTCATGGATAGTCCTGTCAGAACGCATCCTGTCTGTCTGTCTGTCAGTCAGAGCAGGACTACAGCAGGACAAGACAAGCGTGAAACAAAAGGAAACACTTATATATTTAACATTGATTTAAAGCAGTGGTTTTCAACCATTTTGGTACCAGCGCCCACTATTTATTCAGCATTTGAGCCACGGACCACCATTTGATGACATTCTAGCCCCACAGACCCAAAACTAAAGATTTCTTTTGCTTTTGTCCACAATACCAGGCTGGATTTCGGAAACAAAAAAGGCAAACATAGATCAAAAATGATCATTAATCTTCTACATTCTCTAGTTGTGTAGACCTGGGCTAATTCAGACACACAACATTTTAACAAGAGTTTACATCTGGTTACATCTGGTTAACCATTTTTCCATCATTTAGCTGGGGAACACCTGGAACCCTCTGAAGGACCACTGACGCACACACATGCGCGCGCGCGCACGCACACACACACACACACACACACACACACACACACACACACACACACACACACACACACACACACACACACACACACACACACACACACACACTTCTGCTGATAGATTTGGAAAGATTGTTTCATTTGTAGGCTTGGTGCAGTCAGTGGGGGATATATAATAGCAGAAGTAAAACTTTCCAAATTGATTTCTTTCATAATATGCCAAATTTAATTTTAAAAACTATAATGTTCTACTGGAACTACTAGTGCAGGTATTTTGTGAATGCAGCTTGAGTTGGGAATCTAATAAACAAAGTTATTGTTTTTCTCACGTCAGCACTATTTTCTTGTTGCATAATAATCAAGGTATAGAGTTTTGTACAGTTTTACTGTAATATGACTGGTGTTCACAATTTCCTCAGAAAAATATGATTGGGTACTTTAATAATCTGTAAAAAAAAAAAAAAATAAAAAAAAAAAAAAATAGAAAATTGATCCTGGCCTACTTGAGCCTTAAAGTACCCAGAAGGGGTGAGAATGGTTGGAATGCCCCTTTAAAGGTGTGGACAGTGTAGCATGTCCCCGACTGGGCATTTCACACTGGACGTGGGGATACTGTAATAACTTGCTTTGCCCATAATCATGCATACGTGGAAGAAAGGATTTGTGTTAAAATGTATACATTATTTGAGATGTTTCGCCCTTTTAACTTTGCCTCCACCCTTTAAGTCAAGCACGGAAAAAAGCCACAATGAGATGAAACCTAGCCTGGCTAAAGCCATACCGAATCAGCTGTTGGCATAAAAATGCCTGTCAGCAGATTGGTCTGGAATAGCTCAATTGTGCATCCACTTCCTACTCCATAAAATTGGGTTTCCAATCAGGAAACCCACCCTCTATGTAGGGAACTATTTTGAATACTGTGTCCTGATTGGCCACCTGAGTTCTTTGGAGTAGAAAGTGAGTGTAGAATTGAGCTATTCTATACCAACCTGTTGACAGGCAGTTGTTTTGCCAACAGCTGATACGGCCAGTACATTTCTGCAGCAAAGATGGGTTGGAATAGCACCCTGAGGGAATAAGAAAAGTACTTATCCGAGTGGTTGTTTAGGCTGCAGTACAGAGTGTATGAACATGTATTAAAAGGCAACATTTGTATGATCCATTGGATTCTAAATTGAAGGTGGAGGGAGGCCTTTTAAAATGACGCAGGTGCTTTACCAGTTTCGACAGGTTAAAAGACGGCCCAAAACACGACATTGACGGTGTGTTCCTCTTCGCATTTTGTCATTTTTCATTCGCCCCTTCATAATAGTGACATCTTTTGAAGGTATCCTAGGTGATGAACAGCCAACATCATTCCCGTTTCTTTTGTTAACGAATGAGAACAGGTCCTTCAGAGTGCTGCATTGCCTAGGCGACACTTATTAAAGTTAACGCTCTGCTTCTTTCTTATTGGCTATGACAGATATGGACCCTGATCAGTGCATCCAGTCAAACACCATCTGTATAACGCTGTCCCCACAACAAGTCCTCATCTTTCCACAGGAAAAAACAAATCTGCCTGCACCGCAGGAGCACCAATTAATCATGTCTGGATCGGTTTTCAAAGGGCCTTTAATTAGCCTGCAACATGTCTCCAACGTGTACCTCAGAGTCAAACCTGACATCTCTGCAATGTCCAAATTGTTTCTCTTATTAACCAGAAATTGGATAGTTTCAGAGGAGATACAGATTGCACTAAACATTATATACACCTCTAGTTTTGTTCCTCGTTTTTGAAAGCTTGATAAAACAATAAATAGAAAAATAGTAATTGAAGCTGAGAACAGCAGAGGTTTTGAGACAGGGGGATTTTGAGCCTGGTGACGTGAGATTATAACAGAGATTATAACATACCCTCTTGTTAGAATATGCAGGTAGCTGAACTACAAGGCATAATTTCTTACGGTCACTCAAAACATTATGTCGGTTCTATTGTGCAAGTCACACAATAGAATATTTTCATGTTTACACATATACAATATAGTTACAATATAGTAGTTACTACAATATAGTTGATCGTTGAAATTAAATTAAGTAAATCAATACACTTTCTAGTAGGGATGGGCAGATATATCGGCCATACGGATATTATTGGCCCATAAAAGCTTTAAAAATGAATATCGGAAAATGTCAGTATTGGGAAAAATATGATAAAAAATATGACTATTCCTGTTTTTTTTAACAGGAGTAAAAATATGAAAGAATAAAAAAAATATATGGAGGACCTTCCTCCAATTATGGTTCGGTGAGGACAGGCCTTGGTGCATGTGCTGTTGGTCTCACATTATTTATTTCTTGTCCACCACAAAAGCCAGCATATATCAGTATCGGTTGATATCGGTATTGGAAATTAAGAGTTGGACAATATCGGGATATCGGACATCTCTAGTTTATACATTGTATATTATTACAGACTATTGTATGCATGTGGCAGTGTGAGCTGAGATTGGTCTACTTTTGCAGGGCCTATAAGGGACAGATATAGATATATAGGGGTGCTCGGGTGGCGCAATAGTAAAGTATCTCTGACTGACTCCTCTTCTTTGTGTTCTATTAACTATTATGACAGTTGCTGCGTGTCAGGGGTGGATATAACATTTCCCAATTGGGGGGGCAAGAGAAAATGGTATGGGGGCGGCTTCATTGCCCGTGGCCCGAAAGGCGATGAATACCATTTTCATTTAAATTCTTTAGTTTTGTGACTGACAAGATCTATATCTTGTACAGGAGAGGCAAGTATACAGTAAGCATCAATAATATCATCAGTTGTTGTTGAAGTTGCAACAGGCACGCAGCATGCATAAAGCTAAAGGTCTGACTCAGAGAGTTTTCTGTTTTCAATGACGACACTGTAGGTTTAGTGGTGAGAATTGTAGTTAGTTAGTAGCAGTAGTAGTGTTTCAAATATTTTTAAATAGAAGCACTTTAATTTGAAATATCTTGGGTTGTTTTGCATACCATTGTGTTTGGTGGGGCAGATTGGGCATTTAGGGGGGCATTCCCCCCATGCCCATGCCTAGATCCGCCCCTGCTGCAGGGCCTGCTGGACAGGGAGAGTAGAAAGACCTAATGGGCGCTCCTCACTGGCAGGTCAAGTCAGGAGGATACGACAGCAGTGAATACTCATAGAAATGTGTCTCGGGAGGATAGTATAACCATTAAATTGGAGAGAAAGGGGGGTAAAAAGCTAAAATACAGCAACAGAGACAGGCTGACATACCCTGTTCTAGGAGGTTGGCCTTTTCAACGCAACTCTGTGAAAATAGTTTGCTAGATGCCCCTCTGCTATGCAGAGCAAGTTGACAAAGTAACCAAAGCATTTTGATGTTTTTCTTTGTGGAGAACCATGGAGCCTGTTGACTTTCGATAAACTGTGTACACTGTTCTATTCTCCCTAGTTCTGTTGCCAGAAATATGGCAGTCATTTCAGAAAAAAAAACAAAAGAAGGGGAAAAAAAGAAAACCCACCGCTCGCCTGGGAAAACCGAGAATAGCATAGTATCTGATTTCCTGTACTGTCTCAGAACAAAGACTGAGCCCCTCCATCTGCCAACAACCCCCCACCCCCACCCCCCAAAAAATCTCATTATAGTCATGGAGACCCATTTTTTTGAATGAGATTCCAAAATGCGCGATAAAGTTATGCAATTATTGCTCCCCGGAGACGAGAAACCTGACCAAAATATGTGAAATACGTCACAGACAGGCAGGCAGACAGACAGGAAGCTGGTATAGAGGGGGCGCTGCTCATTGCCGCCAGTCACATCTCCCCCCTGTCTGCAAGGTGAGCCGTGCAGAAAGTGAGATCACCGCGCTCTGCTGCCGCTTCCATCGCTGTAATCCCTCCACAAAGTGGCCGGGTCCAGTCTTAAGACGGCAGATGAAAAGAGGAGAGGGAGACGGAGAGACTGCCCTATTCACTGTGTTGTGTATCGCCACAGAGGGATTAAAAAAGGAAAAACAGAGTAGATTGTCGCACGCACACGCATGCACACAATCACGAACACATGTGCGCACGCACGCACACACGCATGCACGCACACACACACACTCGCACCTCCCACAAGAAAAGAACAAAAGATAAAGCCGTCCTGCCATCCACAGTGATAACAAGCTGTCAACTTCTAAAATGTAACGGGCTGACTCTGGGAGGAAGTGTCAGTGTCAGTGGAGAGGGTCGCCACAGGATGATGCTTATCACCTGAGTGGCACACTGCGATGGGGATGGAGAAACCCACTGTCTGTCTGTCTGTCTGTCTGTCTGTCTGTCTGTCTGTCTGTCTGTCTGTCTGTCTGTCTGTCTGTCTGTGATGGGGATGGAGAAACCCACTGTCTGTCTGTCTGTCCTGCCTCCTCTCCTCATGGAAGAGGGACCACAGGAATCCATCACATGCCACAACTGCTGGTTTGTTCTTAGTGCTATAATAATAATAATTATAATAATAATGCACTTTAGACCTCATCTTTCTCCTGTGGTTGAGGGTCACTGGGGAAAAGGGCCATGGACTGACAACAACAACTTGAATGGAAGCCAATAGAGTTGGGAGACAGTAAGCCATCACCCCCTGATAATGCTGCCAAGTGATGGCAGCTCTTTTCTGTCAATGTCACTCCTTTGCTTCCACCAGACCATTCCCATCGGAGTCTCATCCTGATTGTTAAAATGTGAAAAAGGAATTACTGCTGCAAACACAGAGAGCCTTAATGTGCAGGTTGCAGTATGGGTGTTGTCACAGGCCTGTAGCCTGTAGAATCAATCCAACATGGGTATGATTGCAGGTTCTTAACAAGGATCCCCATGGAGTATAATTGATCCTACCTGTCTGGAGAAGAACTAACCTCAAGCTCCCAGCTTTTCTCTGTACTGTCAAAACATTGCTTGAAAGTACCCAATGCAGTGGCGGCTGATAAAATACACCTTTCATTGTTGGGTGTCATGAACAGTCATGAACATTGACCAGCCATTCTCTGTGGTGTTGCATCTCTAAAAAAAAAAACGCCAGGCAAAAAAGTGCCATTTACAATAACCGTGTGGCAGCGGCACAAAGGCATGTTAGTCACAGCGAGGCCATTTAAGGCCGGGGGTGTTTACAGTGTTATTTCAGACTGGAGTCAATGGGGGGTGGGGAGCTGGGAGTCCCAAATGGAAACAGGAGCTATTGGTCCTGTTCATGCGATACGAAATTGATACGCTTAGTTATGCAGAGTCCACTGAGACAGAAATGGATGGCTGAAACGCTGGGTGCCTGAGAGTTACCTCACACAACACAATACAAGACTGGTTGTAAATAGACAGATACAATAAAGCCCAAACTCAAAGCCAGACACCATGCTCATGTAAAGGCATTGTGTCTTACTTACAATAACATTGTTCTTTTAGAGTTTAGACTATTGCCCGTCTTAAGGAAGTGGTACTGTACTATTGCAACACAAAAAAAAACTAAAAAAGTTCAATAGTACCTTTGAAAAAGTCACAAAATTATGTGGAAAAACAGTGATCCGGATTGGTGGCGAAATTTTAAAGAATGTCCAAGGCAGCTCTGTGCAGTAGAATAAATATTTTATTTTATATCATTTAGAGCAACAGGGATTAAAAAAGCGACCCAACGCGTTTCGGCCATCATGGGCCTTGTCAGGGTCTGGTGCTGTACTATTACTTGTGCTGTTCTGTACAATCCTCCGGGCCTGTGTCTGTGTGTTAGGCTGTGCAGCAGTGACACTTGGTGGTGAACAAATGCTATAACACTATTTTGGTGCTCGGACACAGGGACTCAGGCAGGGGCCCAGGCTGGGACACAGCCACACACATAGTGGCCTATAGCAGTGGTTATGGCATTGGCCTGTGCTGCATTATATTAGTTAACTGTGCATCACACATCTCGAGAACAGTCCAACCGGATGACTTCAAACATGTTGCACGTGTTGCAACACGTCGGTCAACATGGTCAGTCAGACGGTTGCCTATACCACAGACCCAAGCACTGTGCCTATAGAACCACAGGGAAAAAACAACAAGACATCTGATGATTTAAAGAGATTCCTTGTTGTCCTGGTTCACAACAAGTGATTGTAAACTTGTCCGGTAAATTCTGAAATACAACAGTTGTATGTTGTATTTCCCTTGAGATCCAACTATTTCAGACTGCTGAGTGAACGTGGCAGCACACGCACCACTGGCAGGCCAACAGAGTGCGTGAATACTAGTAATAAAAGCAATGATAGCCAAGTCTATTGGGAAATTAACAGCAGGCACAGGCTGACTGCTGGTATATTAGGTAGTGGTATGGCATGGTCTATTCTCGGCACAATAACAGCCAATGTGTTGACGTTCTCTCCTCCGTTGCTATTGACGATTTTACAAATTGGATGTTTACTGGACACTCCAACTTCCAAAGTGCAAGGTGAGACCATGCACACTCCACAATACTATAGTCTTCCAGCAACAAAAAGAATGAAATTTTGTAATTAGAATTCTGAAATAGGTATGTTCTATAGATGTAATCAGAATCACAATCAAGTTGATTGTCACATCAAGTAAAAACATAAGCGGAATTCGTTTTTGTGCATAGAAGAAAAGAGAAGGAGGCCTATAAACAAAAAAATGGCAAACGTTTGCTACAAAGCCTCCATCTAAATACCTTAGCTAGCATTGTGCAGATGCAAAGTTAGCAACTGTTAGAGGTCTAAGATGTGGTATTGTGAAGGGGCTTGAAGATGTGAGATTTTAGACTGCAGCACACTTCTAAAGTCAGTCATAATTCTACATATATTCAAACTCTTAGTCTCTCTAGACTCTAAGTGCACTAGATACACAAATTAACTTATTGATTATTTGATAAAGCTACATGAGCAAGATTAAGTTAATTATTGGTTATACATTTCAGTCAATTGCCCAGTGCCCTACAAAACATAATAAAGAATCTTGAACCTTGAACCATGAGCATCGACTGTGGAGGGAGCGGAGGACATTTCACGTCCACTTGGGATGCAGGAGGGAGATCCTTCTCCCTGGAGCCCTGGCCAGGGTGTCGTGGAGAAGGGAGGCATCGTTGTGTTTGCTGATCGCAGAGTGTAGGAGGGGCAGGCATAGCGGGTGCAGGATATGCATACAGTGGCGAGTGCATGGCATTCCTCCTGAGCCACCGTATGAAATAGTAACTTTCCTGGCCTGTTACGAGGGAATTGGCAAGCGCTGCTTGGCTGTTATAATAATAAGGTGTTGTTCAATAACAAGTGAGGCAAGTGAAGAACAGGCGGGCAGGGATGGGGATATGGAGGGTGGGGGGGTTGGGGGGGGATCTGACTGACATAGACCCAGACTCCTGCAGTTTCTTCTTTCTGTGCGGAAGAGGATGATGATGGTGATGATGATGGCAGGGATTCAGCGGAATGAACCCTGCTGGCCTGTCAGGCATGTATTCACAATTAAGTACAGAAACGAGAACTTGGCTATGTGCTGTATGTACAGTATATAGGGCCTGAATGTCACATTGCGAACATTGATGTTGTTTCCAAGGTGTGCGTCTTCATTACTCTTGTCTCACTAGCCCTCTGTCTCTGTCTCCCTGTCATCCTTTTGGAACTGGAGAGGCAACCGCCTGCCATAAACGCATTCAAGTGCAACTTTGCAATTAGAGAACATATGTTTTACATCACTTACCATCTCTCACACATATGCATCAAAGCACACACAGGAGGGTACTTCTTATCCTCTCTGTCTCACCACCCTGTCTCAGCTAGCTGTCTAAAAAAGCCACTTCCGTTTTGGCTTAATGACATTTGAGCCGCTCCCTGTGGGAAGCCATTAGAGCATACAGTATGCGTCAGGGTTACTGCCAGTGTTGCCAGATTCTACAAGAAAAGGTCACATTCAATCTACTATGTGCTGGTTATTTGAAAATAGACAATCTTCAAGCTCACAAAGTAATAAGAACACACAATACATAATCTGCAACCTCTGGATTTATGAACAACAGCAAAAGATCAGCCCACAGTTGATTATAATAACAGGACATGGCAATAATGCTTATTGCTAAATCATTAAAAGCATATATTACATAACTGTATGCATTTAAGCACATACAATATAATAGTCACAGTCACATGGTTGTCGTTGGCAGCAATGTCTTTTGTTTAAACATACTGTGTGGGTCTTTCTAACGCCACACGCAGTTATTATTCAAAACTGTCAAATACTGTATCTGCCAGGGAGTTGTAGGTTTTTGTTTTCGCTTGTGAATCATACACATCTATTTGTTGTTATTCCAACCAACATTAGACTGATCAGCAAAAGCCACTCAGTTACTAGAAAGTGAAACACAGCAACAGCCCATTTAAAATCTGCAGCATTTTGTTTCAGCCTCTACCATAAAACAGCTGATGTTTTATGTGATAAGAATTGATCTACTGTAGTGAGGCAGAGGAATGAATGGCCGAATTCACAAGGCATGCAGGACCGTCCTTCATTTCTCAACATAGTTGTCACTGCAGGATAATTGCTACACTCTACTGTACTCTATATGTCCCATGGCATTCCCATGGCTTATCAGGGTCTTCAGTAAAAAAAAGGAATCCATACACCCATCTTTTCACAAATGTGTGCACTCACGCATGCACATGCGCGCACGCACGCACGCACGCACGCACACACACACACACACACACACACACACACACACACACACACACACACACACACACACACACACACACACACACACACACACACACACACACACACACACACACACACACCCACACACACACACACACACACACACACACACACACACACACACACACACACACACCCTTCATCTATCGATCGTGAATATGATTCCATAATGACAGCAGTAGAATGTTATTATTTCACCAAACATGCCGACAATTGTATGAAGCATCCTTCACAAAAAATTAAAGAGAGAGAGAGAATGAGAGACAGAGACAGAGAGAGAGAGAGATTCACACTTAGAGATAAGTGAGAGTTGTTGGCAAGGTGCAAGGCTATTGTTACACAGACTGGGATATAACAGCAGAAAATAGTACCAGTCAATTGCAGAATGAGTCAAGTTTGAATGAGTCACCTTGACTCATTCACGTTCACAAAATCATGCTGTTTTAACACTAATGCAGGTCAAATTGCAAACAGCTCTCATAATTTGTTGTGATTATTATCGCCAACCTCAACGTGAAATGAAGTCTGAAGGCTTTATGCTGAACTATATTTTTTGATAATTATCCTCACTCTATACAAGAGTATCTCATTGTTATTGTTACATTGTTGCTATTCTAATTTAACTAATTTAAGAGGACAATTAATGAACTAATATACATGTCAGAGACCAAATAAAAGTTAGGCATATATGGCACATCGTTTACAACCAAAAAATCCCGAAAATATAGCTATCACTCATCACTATAGACATATTAGCTCCAGTTGTCTTGAAGACTGGGCAGTATAAAGAAGAATGGGCATGTCGATGTAAGATGTGGAAACATCTTACATCGACATGCCCATTCTTCTTCAGCATATTCAAGGCATATTCAAAATAAATAACCAATTTTAAAAAGTACAAGGTAATGAAGGCTGTTGTTAAACTGCCCAGGCAGCGCTCAGCTAAATGACAACATGCAGTGGAAATCATGGCTGCACACAAGTCCAAAATGAATTAGCCGATTTGGATAACAGGACCAGATTGGAGCATGCGCTTGATATCCAGCCCTATTCATGATGCAACGTGTCTTATTTTTATGGGAGAACTTCATTGTGGGCGTTTATGTGAAAAGAGGATTCCAGGGGATCCATGAGAAATGGTAGAATCGCTGTTAAGAAATAAGCCCACTTCAATGGAGGGATTTGCCAGGCCCACTCAGACAGTGGGAGGGAGCCCTTTCAAAGCTGCCCCTGTTCCAAGGCTGTTTCAAATTGGAACTGTCCACACACAGTGACTTGCACAACTCAGCACGTTTCTGAGTCTCTCCACCAGTGGTGGCGGAATTAAGTGATTTATCAATACCACTATGTAAAAATAGCCTTTTGCAAGTAAAGGTTTGATATTCAATGGTAACAAAAATACAAGTACTCATTGTGGATGTTGTCCCATTTTTCCAAATGTATCAAAAATGTTTTGGAAATGCTGACAATGAAAATGTCGGCACTGCAAATTGTGATGTATGGTGCGCTTGTCGATCAACTATTTTCAACTTGCCACAAAATAATGTATATAGTTTAGTGGTTAATGGAGAGAGAGCCAGTGCAAACTATGGCAACAAAAGGTACTGCAGATCCAGCAACAGTCAGTCCCACCAGCCCCCACTACCCTTCCCACAGGCTCCTTCTGGCTTAATGTATGTTGAATGTGTAACTTTGATAGACATGTAAACAGTAACAGGTCACTAAAGTTTTCAGTTGAATGCTGTGAAAGTATAATTTGCCTCAGTATAACAATTTTAGAAAGTTTGGAAATACTCCAATGAAGTACAAACTACTGCACTGCATTCAGAAATGCAAGGCTCAGTGATCAAAGTGTTCATTAAACTACATGAGTGTATAACTGGAATCTTACAGGGCAATTTTGCTACATTTATATACTCCCAGAGATACAGTAATACAAATGAACCCTGAGGAGATGGGTTACTGTGAAAGTCATACATTGAGATCACAATCTCCTTCAATGACCAGTAGCATTATTTTTAGGATTGGGTATACTAGTCAAAGGCATTGTATCCTATCAAAATGGACATACACAAATCACTAAGCCGTGTACATTGTAGTTTGAAATCCTCTTAAAGTTTCCAGTATTACCTTTGGCCATCCACAAGTTCAGCTTGACAGCGGCCTTCAATATTTTCTGAGAACGTGACTGGCTTGTAATTCCGCCAGCAGATCAATGTAGGCTTAGAACTGACAAATATGTGCATGCCGCTGTCTGCTGCCTGTCCCCGTCATAGTGCGGCTGACCCCTAAATGGCAAATCTATCACTTGTGTGTCAAGCTCCCCACCCTCCCCATGAGAGGGAGTGAGGCAGCATTAATTATGAGCCTTTGAGCTACAAGGGACAGTTAATCTTTGTCATTTTGCTCCAGGAGACATTTGGATCTGCCACCAAGATTGGAGCCAGGTCGCAGCTCTTGACCCTCACTAGCTGGTGATCTGAATTCTGTTCACGACTCTGTCAGAGAATAGTGATCATTTGCCTTATCCCCCTACATGGTTTCAAGGCTTTTACGACTGTGGATTAATGGTGTGGCCCCACCACTTTCCAGGGGAAAGTTTTGAATCACCTTAAGCAAGTTCTCCTATTGGGGGAAAAAGATCTTTGTCAGATTAAGAGCCCATATAGAGTGTGAGTAATGGTGGAAACTGCACTTGGTTTACTGTGAAGTCCTTTGTGGGCTTTCAGAATTAAACTTTTCTTATTGCACACATTGTGTCATCAAACATCACCCCAACCTATAGGAGACGTTTTCAAATTGGTTGTTTTTCATTATCAATTGTTTTACTCTAATTACAAAAACAATTGGAGACATATTTACATCAACATATTCTCTTTTACATATGCAAACATATATCTCCATTGTGCCCAGCGTTTCTAAAGAAATTGGGATTTTAGGCTCAAAGTACCTTAAGATTCATCTTAAATATACATAGATGTTCCTGCTTCTGATTGTTGATTTATTAACTATCTAATTATTTTTAGGATGATCTAATATTGGCATAATGTTTGCTTATTTCATTTGTTTTATTTTTGCTTAAATTGATGTTGATTAAAATTTAGCTGGGTTTGAAATTGTGGAAGAGGCTTTACATTATGTGTAGAACCATGGAATGATATCCATGGAACAGTGCCGTATAAGCCAGCTGTAGGCAGTCAATGCTTAAGGGTCAAGTTGTGCCCTGTGGTACACCTCAGCTATGGCTGTGTTCAGGTCACGACTCAGTTTATTTGTCTATATTAATGACATAATGGAACATACAGATCAAAATGACCATTAATCTTCTACATTCTCTAGTTGTGTAGACTAAGTTGGGCTAATTCACATGATGAATATTTTAACTCTTGAGGGTGTAAAAATTAAACCAAATGGACCCGCAAGGGTCCATTTGGTATCATTTTTACGCTCTCAAAGAGTTACATAGACCAGCTGCCACCCCCAGGGTGGCCTGGCAAAGGCAAAATTGTCCCGGTGGGAAAATATGTGCCAATCCGCCCGTGCATAATGGGACTGCATAATGAGATTCACTTTTGGAAATTTCTGAAATAAATGATGTCCTATTTGTCCATTGTGGGAGAAAACTAACAGGATCAGCTTTTAAAATATGGTCATTTGACCAACAAAGGCAAGCATTAGCATTTGTTTTCTATCCTGCTAAACAGTTTTGAGCACACGTGAGACCATGCATTCATACATTCGCAAAAAAGCTCTTTACATAATGAGCTCTTACCATTATAAGGGGACCCTTCAGGCTCAATCGCGTCTAGTCAGTGTGAAGGCTCATTGTTTGGCTTATTATCATTTGCAGATTGACATTGAAGAGACAGAACATTCAAGTCAAGCAGCCATCTTGAGTCTACGTAAAAGACTCCAGGCAGTTACCATAAACCAGGTGTGGATAATTAATCGATTGACTGAGATGGAGCAAACCAGACAACAACGCAATAGAGACCCACACAAAAAAACTGTGGGAACATTTTGACAGAATTGGGGCATCTATCTCCTCTCTATTCTACATTCTTGGTGCAGTGGCCCTTTTGTATAGCTTAATATTCTCCAGAACCGGGGCAGGTCTCACGTCAATACAGAGAGATGATACTAATAAATACCTCTATATTCACCACAGGCATGCGGTGAATAGTCCTGCTAGAGTCGCATGGGGCAAAGCCTCATGTGCATGCATACATTATAGTCTGGCAGTAATTGGCAGGCTGAGGGGATGCAAACTCACTGCCTGGTGAGTGTGTAAGCACGGCGGCAGTATGCAGGGCCATGGGCGCAGGTGTTCATGGCAATAAAAAAACAGAGGTGTGCTGCTTAAGCTGTTAATTCCCGCCAATACAAAATTGCACTGGGGTTTTAATTCACACACACGTCCTTATTTGCCTTTCAGCAGCTCCCTGCCGTGATGACGCACGTCTCAAATCATTACCATTGTCTTCGTAGACCATCTTCAAATGTTCGCATTGTTTCCATGCGAATTAATGCCATACGCCGTAAGAGTTTGTCACACAAAACTAACTAATGAACAGCATTACAGGAGCTTGTGACTAAATAATAACTACCCCCCTCCCCCCACACACACACACACACAGAAAAGTAACACTTTTTTAACAAATACGGTGTTTCTGCCTGGCAGCAATGAAATGCTAAGTAGCATCCCCCAGAGAATGTGCCACCCAATACGACACGCAGAGCAAGCTAACTCTTTGACCCCGGGGTGCTATGAAGATTAATGTGACACTGGGTGCTGTGTCAGTTTTAGGCCACTGCCACCTGAAAGAGGAGCGTGGCTTGTTTGCAGAAAGAGACCCCGCTGTGGCACATGATGTCCCGCCTTGACTGCATAGGTCCTTCTTATCTAGGGCAGAATGGGGAGGGGGGGTTGATGGAGTGACACAGTTGGGGGGGATGAGGCAAGAATGCTTCTACTGTGTGAAGCAGTGGTGTTCTGAAAGTGGGGTCTGGTCGATGGCGAATCTTTGAGTGGATTCGAAGGGGTCCCCGACAAAATGAGGGAAAGTTCAGCCACTATTATATTTTCAATCTATTCGAGTTGGTATGCATTTTCCCACGGATGCCCCATCTGAAAATGTTTTACTTGCATGGAGTGGATGCAAGTAAGGCGATCGGTGCGTGTTGCTTGGTGTTTCTTTGGGATAGGCAAAATAAGCCATTGGCTTCAGCCTAAACCCTTTTGGTCATAAAAATTGTACTGTCTGATTTATGATTTATGACTTACGATGTTATGAAATGTCCACTGTATGACCAAAATAAAACTGAACTGAACTGTGTTCGGTCCCTCGGTGTACACCGAATGGCCGGTTTAGGTGATGACGTACAGTAATGTGACGTAAGCAAAAGGCCTTTATAACTAATGTCAATAGTATAAGCCTGCTCAGCTCATGTACAAGTAGGCAATGGCCTACTTGTGCACAATGTGCAAGTTTGCACTCTACCAAGTGCTGATCTAGTTCCGGTTTGTCGATCAATCAAGGCACAAAGGAAAAAAAAAATCTTAGGGACTGTGAGTTTGTGGCCAAATTCCTTGACATGAAGAACATGTTTGAGTAACATACAGATGGCATACAGGTATAAAGTTCAAAAACGTCATTGCCTTCATCAGTGGGAGTGAAGCTGCCCCGCCCCCTACCCCCCCACCAGCTGTTCCATCTGGATGCCCTGCAGAGCACCTCCAGTGCAACGCCCTGGGAGGGGCATGGCCTGGGGTTTGACACATGAGGTTGATGGATGATGGATGCCCCCCTACCAGCTACCCCATGCTTGTACACACACACACACACACACACACACACACACACACACACACACACACACACACACACACACACACACACACACACACACACACACACACACACACACACACACACACACACACACACACACACACACACACACACAGACACACACACACACACACACACACACAGTCATGTGTGTTATTGTTTGCCACCATGTCATTGTACCCAAGTGCCGTATATGTGGCATGCTGAGGAGGTAACATGCTGTCATCTCTGCTACTTTTTTTTCTGGCTGGTGTTCTTTTTTCCTTCTTTGGGGGGTTGTTTTTTTGCTTTGAAAATGAATTTCAATTGTAATTAACATAATTTCATAATAATATAGTTAACATAATAATAAGTTAACATAATAATAATAAGTTAACATAATTTCAATGAAATTATGTTAAATCGAACTGTACATGAAGTACTTGTCACAAGGCGACTCGTGAACTTGTAGATCCATGGATGAATACAACTCTATACAACTTATGACATTTTGCATAATGTGTATTTACTTTTGGTAACTACATTTTGATGAGCCTAAAAATCAAATGATCTGACCGAAAGAATAAGGTTAAGCGGGGTTTTCAAAATTAGTTTTCGCTGCCCACAAAACCTTCGGCAAGCTGTCAGCATAAACCAAGATGGGATTCCAACCCTTCTCTACGGGTCAGAGAGCTGGACCCTCTATCGCAAAAACTTCAAGACCCAGGAGAGCTTTCACCAGCAAAAGTTGGTGAAACAGCTATAGTCCAGAAGTAAGGAGAAATGAATGGCTGAGAAGAACGGATCCACGCTTTACGAGGCTGCCATGATGATATGATGCCTCTCGAGCATCTCCCTAGGAAGGTCCTCGATGCACGTCCCACTGGGAGGAGACCCAGGGAGGCAGACCAGGGTGCAGATGTAGGGACTACATCGATTCACTGACCTTGGAATGTCTCACCATCCCCCAGAAGGAAGTTACTATAATGTTCCTCTGGAGAGGGAAGTCTGGAGCTCTCTCCTGGAGCTGCTGCTCTCAAAACCCAACTACGGATAAGCGGTTGAAGATGGATGGATGGAACAACATTTTCATGCCAAATTTGCCAATACTTCAGTAAAGTTCTACAATAATGTATTGCTACTTCAAAAAATATATGTCTTATGTGAGTACTTCCATTATCCATTCCCTCCAGAAATTGAATAAGCGGGTGGAGGTGTTAGGGGTGGTTGCATGGTGGAGGGCTTCTTGCAATCATTTTCTTATACGTTGTCAGCAGCGCAGAAGAGTTAATGGTATTTCTTATCTGTTATTGATGAAATGATGATGCATTCAGGGAAGGTATCATCATTATTATTATTCACAGATTAGATCTATCTGTGAATAATAGATCTATCTAGATTAGATCTATCGACTGTATGGAATATAGTGTAAATAAGTGTTAAATTTGTCTTACCAGGTGTGTGAAAACACACACACACACACACACACACACACACACACACACACACGCGCGCACACGCACGCACACACACACACACACACACACACACACACACACACACACACACACACACACACACACACACACACACACACACACACACCGCGTGATACATGATGATCTCGTTCATTATGGCTTAGTGCATTTCGATGCGTATGAAAGTGCCTAAACTGAGCTGCAGCCAGGTGCCATTATAGAGCTTCCCAATTTGCATTCTCTAATATTTGAAGAGGGTTCCGTCAATATGAAAAGAAGTATTTGCCGAGGGTGGCAATAAATTAGCTTCGGGAGGGGGGTGGGGGGGTCAAACAGAAGATTGCCTCACATTTGTTTTGCAGATGCATTGGTCCCATGGTCATGGTGATTCCTTACCCAGGCATTCGCAGCATCAGTGAGGTCATTACCATGTCCATATTTAAACAGGTGATGATGAGGCACATTTTTCTGTTCACGGTGACGCAAAGGGCAGTGTCTTCTTCCAATTCTTAGTTGTTGACTATGGCATATACCGGTAGCCATATACACTAAGTAAGGACTTTAAATGTACAGTGAAAATGTACATTTTCACGAATTAAGCCGTGCGTGGACCCATATAGTGCTATAGTAGTGCTATAGTATAGTTTAGTGCTATATTCTTATATTCTTCTGTATGTTGATAAAGCCAGTTGTAGACGTGGGTTATATGGACATGCTCACAATCATATATTTTTGAAGACTGACTGAAAAGTCATTTTTACAGGGGGAGGAATTTTATAGGGAGGAAGTTTGTGACCTTTATTTTATTGTACTTATTTACATAAAGTTTAGATATTTCACAACACATCAAAAGTGTATTGAAGAAAAGGGATTCTAGGAATTCCATGCCACAATGCAGTTCTGCTGTAAAGTGCTTTTGATACCTCTAAATCCTATTAAATTTGAAGGGCTTAAAATCAGTTGCTGCCAGAGTCAACAGCCGTATACGTGAAAAAAAAAAGGTTGCTGTGAATCAATCAGGTCCAATCAGACATTTAATCATGTCAGTTCGGTGCCATCTAAAGAAATACAACACGTTATATTACTGAGGCTCACCTCATCCTATTTGTCACTGTCCTCAGGGAGACAAAGTTATCTGCGGGAGAAGATTAATCTCTCTTTTCACTTGGCTTTTCTCTCTTTTAGCGTGAACCTACTGTAGTACGGGAATACCCGGAGTGAGACCTTTTATTTCAACCCGTTTCAAATTAAGACCCCTGGGTCTGCCGCCACCTGCCCCCCCCCCCCCCCGCTGGCCTCACCTGCATGGACAAATCTCCGCTGCGTCCCTCTCAGGGTTCAAACTCTCCTAACGAATTACATTCCCCAAAGGTTTGAACTACGTGCCCATGTGACATCCTTGGGAGTAAAAAAAGAGAAAATCTAATTTTGAATAGGCTGGAGAGGATAGGAGAAGAGGGATCTGGTCTCCCTGCATGGCCTAGCTCAACTAATGAATCTTCTTAGCATATTTGGCCGCTGCACTGGGTCTCTTACTGGTCCCCTGTTAAAAAAAAGGCCAGAGGGGTCGATGTGCTCAATATCCCTCCTGTTTAATTACTCAGCTCATTACCACACAGCTGTGCAGATTGAGGATCAGCACCTCTGCCCAGTGTGGCGTGCATTGCAGACACCGGCCATAGTGTCTATAGCCACTCAAAATACAAGCCCCGATCGATGGGTCTCTCTTGTTACAGCTGTTAACAGTATTGACACCATCAAAAAGAAACAAGATGACCAGGTTGAGCCAGACAGGGTTTCCACAACAGCAGACATTTGACAGGGCAATTTGCGAGTTGAGTATGACTGAAAGGTTTCCTTCCTACTTTGAAAAATGAGACCTCGTAGATGAGCATCATGTGATATTGGAAAACAAGATATAGCTGTATGTTTTGAAGGACTGTCTATAGGTAACTTAAGCCTTCGGTTGACCACAACCTCGTACTCTGATCTACTACAGATCTGCCAAGGTAGCAGTTGTGTACATTCACTCACTGCCACTCCCCCCTGACCAATTCCAATTTCAACCTGGTGTCCATACATACTATGTAAAAATCACACTTGTGTGAGGTATGGGGAAATCCTATCATCATACATCACATTCCATGCTTTGCCAGGGGCAGGCAAAAAAGTTCAAAATAAAGAAATACAGTAAGTAGGAAGTAGTAGTAGTAGTAGTAGTACTGTAGCAACACACAAGTGCACATCACTTGAGCTTTCACAGGCGAAGCCTTTCCAACATGTTTTGTGCAAATCCATTCACAACCTGTGACCCTGGTGAAGGTCGAAACCTTGGTCGTTCTTTGTATATTGGTACTTATTAGGTTCAAATGTACAAAGAACTGCCTGAATCATCCATGCTGCTCCAGTGTCTTCCCCTTTTGCACTGTGCTGTCCCCGTACCTGTGATGCTCTGGATTGGCTGTTATGGCTTCAGGCACGTTTGGTAGACTCCCTTTGTGTTCCATTCATCTACTTGAAATGTCCTGCCGACAGAAAGACAGACAGATAGGAGAACATTACATGATCAAAAAGAATGCATTGCATTTTGGAGATTTTTTTTTTCATTATTTATCTGTTATTCTTCTTCAGTAAATAAGTTAAACGCCCTGAAAGACAATTTCAGTGGAAATCCTTATCCTTGACAAAAAAGAATCAACTTTAACATATGTTGCCACCGGCTTCCTAAACAGTCACATTCCGTGCCATGTCAGATATTCAAACTAAATGAAACATCTGAGTAGAGGGTCGTTTCGTTTGGACCTTTGCAGGCGAAGCGTAGCCCGTAAGCATTTCCCATGCCTCCCAATCCTAAACAGGCAGATTAAAAAGGGTTTGAATAATGCATGGGCACAAACTCCTTTCAGGGGGTTCAGCAGCCTCTCGGCTGACCAGCGATAAATCACGCTCGTATTATCACCCCTGCAAAAGTTACGAAAACGATAAGCAAGGTCCCAGTGACACAATGATAAATTTTCATTCTTTCCCATGGAGATGGAGGGGATTTTCGGATCTTCTAGGCCCTATCCTGAGATTTGGGGTTATTGATTCCCTTTCTTTTTAGCACTGCCTAGGCTTAAGTCTGTAATTAAATCCATTCTGTAGGTCATTTGTACGTCTTGGCTGAATTTGAATGATTCCCTTTAGTTCAGCATCGCAGTGCGTTATTGCTTCATGTTATCAAATGGAAAAATGCAGCTGTTTCTGTAGACTAAAGGAATCCAACTATCTCATGGACTGAATTTAGCTAAATTCAAAGCCTTACAATTTATTTGTTTTCTTGGGCTGTTCCCACCAGGGATATATCCAGCATGTGCTGATCTGTTTGCAACAATCTGCTTTATATTCATAGAGCTATAAACATGCACATTCTGGGAGCAGCTAAGTTGTCAAACCTTTTAGTCGCTGTGCAGCTATTCTAGAACGGTTCCCAAACCATTCACGCTCCAGCCTACAAAATAATCTCGAACTGGGAGCGCCACAACATAATCATATTTGAACTCGGGATGCTCGAAAACAATCATATTTGAACTGGGTGCGCAGCAAAATACCGATAATGATATTTGAGCTAACAACTGATTTTATCCGGTGAGAGATTTGGGACCTTACTGACACCAGCCTTCCAACTCCCAAACGTTCCCTGCACTCTATTTTAGTCTGGTGTAAAGCAAAATACCATAAAAATGTATCACTGGTCGATTCAAACTCACCAAACACATCAATATATCAAAGTGAAATAGAGACATACTGTATATACGATTTGTATTCACACTGAAATCCAGAGAGTGCACAAATAAACCTTTCAGGTTCTTAATGACCTGCAGTTGTCACAGTAACACCTACAAGTCAATGAAGAAGGAACAGTGATGTTTATTGCAGTTGACATATCCCTCACATGAAAGTTCTACCATTTATTAGTTCCATCTCCTAACTCTGAATTCATTGCATCCATCCATTTGTTTAGTCGTAGAGCTCCCTTCATAATAGTTACAGAATGTTATGGAATGACAGTGAGAGGCAGGGGTGGAAGTAACATTTCCCAATTGTGGGGGGGGGGGGGGGGGGGACTTATATTATGCAAGTAAGCATCAATGATAACATCAGTTGTTGTTGAAGTTGCAACCAACACGCAGCATGCATCAAGCTAAAGTTTGTTGTTCTTAGTCTACTCAAAAAAGACTGTAGCATAGGTAGCTACACTGATGGAGTAGACAGGTTTGTAGGATGGTGTGACAACCATTACCTACAAATCAATACGAAAAAGACAGAAGAGATTGTTGTGGATCCTAGATCCATAGGTGACCATACCATGATCAGGATACATGGTCATGATATCAAACAGGTCACCTCATATAAGTACCTGGGTGTACAAATCGATGATGAAATGAGCTGGCACACTCATGTTGAAAATCTTTGTGCTAGAATACACCAACGCTTGCACTTTCTTAGAAGACTAAGACTATTTGGAGTAAGTACGAACATAATGCTGATATTCTACAGAGCTAGTATTGAGTCAATTGTGAGATATGGTATCGCCAATTGGTTTGGAAACCTGACGGTTAAGTTTAAATCAGAAATCCTGAGACTGGTAAAGACGGCCGGGAAGATTATGGGGATGGCAACACCTCCCAACACCCCGCAGACCATCTTTGAGCAAGCCACACTAGGGCAGGCAAAGAAAACTGTGTCTGATCCCTCTCATATACTGAGTTTAGGTTACTGCCGTCAGGTAGGAGGTACGAGGCTCCAAAATGGAGATATAATAGATTTAAATACTCCTTTGTACCAATGTCCATTTCACTCCTCAATAACTCTCTTGCTGAGGGGGCAAGGGGAGGGAGGAGAAGACTGTGATTGTCGTATGTTGCTGCTAGAACTGCACTAGTTTTGGTACTGTTGTATTTATTCTATTTATATTTATATTCTTTCTATGACTACTTAACTAAGCACTACTTTGGGAGGTGGTATGTAAGCCTGATGAGGTGTACGAGTCACTACTATTGTACTGTATGTACTGTACTGTATTGTCCTGTATTGTCTTACTTGTTGCTGCAAGTCTGTATGTCCAAGACAAATTTCTCGAACGAGACTAAATAAAGTAACCTTGAACCTTGAACCTTAAAGGTCTGACTCAGAGAGTTTTCTGTTTTCAACGATAAAATGCTGTTGGTTTAGTGGTGTGACATTTGTAGTTAGTTAGTAGCAGTAGAAGCGTTTCAAATCATATTAAATATATATCCACTTAAATTTGAAATATCTCACGTTGTTTTGCATGCCATCAGTGTGGGGGCAGTCAGGATTTTTAGGGGGGCATTGCCCCCCCCATCCCCATGCCTAGATCCGTCCCTGGTGAGAGGCCTGCACGCATCCCCCCCCCCCCCTCCACTTCACTGCAGGTTTGACGTGATTAATATTGTCAGCGACAATATTAATGCAAGTCTATTTTTAAATGCTGACAAAGGCACGTCATTCTCTCACACCAATAATACTGCTGATTGAGAGCATCTGCTTTTTTCTTTCTTTTTTTACGTGAGTGAAAATTAATGCAAGCAATAATTCCTCAGCACGTGTTGGTGTGTTTTGGTCTATATTTAAGTGCAGCAATGGCAGAAAATAGTACATACAGAATGTGTGAGGAAGAACAGCAGTGTTCTTTGGTGGTGGGAGGGGGTGGCGGGCGGGCAGCTTGGGATTCATCCCAGAATGGTAAGCTCATTTGTGTTTATAAGGGGGTGATATTAATAGCTCATCGATAATGGGATATTTCAAGAATCTAAGATTATAACCCGCAGAATAATTAAGCTGGCGGGAAATTCACTGATTAAAGACGACAGTTTGATAGTCTTGGGAGATCAGAAGGATTTCAAATGCTTCTCCGTCTCTTCCTCCTTAATAGATTACCAGTGATCTAGTCGGGAATTGAAATAGTGTATAAGCGTGGGGAATGAGGCTCCATCAGTGTTAAAAGCGATGGCCGTGTCTGTAACGCAATGTACAGTATATCATGTGATTCCCCTTGCACTGTATAAGCTGTGATCATATGGTCTTTACGCATGTAGAAAAACTCTCCCACCGGATCAAACCGTTAGAAGGACAGGCATGCTCAACTCAGGGGGAGTCTTGAGGAATAATCTCTTCTACTATAGCTGGCTGCATGCAGATTCTTGAAGATGTATAGAAAAGGGAATAACTGAGATTCAGTTCCACACTCCCTTTAGTCTAGTTTCATATAAATTTGGTCTTCCAAAGGCCAACAACTGAGGAAGGCAGATGTGCTGAATATAAGAGTCTCCTACTTTGAGTCAGTCATCAAATTACTGGCTCTGATATAAAAAAAATATTGTTGAATTGAAGGCTTCATAAGATGTGTAATTTATAGAAAATTATTACATTATGTGGGTGAACTACTCCTTTTGGTGGCTACATTGGCAAGACATGTTTTAGCACTCACACCACCAAGACTAAATCTGTGGCTTGGCATACAACTTGCTGAATCTGAGTCACGCGTATAATTATGTTTGCTCACGCTGCGATATAGCATGTATTTCAAGAGCTTTATTAATGACTGGGAACATTATGGGAATTCACTGTTAATTACTCTGAGGGTTTCTTCCAGCAATCATCCAAAACAGTCACAGTGTAAGGATTATGAATGATCCCTAACTAGAGGCACGGTACATCATGTGTGTGATGTACCGTGCCTCCGAGTTGTACACGTAACTTGTACATAACACATAACACTCCCTATCGTAAATTGACAACATATTCCAAGCGCACCAGTTCACGGATCACCTCACCTGAGTACACAGTGATGGAAGAAGTAACCTACTCATATTTCTTACACTTCAATTCACTTAGAGAGTTCTCATTATGCAGAATTTTCAAATTTAAAATGTCATAATCTCACAATCGGTCGCAATGCAACTTACTGTATAGATCGTCAATTTTCAATAGTAGCTAATCTACAGTACCTAAAGTTGGAATAGTTAAAGTATTGAAGATTTTAAAGTGGCTTGCAGTGGTTTAAACAATTGCAGGTACGGTATGCAATGTGTACTGTAACTGCGGGACCCCATTCAACAAATCCAGGTTTAAGTGGTTAAGCATCAGTGTAGCCTCACTGATCTTCTACCCTGATGGAACAGACCACAGCAAATCAGCAGCCATTAGAGGTTGGACAGTAAAAAAACAGTTTCTTCTAGCCAGGGCTCCTTCTAAAGTATGAACGCACTGTCAGCCAAACTACATCTGTCTTAATAATGTGGTGTGGGGTCTGGAAAAAAATGCAATAAAACCACTCACGGATAGTGAGTGCTGCTATTTCCCACTAAGCACAATCCAACAAATAACTGGCACATTGCATTATTGTTCACTCAACCCGATCCATACAGACTCGGAGGCACAAAACACTGAGATTTCATTCAGGCTAGAAAATGTGCGCACCTGCCGATATTACCTCCCGATTCAAAACTGAAACAATTACAGTGCAGTCTGGGTTCACTCACATGGCACAGTTGGTCCCCCATAACAGTTGGTCCCCCATAACAGCAGCACTGTTGTTGAACAAAGATATAGTCCATACACACATACAGTATATATATGCGCTTTTTGGTTTAACTAAAATGCATAAATGACCAGGGAATATTAGTGCGTGCGTGCGAGAGGCGGTGCTGGTAGTGGACTATGGAATAGCGGTGGTCGCGGTGCTCTGAGCGGTGCTCGCGGTGGCCACCGAAATTCTAGACTCTGAAAGAGCCTTTAGAGTGCATTGGACCATTGCACTACTGTATCCCTGGGACTTCACCACAACAATGCGAGGGCATGACATTGAAATTGTTCCTACTGTACAGACATCTGGCATTTCGGGTCATTCTGGTGCCTGAGGCAAGTTTGTTGACAGGTTGAGAACCAGTTAGAATTCACCAGCATTCACCAGCTCATTTGCCTATGTCTAATGCAACTATATGACATCTATAAGCCTCTGGTTCTGAAACCTTCATGTCAACCACCCCCAAATGTATTTGGCCACGGACCCACTCCTGAAAATTTGTTTGAAATAATAATAATAATAATAATAATAATAATAATAATAATAAAGGCCACAAGATGTCTGGCAGCGCTGCAAATTTGTACATCTGCTATTTTTTAATCTATACTGTAAATGGATACATAATTGTGATGCTGTATTAACACAATTTGCTGCGGACAGCAAAGTTGATCATGATGCTTAGATCATATTCTATACTACAACTGCTGTTAATGCTACTACAAACTGTACTTACTACCTGTAACTACCTGGCCCAGCCTTTTGTCGACCCTGGTTAGCTTCAAAGTACTGTATTCTCTCCTTTGAACCACAAGGTTCCTTCTGGGTTTTAACTTTGATCCCGGGCACCAGCAGCTGTGCATGAGTAGCACAACAGCTTGAGTAGCTAATCATTGGCAATCTGACCCACTTACTTATATAACTTTATGGCTACTACTAAAAGTAAAAGTATCAGTATTGCCACTAAAGCAATTCTAGTAATTCTACTTAACACTGCTACTTTGTTCTGTTGCCTTTGCCTCTGTTGTTTGGTCTTTTTGTATGGTCTATTAATGGGTTTAACAGTTTTGCCTGTGCTTCCCTTAGTGTCGTACATGTACTGTAAGTGTATTATCACGTGTCTGTATAAAAAATACCATTTAAATAATCTTTAATTCAGTGTTGGGGAGGGGGGGGCAACAATCTGTGTGTGCTCTGTACAGCCGTACCAGTCTGCCTGGGCATTGGCCTGGCTTGTGATAGCAGCATGCCTGGTTTGCTGTGCATCCGACCGTTCATGTGTACACTTACATGCCCTGCTTACTGGTTGAACACAGTCAAAATAGCCACTACACCAATCCACATGGAGCCGTTTATTCTGTCTGTCCCACTGGGCAAGGAAGGGAAAGCTGTTTTTTTTTCCAAGCTAACAATTAGGAGACAGAAAAGGCCAAATTGTGCCTTATGCAAAATCACCAAGGATTTGCAAATTAGGGTTAATTGATGAGTCAAACTGGCCTTGCAGGGGAAATAGCGTTCATATGGGCTGTAAAGCAGGACTATCATAGTTACACTCAATAAGAAAATGCACAGATGGACTACTAAAATCACTGCACAGTACATACTATACTAGATTTGTTTGTTTTGTAATTGTCTGGGCAGTAGGCACTTCATTTAACCATTACGGTTCCTTGGGGGACGCACATAGTACAAAACTGGTGTTGTAGATCAGAGGGGCATTTGTACAGACATGAATATTGTATTTAACATTATCTGACCCAGATTTGGTTTTACTACTTTTAAAAAGTACTTTAAAGTCTAATTAGGAGATTTTTTCCCATGCCATATTCCCCTGACACATTTCATCAGACGGGGTGAAGAACACAGAGGAGCACTGAAACAAGCGCAAGAAAGGTGTGGGTGTGTTGACAGTACATAATGGCTCTGAGAAATATTTACCAGACCATTCTGTTGGCCAAAGCATGGTGGAAATATCACATTTTGTAATCTGTTTTGTATCTGGTAACCATTACTTTGACCTTTGCTAGTCATGGTCTAGTTTCAGTTGTACAACGTAGATCAGAGGTCCCCTTAGCTGAGAGCGACGGAGCTGCAAGGACCCCTTAGCTGAGAGGGAGAGAGTCAGATGAAGCTGGGGAGGGGGGGACTCTACCTCAAGATCATCCACAATCTTATTATAATTCACCACAACCTCTCCTATATCTAAGTTGGAACAGGATGAGTTTAGTTATCAATTAGTTTACTGTCCTTGACACTTGATGGCTACAAAAAGGTTTATGATTGACAGCCAACAGGAAGTTGAAACAGGTTACAACAAAAGGGTTAATAATGTTATAATGTTTATGGCTCTACCTGACTTCATATTCAGCTCTTTATAATCACGCTTTTTGCTTTATCCAAAATGTAATAGACTAGAGAGTGACAGAAGGCAGGTGAGCCATATATTCAAGTGTAAGTTGCACAACATTGCAGTGAGTGGGTTTCCACTAACGTGTATGAATGACATGGCTCTCATCAATATCATGTTTGCATTTCAGACGGCTTGCTTGTCTCTCACGTTAACAAGCGCATGATCCCGGTGTATTCTGGGCACATAATTAATAATTCACATGCTCCAGGAGTGTCAGCTGATGATGGGTCATCCCGCAGTGCTCCCACCTTGTGCTTGGTCTCATTAAAATGGTAATCTGAACCACTGACCCACCCTGTTGGTAAGGAGGGCTCATGATGATTGGCCTCTCTTTCTCCCTCTCCCCCTAAGGACCCCATCCTGCATGGGCTGTACGGGGCTTCCCAGGCTCCAATGGAGGGAGCTCTTCTTCGCGGCCATTACTATCATGGCCGTTCTTCTCCGGTCACTAGTAAACCTAACTCCTATGACTAAACCTAATCTTAACCCACGACTGAGGATACGTGCTGCGACCAATAGGTTACTTTCGGCGACCATTAGGATACCTGCCACAACCACAAAACAGTTGCCGGGTTTGACAACCGATCGCAACCATTAGTGCCCTTATGTCAGTAAAAAAATAAATTAAAAAAATGTTCGTCGACTATCTTTTTTCACACAAAAAAGAACTAAGCTTTAAATACTAAAGATCTATGACTAAAAATATACTGATCATTAAAAAAAGACAATGCATTTGTACATACAAGGTTTCCACTGGGCAGCAGCAATAATCTCCACACTAAGCTATTCATTTATTCCACTGTGCTCCCCTGCTGCTGCCATGGAAACCAAGGCCTCATTAACCAAAATGTGATTTCCTTGTTTTTATTTCCTTTCTTTTTTTCCAACCTCCTTTTTCCCATGTAAAATAGCTCTTTTCACTACTGTCACCTAGCACACGTAATACCATACTTGGCAGGGGTGAAGGGTGTGTGTTCAGGGAGACGCTGCGACCGCAGAGATTATGAAGTGATGAAGACTCATTTGTCAGTCACTGCAGAACAGAGGGATTCTGGGATATGAGATGGAAAGGAGGAGGGGGCCCTACGGAGCGCAGAAAGGCTCCCTGGTCCCAGGCCTATTAAAATATGGGGAAATTATTTTTTACACATTCATTTTTTTCATGGGAAGTGTGGGTACTTGTGGTGAGAGATGGCCGGTGAGTGGAATTGGATAAATGGGAGGTCAGAGGTCTTGTGGTCACAGCACTCGTCAGTGGTCATCACAGTGGCGACATTAGGGTTCATCAGCCATGGGTGCCGATATCAAAAGGGCCCTCTCAGCGTGCGCTCACACATGCGCGTGCAGAGGTGTTTGTCAGATAATTTGGATCGTTTGGGAAGGCTCTCTTTTACGGCCTATATTCTCGTCCTATCCCACCTTGACTAATAAAAATCAACAAGCAACATTACATTATAAGGTTGAATAGCCAGAAAATTATGACAAGAGTCACCAATCAGCCAACCATGCTATGGATAAGCAGGTGAAGATGAATGGATGTATTTAGATAAATGTATTTTGATAGATGAATACAGACATCCCACCCTAGAAAAAACTAAAATATATTAACATTTAGGGCTATGCCACACATGATAAGTGATTAACATATCCTACCATAGATTATATGGTTGCATATAATCTATGGTAATCTATTGAAGGCCATTCTACATGGACTTCAATAGAAGTCCATGTAGAATGGCCGCCCTTGGACGCGACAAGATATATTTTAATAAAAGGAGAAGGAAAAAAGTCTGTTTGGGCCTCGGGGCCCCCCTAGAGTGGTGATGGGGCCCATGGGTGCCACGCACCCACGCACCCATTATAAATGACGCTAGTGGGTCATCACGAATCCTATTATTCAGATGAGGTGACACACTGGCTATTAAAAAAATAGCCAATTTGGTCAGCACTCGGCCCATTTTCCCATCTATCCCAATAGATCAAATCTCTTGGCTGAAAATAGACGATCTACCAGCTCGACTACAGTTATTTTCAGCTTACTCTTACGATGACACTTGACCAGCCTTTAGTCAGTCACACTAGAACAAAAGAAATACCCACACTATGAGGTGCTATACCTGGATTATTCACGTCTCAACAAGATCTACACATCAAAAACGTGATTAACAGATTGATGAAAATAGTTTAAAACCGTTTTTGACCTGACACTAGACTCTACAAACAGTTCATGTGATCCACCTGCACAGCCTGTATGATCTACTGGTAGATCACACCCTACCTTTTTGGTCACCCATAGTTTAGCCTCTACTGTCTTTGAAGACCTAATACCGCATACATTTTTACTTTACCCCTTTTTGTTTGCTGCCTGCATAAGGCAGTGTTCTGCTGTGTTTCTACAGCAGAATGTCAGAGTGCCGTGTTACACAGCAGATATCTTGTGTGTGTGGTTTGCTAAAGGGCAATCCAGTGCCAAGCACTACAACTAACTATAACAATACTACAGCCTATCTATAAATGCTGTTCACCACTGCCCTTATCTCCACCAGGCCGGGATGGCCAGGGGCAGGGAATCAGGGATCAGGGGCTGCAGGGATTATGTGTTCACCCTGGAGAGTCAGTCTGTCTGTGTGTGTCTGTAAGTCTGTCTGTCTTAGAGCTTTCTCTTGTTTTATCCCCATAACAGTTCTTGTATTGGCACACTACAAAAAGTGTCCGCACAATTTTTAATCAATCAATAATTCAATCACATATCTCTCTCTCTCTCTCTCTCTCTCTCTCTCTCTCTCTCTCTCTCTCTCTCTCTCGCACGCGCACACACACACACACACACACACACACACACACACACACACACACACACACACACACACACACACACACACACACACACACACACACACACACACACACACACACACACACACACACACACACAGCAGTGCCAGGTGCTGTGATGTTGAAACATACAGCATACTGTAAACGATGCTTGTATGAAGTTATAGGATTTTGTACTTCTCATCCTTACAGTTTTGAGCAACAGTATGTTGTTTCTTTATTTTTTTTTGTCTATCCCCACTTCCCAAACGCGGTGGAGAAAAGAAAAAAAGAAACGTCACTGCGGCACTTTTCAGTGCTCTACACGTCAGCTATAACTGGCATTTTTCTTTGTGAAAAGCTTCACTTAAATTCTGATGTGTGTCACAGGCTCTGGCTGGCGGTGCCAAGGCCAGCCAGTCTAATTGACAGGCAGTGCTGGCTTAAGGGGTTGGACGCCACAGACGTTTAGACAAGTTTTATTAAATAATGCATATAGGTTGTCCAAGATGTTAAATTAGGCTTAATCAAGAGTTTATATATATATATATATATATATATATATATATATATATATATATATATATATATATATATATATATATATATATATATATATATATATATATATATATATATATATATATATATATTCTCTTGATTTACTTTTGGTCGCTGTTACCGCCGTTAGCATCCATGTCAGAAACAGCCAGATTCTTTAGTGACATTATGACTCATAATGGCATGAAGTACCATGATAGAAGTCTAACACCAGTAAGACGCCTGAGGGCAAGGTCGCGTGCACGCATCTGCCTCGGTGACAGCAGACTGCTGGGGGAGACAGGTGAAATAGGCCTCTGAGCCTCAGATAGAAGCACAGGCTGCTGAAAGTCAAGGAGTCCATATGACAATTTTCCACACTGCATGCCAATTGACGGGTGCGGATGCCTTTCTTTTTAAAGTGCCATTTCTTTAGCTTCCTCCTTCTCTGAGATGATCTCCTCAGGTCTAAATTTGAATAAAAATAAAAAGCAGAACTTTAGTTTCTTCTGATCTAAGTTGAGCACTGTTACGGCCCCATATATGTCTAGGGGTTATTGGACCGAACATAAGGGTAGACGGACACCAAAAGTATAAATTCGAATATTTATTTTATATTCTCTATATAAATAAATATTACGAAGCATTTATATTTTATAATAATGCAATAGGCTCGAATATATATACAATGATAACGGGGTTTTAGGAAACAGAAAACAAAAGACAACAAACAGAGATTAACAAACAAAAGAACAAAAGGCTAAACAAAACACTGGCATGCTATTAAGCTTCAACTAGTCGTGCCGCGGGTCGGGGGAAGGACTGTCGGTTGTCGTTCCCCACCCTGCCACAGCATGACAGGTCCTCTATGTAGGGGCTGGCTGAGACCAACGGCCAATGAGGACAGAGGGGTGATCAGGTCCACTATCCTCAAGCCAGCCCCCGATGATGACTCAGGACCTGCAGCTGGGCGAGATGACAAGGAGAGAGAACACCAATCAGACACCGGTTATCTAGACAGGAGTTCACTACCACTAGCACCATGCATATGTGTATATATATACATAAGGAGATATCCATGATATTCCATATATATATAATACAAATATACATTCCATAATATTACCTCATATAGATATATAAATTATAGGTAACATATAAATACATATCTATATTACAATACCATACCTCATATAAATATATATACTAATATGTTCCTTGTACATAAACATATATATATATTTATACTACCAATTACCAACCAATAAATAAAACAAAACAAAACACGAGACTCAGTCCCGTGACAAGCACTGAGGTGGTTCTCAAAGGGTTTTTGTGCCAAGGTCCCCCACAATCGTCCTGTATGTATTTTGGCTGCAGACATCCCATCTGAAAATGACTCTTTTTGTGATCCCAAAAAGACAATATTTATGAACAAAGGCTTTTTTTGTATTTAAACAATCAATTTTGATATTTCAAGAAATTGGTTCCAAAATATCAGATAGCAGTACAAGCTTGCAGCGTGGAACAAAGTGTTGCTCTGTGAGCTTGTATATTATCTGCATTCTGCCGTGGTACTTTTGCTAGGGATCTTCTCCCGAGTCCAGTCCTAAAATATTTTCTTCTCTTTTTTGCATGTAACAGTTCAGGAGTTGTAAACATTGTTTGAGTAATGGTTGTGGGCCATATGAATCCAAAAAAGTCAAGATTATGAAAATTCCAGAGACCTGCAGTTTAGACAAATCATGGTAATTGGAAGAAGGGTCAGATTATCTACTATGTTCTACTTTTCTCTGCTGTAAGTTCATCAACAAGTGAATGCAGAGATGAGAATAGAAGAATGAATATATACTGTATATTCAGGACAGGAGGTGTCATTGCTGCAGCAGTTATTTTTCTTAGAAGCACTACTATACTTGATCTAATCTTCACAGATCACTGTCAATACATAGATAGCGCTAGAGGCAGAATGGTAGAAGGATCTTACAAATGGAGGACTTTTGTGACTGCCGGCGTCTGACAGCAAATCTCGCTAATATGCTATGTTTACTGGTGCTATAGATCCTGCAAGTTTTTTTTGGCTAGGAAGGTTGATAATAAAGTTGTTTTTGTCTGTAAAAAAGTTCCATTTTAGTATGAAAAGCTTGAGAAGATTGTGTTTGACTCTTTGTGGAGACTGGGTCCAATATTTAAGCCTAGTTCAATGCTAAATAGAAGCATGTGTTCACATTCACTCTTCCATTCGTTAATAATAGACTATATCTTGGCCCATACTAACCTACACTAGTGTAAGCCTGACCATGTGGTCAAATAAAACCAACTAAATCTCTGAAGACTACCTGAGATTTGAATATATTGTATTGTAGTGTAGCTTCACTGCCCTAAACTACCAAGAATCCAATATTTTGAATATGATGATTAAAAGTAAATGAAATATATAATTTTAGTAGATCTATTTGTGAGTGACAAAATCATTATGTGAAGAGCCTTATACATAAAGAACAAATGTTTGACATTGAAATTTCTTGACATTCCGTTTAATTTAATTAACAAAGAGTAATGTACTGCAGCTACTCGGGGTCGTCGGGTCCATTCATCAGACAACATATTTTATGCTTGACATAACATACAGTAAATACGACAATTATGTCCTCTTGCCTGATTTACACTGTCGCGCGTCAGTGTCATTAATAGCTAAACCACAAGCGCAGGGAGGTCTGACACGCAGTGACGTTGCATGACAGGCTATTTAAGCATCACTGGTACCATCCTCTGCACTGCAAAAGCTAAAGTTTGAACAATGCTCAGGCTGCTTGTGTGTACATGTAATTACCACCCAGGGACTGTGCTGTGCTTAGTGTTTGATGGCACGCAAACTGCAGCCTGCCCTGTGCTTTCTTAATTACCCTAATTATGCTGATGATTCTTTTTGCCGTTTTCTCTTCTCGATACTTCCTGGGGCGGGTGATGGCCTGGGGGTTAACAAATTGTACACAAGATCTTTTTACAGAGGAATGCTCAAATAACTGGTCATGTTACAGTAAGGAGCCGATGTATGCTGTAGTCTATAGATGATACTGCAGGCCATGTTTGACAAATATAAATGTGTATTTCATATACATTTACAACCATGTGTTGATTGTACAGGGTTTCTTAGGGAAGGATATTGAACATATTGACATAATCCATAATGGAGATCTAAGGGGTTGAGGTTTGAGGCCAGATTTTGAGTTGATGGCCAATATTGATGACATCAGTGATCTGATGTCATCATGTCACATGATGTCATGGGACATTCCCGTGGGTATGGGTCTGTATTGGTCTGCAGTCACACTGATCATATGTCTCGGATGCTCAGCGGTGCAGCGTAGATAGATAGCTCTAGTTTTCATTCAAAATCAGGCAAAAATGTAAAACCTGAGGACATGAGTTCTGATGAGCCAGATATGCTTATGTGGATAACAAGAGGACATGTGATACAGCATTATTTGAGGATAATGAACTCATAGCGGCTGATACCAGGACATCTGGCAAAGTGACTGTTCTGTGCATCCATAATAACAGAGAGCCCACTGAGAAGCAAGCCTGGTGGCAGCCAAAGCTTCTAATTAACTCCCAGATTTGCCTCATGCTTCAACACCCCTTGCAGTAGATAATCAAATTTGACCAAAAAAATCAACAACAAAAATCTTGTTATTTATTAGTTTGTTTATTCTTTGGGCCACAGCCATCCTAGATGCCAACAGATATGGGTTTGTTATGAGGGGCCACGCTGGGTCTTTTATTTCCTCCAGCTTTGTTTCCTGCTATATAAAATACATTCCAAAATAATCATGGAAAGGTCCTTTCTCTGTTCCTCTGCAGAGATTTATAGACCACTAATTTGCTGTGTTTAGGTGGAGTCATCTGGTAGAATAGTATCTTGGAGGCATGGCAGAAAGCCCCATTAACCCATAATTTGTATTACAGTATTACAGCACTGTGACCAATTAGCCATCACCATGCCTTCACCCACACTCTGAAGAATTATGTCACGTTAATATTCCACTGTGCACAGTGTCTCATGAGCTCAGCATTTAATGTTAAGTAAAAAACAGACTATCACACTACAGCAGTAGCAGTTTACACACAGCTTCTATTTTGCGGCCTCCTCCATATACAAAATAAAAAATGTTTCATAATGAACAGAATGTGAATTAACACCACTTGAATAGTTTACCCCACAAAATTACAATCACACAACCCATAAAATAATTTAATTCATCATTATTTAAAAACAATTGTCAAATTCATAAACCATTAATTTTGTTGACCCTTTCAACGGTCAATAGGACACTGAGACTCCACCGGTCATCAAAGTATTGCTTCAGGAGTCAAAAGAAATAGAAGAAGCGCTTCATGGGTTCCTTTTGTGAATAGTCGAAAACTGCTGGCAGGTGCACTTTGGAGAGGGCTTCAATAATGCAGCACAAAAAATCTATACAAGTTCAGTAGTACCTTTGAATAAGTCCTAAATCACTGTGAAAGGCAGTAATCACGGTACTTTTAAAGGGTATTCAAGGCAGCTCTGTGCAGTGGAAACATCCTTTATTTCATATTAAGTCCTTAAAACAGCAAGGAGGAAAAGAAACCAACGTGTTTCGGTCACCATGGGCCTTCATCAGCTTCAAGTGAGAAACATCTCATAAGAATTGTGCTCCAAAAATAAACAAGCTGTCTTGGCAATATTATCAGCAAGGAGGATCTGCAGTGTTTATGATAATTAATAGTCACTCACATTAACTAAAATATACTGTTTTCTTGTCAGTTGATGCATCATATCCATAGGAGTCAACCCACAGTGCTCATTTGTTTGTGACGGAATATTAAACACGTCTATGGGAAATGCATTCAAAATGAGGGGGAAATAGAGCGACCCAGTTATGATTTGTAAATTAGACTCAGTGCTTTATACGACAAAATCAAATAATTCGTTTGGAAAATAAGTGATTACTACTACTCCTTCAAGATTAATCTTGGCAGTGGCATTCCGTCATTCAGTGCGGCTGCTGCCATCGAAATGTGGCAACAACAAGTTACAGTTAAATAACTTATTTTAGTTCAAAATACATTCAGAGGACTCTGGTATCTACCGTGCCATCTGTGTGCTTCCAAAAGTGATTGGTAAAAGGGAAGTTCTATTTTCACTTGTACTGAGGATACAGAGGGAAGTTACATAATAGATTGAGAACAGTGGAGCAGTCAGATGCATAATTTAAGCACGGTTGGCTCCTGCGTTGGAACACACAGGACAAAGCAACATCAGAGGTTTTGAGATCTACATGTATGGATGTTTGTCAGAATAGTGAGCGATTTCCGGCAAATTTGAATATTTGTTCAGAAACAAACATCAAAAACAGAAAAAAGTTGTTGTTCTAAAGTCAATTCCCAGTCATCGGTCAGATTATATTAACAGACCCTGACCCCACCGGACCAGTGATTTTTCCCACCACTTCTGTACTGGCCATACAGTATATGGAGTGTGTCCTTAGTGAACAGGAATTGATGACACCAGATCAACATATGGAAGGAATTCTGTACTGGTCATAATATATGAAGTGTGCCTTGAGTGTTGATGAGGTCAGTTCAATTATGGAATGTCAGCGATTGGTCAGCGATTGGTCAGCGATTGTAGTCCTCAGTAGGAATTCTAGGGTTAGTTTCTAATCACACAAGCATTTAACAGCCTTGTAGTAACTTGATGATCCCCATGTCCATGATATAGATTTGTTACATCATTTTTGTGAGCTGATTGAGATCATACTTCCGCACTGACATTAGACTTAGGCTAATTAACCGTGCTAAAATGTACACATTCAGATATTTGATGTATGTAACCCCCGGAATTAGTAAGAGACAGTGTTTCTGTCTCTTTGCGAAAGATATATACTTGCACACCTGGCCTTGATTGAGGTCAGTGGGTTCATTATAAACAGTATACAAGCATGTAGAAACTTGTAGATCTGCTATTTCTGGTGTGCAACAACCAAGTATAAATGAAGCATGAGTGTCTGAATGAGTAGCAGTGAGAAAAGCGCTGGGGAGACGGGCAAGAGGGAAGACTGAGTTTTTGCGAAACACTTTCTCCTTGCTAATGGGATTACTGATGAGGCTAAGAAGTGCTCTATTCTCCTGAGTGTGTGGGGGGCAAAAACCTACAAGCTGCTAAGCCTGTGGAGACGGTTGAGACCGAGGGATATCCCATATGAGGAGCTAGTGGCCCGTGTGACTGTGAGCAACCACCACGTTCCTGAAGTGCTCTGGGATATAGTTCAGAGGTTTAAATGCCACTTTCCGGAGGCAAGGACAGTGTGTCTTAGCCTTGTGTATGGCTGACTATAGTGACAGCTGTCAGAGCACTGTATGACTTTGGCACCATGTTGGATGGCATGCTAGTTGTTTGATGGTTAGCTGACAAAATAGTTAGTTGACAATTAAATGTCATACAAATTAGTGCAATGGATGATTGAATTATGATTATGATTTATTATTATTTATTATTACCCTTATTATTATTTTTATTATTATTATTTATTTTGATTTATTTATTTATTTATTTATTTATTTATTTATTTATTTATTTATTTATTTATTTGTTTGTTTGTTTGTTTGTTTGTTTGTTTGTTTGTTTGTTTGTTTGTTTGTTTATTTGTTTATTTATTTATTTATTTATTTCAGTTTTTGGCTTAGTAATCAAAAATGGCAAAGGGCATTATGATGAATCAATTCCAGGGAAAGGAACAGATAGGAAATAACCATGGTCTATGAGAGAGAGAGAGAGAGAGAGAGAGAGAGAGAGAGAGAGAGAGAGAGGGAGAGAGAGAGAGAGAGAGAGAGAGAGAGAGAGAGAGAGAGCATGTGAAAAGGAGAGAGAACAAAATGCAGCCATTACAGCACCACGGACAGCGACAAACTGATCACTGTTATGAGCTGCCCTGAAAGGGCCACTTCAGAGCTTTTGAACTAGATGCCAAGAGGCCAATGGCAAGAGGGGCATACTCACTTTGCTTCCCGACACTAGGTAAAGGGTACAATATTAGGAGACCGGAAGAATGAGTCCTTAACTCTGTGGAAAATTTCACTTTGTTATCATTTATTCTTTATCCCACCAACCAACTCTTGCGAGATTTGTCAGGAGTCAGGAAGTCTCTTTGTAAACTGCAATGTGACATACAACAAATAGGGGGCTCTGAGAGCAACCTTGACTACTTAGGAAACCATTTGTAGGCTTTGTAGTCCCTGTCGCCTATATAGTGGCGCCAATGGGAGTATGCCTACCTTTGTCCATATAGTATATTTGCTAGATGCTAAATCCTGGACTACACGTTGTCTAAGCACCCCCCCCCCCCCCTCTCCACAAGGTGGGGTGAGTGCCACAACGTATTATGGGCATTGTAGTAATCCAGTGATCGAGTCAAACTTTTGGTCAAACACACAGATTACATTTTTTTTCTGGCCAGTAGATTGCACATTTCATATTGTGGTACTGCTATCTACTGCAAACACTGCAATATAAATAAACATTGAATTATTGCATTACTGAGTCATCAGACTTGCCACCTCAGAATAACGCCTGGAATTACACTGTAGCTCCAAACTGCATCAAGAAGGTAGTGTCCTCACTTCCACACCCCAGGTGCAAGGCAAACAGAAATTAAACAGAAACTAAAAAAAAAAAACGTGGTTCTGATTTTTCTGCACAAATTTGTTTTGGTTCTCAATTTAAATGCTGAATTGACTACAGTTACTTTGAGTTGGACATGGATATACGAAACCAACCATTCTTATAAGTGAAACTACGCTGCATCAAGGGTTTATTGTATAGACTAGATCTTAACATTATGATGGTTAGTTGTTCTGGCCTGATGATTACAAACCAGTGACTACAACATGACGGACAGTAATTTATTTCCAGTCTCAACCAGAATATAACCCCTGAAAATGGTATTGATTACAGGCTATTTAGCCATAACTGAATGGTTAGAAAAATGTGACAATTACCCTGGAGAAGGCATATTATATGTCCAGAACATTTCTCTGTGTCCTCATTAAACCTTATGCATTGGCAGAGTGTGCAACTATAAGATGTGTACATTCAGTATTAACTTTTTCTGTTGGCTGACACCTCACAAGAATCGGTGTGCTGTGCACCCATTTGTTTATAGTCGTTAGATAAACATGCCATGTTTCAGTTGCTTGGGAAAAAACTTGGGTTGTCTGAAAAAGAGCTCCAACAAAAACCTAATCATGTTTCATTCTTTAGTGTCCTATATTTTGATTTGTTGCAGCAAGCTGAGCCCGCAATCACTGTTATTATTCTTCTGAGGATTATTCTGAAGTATGTATTTCTGCCACTGCATGCTCATTATTTTGGACTGAGAAAATATGTTGTAATAACAATGCTGCAATCACGCAGAATTATGCCATGCACTCAAACGTGCATTTTTTGTAAACAAGGGCTACATTCTCTATTTATTATATTACTCAAATAGCTAATATAATGCTGTACATTTTCTGAAGTATAATGCAGTACTTCAACATCTGAAGTTTACTTACTGTATGTGAGTGTTTTACATTGTGGAAATAATAATTTTAAAGTAAAGAAAGAAGAAAAGAAAAACAGTGACATTCCACTACCTTTGGCAGTCTGTTAATGGCTGAATGTAAAGCAGTTTGGATGGAAGCTCTGTATAAATGCACCATTTACTATAATGCACCATTTCTACAGCATGCCATGTGAAAGCCAAATTGGACAATAATAAGCTGCAGTGGATACAGAGAGACAAGGCATCACTGAAGCCGTCCCACTTGTTCTTCAAGTGGGTGGCACAGCCATTGTGCCAGTCCTGAAAGAAACACAGTGAATTAGGTCACCAAAGCAGGATGAGAACGTCCGCTGCCGTCCATGACTGGAGGACCTATTTGCAAACCCTTTCTAGTGGTATAAGACCGTTCACAAAGCTGGGCATGAACCATGCCTACCAGCAGCTAATATTAGACAATGATTCAAAGCTGTTGTCACCACCAACTGACGGGTCTGCTGAAGTGGTAACCGAGTGGTTTGGGCAGGGCCCCACTTCTAAAGGACAATGATGGAGCATTGGCTGCAGGACATCCTCCTGCATGTGGCCAACCACTGGACAGAGCTTTGGTTAATCCAGTGGCCATAGACACAGAGCATCTGGCCAGCCTGGATCAGGTGCTAAAGTGGCTCTCGGGCACTGGGGCTGTGCCTGGAAAACAACTACTTGGAACATGAAATCAGAGCAGACAGACTTTAGGCAAAGTCAGAGCCATTAACTCAACAGAACCCGGAAAAGCATTGTTTTAGTCATTTTAGTCAGACGCACAGGACAGGACCAAATATGGAGTGAATGCGCAATTATGGAGTGTGACGAACAGACAGACGAACGCACAGTCTGCCAGGCTTACATATAGTAATCTCGCTCACTTGTGTTTTTGTGGAATTAATTATATCAGTATTATTACTGCATAATTCAGAGCTCACATGTAAAATACTGACCAATTAAGGGACAGATTTATGTATATGTAAGTGCAACTTTAATGTCAAACTGGCATAAAAGAGTGAGTTGGCCATAAAAAGAGTATTTTTAGGGCCAACATGCTCCCTTTGCAGGTGGAAAACTTACAGTCAGAGCAGACTAGGACTAGTGGAATGTAACTCAAGTAGAAACACAAGGACTAAATTCAGTGATGCTGAAATTGATTGAAAGCCTCGCCAACTGTGAGAAGAAGAATTTGAGGCGACTATAAAAAAACACACACAACAACAACTCTTGAAAACAGATGGCAAAACAACGATTTGGTGCTTTGTTGGAGATGATTTGAACAGTCACTTCCAGCATGTTTCTTATTTCTGGAAATTCTGTAAATATGTTTTCTCAGTTTATTGTGTAGAATAGCATACTGGGGGAAGGGGTGGCTTACAGTATATGTGTGTAAAAACAGCACATTCTCCAGCAACATTCACAGGCAGTGGATGTGGGCTATGCTAATGGTGCAAGGAGCTCGGCTATTTCCAGAAGGGAACAATCGTGGTGGGAAGTCCACAGTTTCTGCAGCTGTTTAAGTTGGGGTAAACCTTTAAAAACACTTTGCCTCTTAATGCAGTGGTTTTCAACCTTTTTCATACCAGGGCCCACTATTTTAGGACCACCATTTGATATTGGGTTTAGTCTCCCGCACCCAAAACTAAGGTTTCACCGACAACTAAGGTTTGTGTCCACAATTTAGGAGAGATAAACTGGCAAAATGTTGGTGAAAATAATTGTTCTCAGATGTTTAAATACAACTTAACTCTTGGGAATGTAAAATGAAACCAAATGGACCCGGCCGTAAGGGTGCATTTTGGTTTCAAGACGCTCTCAAGAGTTACAGATCTATAAGGGTCCATTTGGTTACCAACTGTCCATCATTTAGCTGGGGACCATCTAGAATCCTCTCAGGGACCACTGGTGGTCCCCAGACCAGTGGTTGAAACACCACTGTCTTAACTTATGGGTCTGCTATTCTTCTGCCATTCATAAATTAGGCTTAAATGCTACACCGATATGAACAAATAATGGCCGATAGCCTACATCAGACAGCCATATAACTGAGCTAGGGGTCACATTCTGAAAAAGGCCTCATTTCCTGACCAGATCAGACCAAATCATCAGCGGGGGGTCAGATGTCTGAGAGTGTGAACACTGCTCTTCCATGATTGGATTATTCTGCCACTCAAGCAGAAGCAGATTTTGCCACTGCAGATGTAAAGTGAGAAAATGCAATGTGCAAAGCCCAGAAGAGATGTTAATAGAAGAAAAGAATCACCCTCAGAACAAAAACAACAACAAAAAACTGCAGAGTTGGGGGGAGGGCATTGTGAATAAGACATTTTGAGCCTGTTGTGGTGAGGCTGATACAGTACATCTAATGCTTTTCCCAAGTTTGGCCAGCTTCAGCTTGAAAAGAGTCCCTGAGAAATATAATACAGTATACTCGCCCCCGTAATCCCCTATTCTGCCTTCTCCCACACAGCCATTGTTAGTGTGCTAACAGTTAGCCAGTTAGCCTGCCGAACACTTGATCAACTACTGATGGCTATAGGCTGGGTAGTGTTCCCATATCAATTAGTACATACTGTACACTTTTCTTTTCTTTTCTGTGTGTGTGTGTGTGTGTGTGTGTTGCCTTGCCAATACAGCCTATTCTTTTTATGTTGTGTGGTGGAGTACATTAAAGAGCTGGAGTAAGTGACTGGGCAAACTGCCAATGCAATGGGAAGAGAGAGAGAGAGAGAGAGAGAGAGAGAGAGAGAGAGAGAGAGAGAGAGAGAGAGAGAGAGAGAGAGAGAGAGAGAGAGAGAGAGAGAGAGAGAGAGAGAGAGAGAGAGAGAGAGAGAGAGAGACTAAACCACTTCTGTCTTTGGGAAATTAGAAAAAGCAGACATGGTCTATTGGAGTTGCTCTGTGTTGTTAGTTGTACTATTTATTTGACATTTAAGCCTCATATTATAGAGCGGGATCAAGTGTTTCCGTACCCCTTCTCAGCCCCTAGACTGTACTGGGATTCTCAAAAGCCCAGTTCCTGCGCACTCCTCTTTCCCGCTCTGTTTAGATCTGCTACTTTGCTAGCCTATACCTTTTGGGCATTTCCACCCAACAGGGGCGATAGGCTATCCAGTGCTGTACATTATGGAACATTTATTGAAGATGCCAGAAGAAAACATGCTGTCTGCATTGAAAGAATCCAGGAGAAAACATGTTGTCTGTACTGAAGAGTTGTATTTTCTGACAACCCATGGGTCATCCCTACTGTATACGTTCATAAAAGGAATTGTCAAGTATGTCAGTGGAAAAATCTGCTCAGTCAGTTTGGATGCTCGGAGCTATGTGGATGTGATTCAGACGGTGCTCAGAAAGAATTCTGACAACAAGCGTATGCACACATGCACGCAAACATTTTTTCCGAAAACTCTTAGGATTTACTGCCTTGGTTGTCTTACGAGATCGTAGCACAAAACATTGTCAGATCGGGCCGTGTTTGTGGAAAATATGGATTGTGGAGTGCAGAATTCAAACTCAAGTCTTAATGGGTTGAAATAGACTAAATAGTTGTGTCTGGACGCAAACATGCTTTTAAGTGCACACATGCACTTCACAAGCACATCACCACACAATGACAAGGAATCAGCTGGTCCATTAGGCAATGCAGGTTTATGGTACGTGCGTTTGTGTGTGTGTGTGTGTGTGTGTGTGTGTGTGTGTGTGTGTGTGTGTGTGTGTGTGTGTGTGTGTGTGTGTGTGTGTGTGTGTGTGTGTGTGTGCGTGTGTGTTTAACAAGAAACTGCTTCCTGAAGGACATTCCTGGAGGTTGGATATGGCCCTAATAGCCCATCTCATCCGTGTGTGGGCGGTGTGCTTGTGTATGTGTGCATAGTTACAGTATGTATAGTAGTTATCTATAGTAGTGCAACCTGATATCACCCCAACTCGTTGAAATAGCATATTGACATTCCGTAGATCTACTAACCAAAAGTCTATTCATAGTTTACTAACATGCCTCGCTTTTGACAATGACGGAGTGGCGCCGTCTCTACTGAACTTTAGCATCATGAACCACCGCCGAGCAGGGAGCTAGACGACAGAGTCGCTGTGCTGGGTGTTGTGAACGTCAGTAGTGCCGACTCACCGTCCAAGTTAGGATTTGATAGGCATTAAGTAGTAAATGTTATAAAACCCAAACTCATCCAGCTGCGGTGAAAATGTACTTCCGGCTTTGTGACGTTTATGAAAGCCATGTTTCCGTGACACACTACATGCACAGGCTTAGGGTACCTGTTTCAATGGTGGGGATTGGTGCGGAGATATGAACAGATTGGGTGCTTACTCTATGAAATGTGGAGTATAAGCTATTAGTCCATGCTATTTCATTTCAATTTAAGCATTTAGCAGACGCTCTTAATCCAGAGGGACTTACAATAAGCAAGAACAAAAACATGCCGATGCATCAAATACTACGGCAGAAGATTGGGGGTGAGTCTGCAGTTTTGATTGCAATGGAGACTAGTACATTCCACAGTTTTGGAACCAGATGTGAGAAGTGTTGGGACGTGTGGAAGTCCCGTAGTTTTTTAGTGAAGGTACTTCCAGCTTCCCTGCGTGGGCTGATCTCTGTGCACAAGAGGGTCTGTAGGGTTAAGAGGCATCAGCGTTTTGTATTATGCTCGGGCCGTGACCAGGAGCCAATAGAGGGAGTGGAGAAGAAGTGGCAAGCTCAAGGAAAAGTTTTCAAAATAATTGTATTGGAGTAAAAACTACAATGTTTGCCTCTGAGATATACTGTAGCATTAGAAATTGTCGCTCGCACAGACAGGACACACGCGCATGCACGCACCCACACACACGCACGCACATACCTGTAACTACCAGAAACACCAGTGCACCTTATCCACACTCATCCCTCAGGTGGCCACCTTTAATTAGCAAATGGAACCGAAGCCCTTTTCATCCCCAGGAAAAGTTGCTCCTCTGGCTAAATGAGCCTGTCGATCACAGCTCCATTCCCCAGACTCCCTCCCACGTCCCTGTGCTGCTGATTAATGGCGTGAAGTGAATTCATCAATGTGCCATATATATCCAGCATGCAATTCATTACGCTGTGATTTATACCATGGTTGAAAATAAGACAAATCTAGGAGCCCGCGGCGTGTGGCGCCGCAACGTCGTTGTGGGCTTGTAGATCGACTGCTGCAAGAGAGGGTGCAAAACCAAGTTTAGCCGATAAAAAACAGGGAAACGTGTCATTTTAGATTTTAACCACCCAAACCATTACCTTATACTATTCATATACAAGACCATGTCGATTTGTGCTGTTTGTATATGTTCATGTGTGCAAATCTTTGATTTTTTTAAAGCTCAAATCATTCCTTCTGGTCTGTCCCTGGCTTGGAAACGAAATTATTTTTCAGGAACGGTTCAAAACCGGTTCGGGTCGATCTATATTTAACGTTTTCGTTCCGGCAATCGTTCCAGCACCAAACTGAACCGGTTCGAACCGGTTCGGAACTAAAAATAGCGTTCGTTCTTATCGTTCCGGTAATGTTTGGCGGATACATGTGTACAGTTGTTTACAAACATCAGGCTTGTCCACAGCACTTTGAGTTTACAATAAAAGCGCACGTGGCTGTCGGGCACGCTGCCTGGATTAGCCTATTCCAATTTCATCCATGTTATTACCCTACAAGCCAGGGGAGCAGAGTGTGTTCACTGCAGCAGCTACTGAGCTTTCACAACTTTGGTCAAATAACTATCTTTGTATGTAGGCCTATTTAAGCCTATAGTTTTATTTATGAATGTCAGTAAGGCCATTGCATGCGCTGTCTGTCTGTCTGCATCACGGCACACAGCGTACACAGCCTATGCATGCATGGCTAGGCTATATGGAGTTGGACTCACCACAGAGAGCTGTTTGGTCATTAAATGTGCCGTCTATATTGTCGAGGAGCAGGTAGGCCTACATTAATCCACTCGTGTTACACAGAATATCTGCTAGAAGCTCGAGTCTTTGGAGCGGGGCGCGCGTTCAAACTTGGAAGATGTTTTTTCGCTTTCTATCGCCGTTAGTTAGTTCAGGGCAGGCCCGGCTCAAACATTTCACAATTGGGGGGGCAGGCGAAAACTGGATGCGACAATTGTCGTTGTAGTAAGGGCGTTAGGGGGGATTGCCCCCCGTGAATATGCTTATATATAGCCGTCCCTGAAGTGCATTCGATTGCAATTGCGACCAAAAAAAGAAATGAACGGAAGAAAGATGATGATCACAGGCGCTCTTCCCCGAGACGCAAGATGGATTATAATGTATATAATTTTATAGTTTATAGTGCATATACTTGTTTATAGTGCATATACTTGTTTATAAATATAACAGTCACGATCTGCGTGTTTATAAAAAATAAACTCTACTTTAACGCAACTATCCACGGAGATCAGATAGCTGTGTTACAAAGAGCACCTGTATTTATCATTGATTGAGAACGAAAAAAAAAACGTTATTAACCGGTTTTGTGGATTTCAGAATAGCGTTTCGTTCCGGAACAGTTGAAGACCATTTCGGTTCCGTTTTCGTTTTCGGTTCTTGAAAAATCCTAGAATTCCATTCGTTTCGGTTTTCGGTTTTCGTTCTTTGAACCGGTTCAAAGCCCTGGTCCCTGGTGCTAAATATTTTGAGATGGGGGTCCTGCAACATGAATGGGTGTGAGCAAAACATATAGCGATCATCACCTCAGGGATTCAGTGGTAAACAAATACCCTCTCTCCTGCCTCCTGCTTTTCACTGTCCGTGCATGATAATGAAATGCCATGCGCCCACACACACACACACACACACACACACACACACACACACACACACACACACACACACACACACACACACACACACACACACACACACACACACACACACACACACACACACACACACACACACTTTGTTAGTATGCTAATCCAAATATCAGTTAAGCACAAACCTACAGTATGAGTAAACGTGCAATGAGTCAAGCCCCCAGACACATGCATGTATGCATTTGCACACACATGTGCGCGTACGCATGCACACGCACACGCACACACACACGGTTGGCAGGCATTATAGAAGAGGCAAACTGAGAAGAAGGGCGGCCATTAATCAAATCATTCACAGCCAACAAGGCTATTATTTTTTATTTTTATTCCTCCATTTAAAAGCACCAGTCTGGCTGGCTACACGTACGTGAAAGGCCGAAGGGCAAATACTTACAAGGCTGCCGTTAATACATAAATTGGGCGGCGGAGTTAATTCCCCGCCGGTGCTTCACAATGATTGTTTCGTGGCCTCGGCGAGCGCAAGGGGCTCACTGATCATGGCTCATGGAGCTCATGTCACGCCTGTCCGTCATTCTTTGTGTCTTTCTTGTTTCCCCCATGCTCGCTGGTTCCAGAACCTGCTTTTTTTTTTACATAAATAAATCTACAATTTAAGAGGTAACTGCGTGTGCATGGGGAGACATGCACGGGCCAGCCCATAGGCTACACCCGCATGATTTATTCGATCACATGTCCACGCTAATTAAACCAAAATGTCACGCTAATTTAAGAGGAGAAATGATTCTGTGAATCATCTGACCAAAGCACTCACTGTACAAATGAGCCTGCGAGTTATTGATAGCTTCCGTGCTGAGCTTTACTGTGCGCTTATTAATCTCATATTAACTAAGTCAGCGTGCAGAAAAGAAAAAAAGGCGCTGTTTGCGTTCCAATAATCCACGGTTGACTGGATTTTTATTACATGACATTTTAATTAACAAGGCTCAGCTGTATATTCTCAATACACGCCGCAGTGCAGTGTCTCGCATACCATATCATCCATAAAGGATCGAACAACTGCGATTCATGAAGATTTTAGAACACAAATCATATATTCTGGTGGTCTCTGTCCTATAAATAACAAAATAATGCTATAGCTGTGTGGGGTCTTGGGCCAAATATAATATATGATAATATATTAGGGGGTCCTTGACACAAAAATGTTAGAGAACCACCAGCCTAGCTAAATATCTTGCGTTCCGTTTAAATCCTCCTCATGTCCAGACTAGGTTTTATCATGTCTATCTGTTTGATGACATCCATTTATAGCTCCTTTGGGAAGGCCTTAATGGGACCGGATGTAGAGCAGTTCCATGGTGTGGTGTGGACCAGAGGAGATCCAGAGAATAGGTAATAAAGGAAGCGGGTTAGGTCATGATGTGTCTCTGATTGCCAGGATGGGCTGGACTGTTCTTTAGCTCCTACAAAGCCTTTAGTCCAGTGGTTTTCAACCTTTATGATACCAGGGCCCTGGGCCCACTATTTATTCAGAAAAACACATCATTTGATGACATTTTAGTCCCACAGACCCCAAATCTAAAGATTTCTTTTGTTTTTGTCCACATTTCCAGGCTGGATTTCGGAAACAAAACAGGCAAAACATAAAGTCCAAAATGACCATAGTCTTGTACAGTACATTCTCTAGTTCTTGGGCTAATTCATATGATGAATATTTTAACTCTTGAGAGGACTGCAAGGGTCCATTTGGTTTCATGTTTACGCTCTCAAAGAGTTACATCTGGTTAATCAACTTTCTATAATTTACCTGGGGACCACCTGGAACCTTCTCAAGGACCACCTGGATGAAAGCCTGGATGTCCAGGCTACTATGATCCATATAGCAGAATATTGTAGAATGGCTTTCCAACTATTTTAGCACAGTGTTTTCGTGTGGGACAAGTTTATATAAAATAAACAATTGACTACTTTAGCCCCCCAGACAGAGTTACAACATCCTGTTGCACTGTTGCATCTATACATCAGCTGTTACATAACATTGTTCTGGTTTCATCATGTCCACATAGTAAACTACCAACTACCATTCAACACTATCCATGACTTATGCAGGGGTATTATTGAACAGTGTTGCCCTAAGTTGTCACACATATCAAACCTCAATAAAGAATAAAGTTGCAGATCAACAGATCAAACCTCAAGCTTGTGGATCTGTTACTTTTGTTGCTTTTGCGTGACATTATAGTGTGATCAATTATGGCAGTGGTTTTCAACCTTTTTGTTACCATTTATTTGGCAATTAAGCCAAATGGACCTACAAGGGTCCATTTGGGACCACCAACCCTGGAGCACCTGTTGAATACACCTGAATTATGGGATTCTTTTACGGAAAAAATACAAAAAGTTAGACTGAGGTTTCTGCCCAACATCAACATGGCAGGTAGCAGAAGAGCATTGACCCAGACATGTCAGAGAAGCTGTAAGCATGTGCAGCACAGCACCTACAGTATGCAGAGGGCAGGAGCTGTAAATGTAGAAGCACACCACAGGTCACGCAGGCTTAGAGAGACGCAGTCCAATGGTCATGGATGATGCGGGTCACTTGGAATAGACGCAGGCCATGTTTGCAGGTATAAAGGTTTTGCTTTCCACATACTGTATGTGATGGCACAGGAGGCCATGGGGCAATCCCTGCTGATACGCCCATGTCAATAGTTCCTCGTCCGTGGGGAGGGGAAGGTGGGGAGATTCATGTTAGCAATGCATTATGTTCCAGTGCATTGCAACATCATGCATTTTTGGCACATCAAGTCTATTTGTGTGGAGTTAGTAAGAGAGTGAATGTACCAAATGTTCTTCTCACAAGTTAGGTACATTTTGTCCAGTGTCGAGGGGTTAAGTGGCTCTGAATTTGTAGCTCAACTTTTGGAATGCGACAATGTCTGAATACAAAACGAAAAAGAGAGTGAATTATCCAAAAACCCATAAATAAAGATTAGTATGACTGCATTACATCGATACAAGAAGTGAATAGTCCTTGAACTTTGTGAAAGTAATATTTTATCATTGCCTGGTAGTTACTTTTTGAGCCTGAGCAGGCAAATAGGATTCCGCAAAAGAAAAAAAAGAGAAAAAACGATGGGTCTTTTATGACACTGAAGATGAAATTGAATGCTGCCTCTCAAAGCTTTAATGGAAAGTGGCTGCAATTTATGGGACTCGAAAGAATGAATGTATTGCTGACAGGGGGCATGCAAAACAGACACAAAAGGAATAGAAAAAGATCTGTGCAGAATCATAAGCTTTTAATGTGCTTTCGGCTAAACCTTTCCTTGTGTATTTAGCTGTGGATTTGAGGAGACAGTGAACCCTCACAAGCAATCTAGTGTAGAATAACTTCATTGAATAGAATTCAGAGAGCAGGCCATTTGGCTTGGTGTTGGGAGACAGGGGTTTTGAATTCCAGATATTTAAATTGAGCGCATCAGCCATAATGTTTTCATTCATGCCCAGGAATATAGATTGCACATTATAGAATGACCAGTCACACACACGTCTGTGCGAGACATCTGAGAAAGCCATAATTGCGGGTATTAAAAAGTACTTTATCATTCAATCTAATCACGACAGCTACTTCATTATCACGCAGACCTGTGATCGGTTTGCAAAGCTGGTACCTGCTACGATGATAATTCTATCAGTTCTTTGTAGATCGGTCCGAACTCGTAATAGCATTTCCTAGAGCCAAATATAAGGAAACCATTTAGATGCCCCAGCGTAGATCCATGTCTGACAGCAGGGCAACTGAGGAGAATGGGTTTAGGATTGCCCTATGCTAGACAATTTGGTCATTGGGTAGAAATTATAATGCTGATGAGCAGGATGCTCAGACAGTCTAAGTGTGTCGAGGGACCCACAATTTTCTCCTCCAGACAGTCACGGCAAGGGACGAGATACACTTTTGCACTGTTGCAACGGGGCTACAAAGACCAAGTGCTTTGAGATTTCAAAGAACATGAAGGAGATGAAGATTAAAGCACCAAACATCATTAGAGGAGATGACATAATTGCAGCAGTCGCAGCACAGCAGCGCAGAGCAAGACCATAGAGCAGCAGCAAGCCTACATGTACGATTACATACAACATCAAGTGGAATGGGCCAATGGGAACAAAAATCTGCATAAGCAATGAGGTTTAGCCTATCACCTGAAGGTGATTTGAAGTATAGTTTGAGTGTATTATAAATTATAACACAGTATTGCCATTGCACATGGTTTGACCAGTGGTGGACAGTAAGTACAAGTACTTACAGTATAGAGTATCTGTACATTGAGTGCATTGTATTGTATTTGTAACCCACTGTGTTAACTGCAGTGGTAGATCATATATATTGGGATTTCTCTGATATAAGGAATGCACACAGACACAATAAATTATGTTTAACCTTTATCTAGGCAACACAATCAATCAAATTAACTTATTTTCCCTTCACTTTTCTTTTTCAATTAAATGATACAACAACAAATGTAAACAATGGACCCAAAAGAGCTCTTATCCAGTAAATAGCAAACTCAATAAAACGGGTACCCAATTAGTCTCCAAGAGTGTGCTCAGTAGTCTGCATGGAAATGTACAGAACAATGTACAACTCAGTGTAACTCAAAAGGATTCACATGTATAACACACTCAAGTATCAACATCAACAATCATACATTTACATGGAACCAAGCATAATGCGCTTATCATATTACATTTACATAAAGTCATTTCACCATCATGTCTCATCCATCATGACAGTCCTTTGGTGCCAACTCACCAGGATTCTTCTTTTTAATTCCCACACAAGGGGATGAGTCTTCTCTCTGGATGGCCAATTCCAACACTGTGTGTCAACACAACATCATATCTGTCAATATCCTGACTGGTTATTTTATATTTCTTTGATGTGGAATCATGCTCAATATCAGCTGCATGAGCACTCACCGAATTCTCTTCTCTGTTCTTCTTGTTTCTTCCATGGCGTCCTCTTTATCCTGTTTCCTTTATTATGGTTTCTGCATTGATCTCTCACATGGTTGTGTTTATTTTTCTTCATTCTCACGACTCTGCGTTAATCTCTCATGTGTCTTTGTTTATTCTACGGCTTCACGTTCGTTCGTCACATGTCTCAGCTCAATATTCTCCAGAGGTGAACTCCACCTTCACCTCCAAATGTTCTGTTCATTGTTTTAACTACTGGTATATGTTTTATTATGTTTTCGTTTTATATCTCAACACTGTGTGCGTTGGTATCACAGCATGTTAAAAACAAACTCGCCAGTTCCGTTCTGTCGCGCTGCGGTGACGCAACTCTCCTTTCAGGGAGCGATTGCTCCCATAAAGTGGCAGGCAACCCATTTAGGGTAGAAGGGGAATATAGTTGGAGTACATATTAATGCAGCCCATGCTATATTTAAATGAATCCCGACTCCTCATGCATTGAAGGAAGCATGAGGCCAGCCTGCAGCCTTCCCAGGTTGACGGTGTTGTTCCAAAATCACAGGATAATCACATAATGTGGATCTCCATGATCTGATTCATAAAAAAAACATTGGCAATCGATATAAGAGTCAATAGGGAAATAATGTCCAATAATGGCCCAGATCCACCCTGTGATCTGACCCTTGGTATCACAGATCCCACACTGTGCTCGTCCCTGCTGCCACTCTGTAGCTTAATGTCTACACATCCTATTTGTTTCCCGCAATGAAGACTACTACGGCAGTGAACCATGGGGGAAATTACATTGAATTACAAGCCGTCTACACCTCCTAATAGCGGTACGCGTTTGGGCATATTGGTGCTATTACTGTCACGGAATTGTGCATCATGATCTCTGGTGGATTCCTCTTTTGTCAGCCATTACATCTTATTCAATTTGCATGTCAAATGACTCAGCCATTGACCCTCACTATCTCACTCAGCAGTCTATTATACTAAGGTGGTTATTACACTCATAGATAGACATACTGTACCTCCACAATCACCCGTTGCTTGGCCGTGTGTGTGTGTGTGTGTGTGTGTGTGTGTGTGTGTGTGTGTGTGTGTGTGTGTGTGTGTGTGTGTGTGTGTGTGTGTGTGTGTGTGTGTGTGTGTGTGTGCTTCCATTATTGCAGAGAAACATGAATGGATTTATAAAATATACTGTATACTTTAAAGATGAAAGACTTAATTTAATGGGTCCTGTTTGGTGGCTCCATATGTGGCCTACAGTATTGTAAGCTACATATAAAATTGCTTGGGGCAATGGAATCGCATTATCGGAAAGGGAAAGGTTATATGAATACAGTACACTCACAATGTTTTGGCTGTCATTGCCACATTTGATAATAGATTTGTGTTTGAAGTTAATATGAAAGTGAGTGTGTGTGTGTGTGTGTGTGTGTGTGTGTGTGTGTGTGTGTGTGTGTGTGTGTGTGTGTGTGTGTGTGTGTGTGTGTGTGTGTGTGTGTGTGCGTGTATGTACGTGTGCATGCGCGCCTTTGTGTTTTCTATACATTTTTATCAGCCAGAAAATGTATTGTACAGCAAGATGGTCTTGGTGAAAGTGATGGCAGGCCATACATCTTAAGTTCATCAGTCCATCTATAAATGCTGAAGTGGCGAGATTGTGCTTTGCAAAACTGCAAGATGTTATCTACTGCTGGATATCAAAACCAGAGAGCTTGTCAGAATACTATACTACTGCCCCTACTGAACCGACTCTATCCTGCCCCTACTATACCCCTTTCACCACTGAGACGCTGTACTGCCCCTACTGTACCTACTGTATTCAACCCTTAAATATCCAACGGTTGTTGGGCCCAGGTCCAGGGCATATAACAGTTAATAACAATAACTGTGATGCACACAGTCCTTGTCACTTGCTTAGTCTCACATCACTGTGATTAAATATTTGCATTCATTTGGCCTAGTTATTCTGTTTGTTTATTATTTAAAAAATATCACAGCCCTATAGGCTATTCTCGTAATTGTTATGCATATGTGCAAACACAATGCCCTGTGATGGGAAAAAAACCTGTAGGTGGGTCAATTAAGAGTTGTGTATTTTATGAGTGAGACGTCACGTCTCGTGCCTCTACTACCACTACTACTACCATGCTGGGCGGTGCTTAGAGGCCTGCACAGTTCATAATACATGTTGAATCACTGTAATGCACATGGGATTGATATAAACTGATCTAAGGTGTTATTAGCACGGAATGCATAATCAGAATCAAGTATTTTGCACTAAACATTTTACCTTATTGCACTGCATTGAGCTCAACACTCCTGTGTATGTATTGCACTTCATGAATCCCCAGGCGCATACATATTTTATGTTTTTTATGCATTCTTCTCACTCATGCACATGTATACCTGCAATGATTACTAAATGTAGATCTTTGTTTCATGAAAAGGCTTACTGCAAGCCACAACCACATAAATTATTACACACTGTCAGGACCTGTTTTGCTCATTGCTGGACATCACTGAATCGTTTCCTGGTGAATGTGATGGAGTGCATAGTTAAAACAGGGAGTGAAATACTGATGGAAAGTCATATCTCAATCTACTCCGGAGGCAGAGCATAAAATGAGCATATCAGCCCAATTTGTTCCATCTACTCCAAATCTTTGCCAAAGAGCATACAGTACCTGCTCCATTTCAAAGACATTTCATGGACAGGTCACATGACATGATTACAGACATTAATGGTCAGAAGAAAAAAAATCACACTTGTGTGAATTGAAGTGGTGCTCTCTGGTGGATCACAAGGTTGTGGTGCCACAGGAGCGTGCTCAGGTGTGTGGGGACGGTTCCTGTGAGCTACTTATGGTCCATTTATTTCTGTCAGTTACTGTATATGTCTGTCAACATCTGTGTCCAGCAAGAAATCTCAGACTGCAAATATGTTTGGAAATACACTCTACAGATACATTGTAGTTCTGGTGAAAGGTTTCTCACTCACATTTACAATGTAAGCATGTAGCAAAGTCCTAATGATAGAAAGAATAACAGCCACATATTGTATCACAAGTTTGGCCCACATAGCAAGCACCAATAAATGACAACAAACGTTAAAGATGCACAAGTCCAAAAGTAGCTTATACAATGACATAATGGCAACTGTGTGGAGACAAGCACCACTTCCAAAAGACTGCTATATGGACTTTCTACAGGATGTGGATGTAGTTGATTTGATGAGTAGGAATTGGGTTTATGAACTTGGAATTATTAGCTTGAACACTGAGAAACACTTTCTCATGAACACAGACCAGAAAAACTGTGTCTGTTATTTTCTCCCAAGATAACTCATTCATCGTGATCTCTTGGTGAATTGTTTGAGGTCGTGGAAGACTCCGCGACCTCATCCTATACGATGACATCAGCTTGCCGTGGGGAGAAATGTGTAGTTTCTTATCCATCACACTGACCAGTCCACCATCAAGCTGAATATGCACTACTACACTGTTCTTAGAGGTAATCAAAAGTGACCATTTGATTCGTCATGGCTCAATCCACCTGCGGCACACCATGCACCACTCAGCCGCACCACTTCACTACACCCATTTTTCAGTCAGGGAAATTACGTTTTTCAACACCAACAGCTACCACACCAATGATTGCACTTTACGCTGCTTCAACTTGGACTGGAATTGAGAAAAACTCTAGGACTTGCTTGGAAAACTTGCATCAGGCCAATGTGTTGGCTCATTTCACCAGTAATATGATCTCGCAGATAGAGAAGACTAAAACTGAATAGTCTGTCTCTATAAGCATTCTGATTGCTTTGGACACAAACATGTTTGACTGGCCAAGACACAATTTTGCAGGCAAGTATATTATTATTCATTCAAGAAATATCCCATGCCAAGGAGTCATGTCTGAAGCCTGTGCTGTGTTGGAAAAATGAATCCATAATAAGAATAATTAATCTAATCTTATAACAGAGAATGGTGTGTGTGACAAATGCCGATTGTTGGTATCCACTGTGTGTGTGTGTGTGTGTGTGTGTGTGTGTGTGTGTGTGTGTGTGTGTGTGTGTGTGTGTGTGTGTGTGTGTGTGTGCGCGCGTGTGTGTGTGCGTGCATGCGTGTGCACTCGTGTGTAAGACGTTATCCAGTTCATCAGACAGCCAGGTTGACTGCAGGCATCTATATGATGAAAAGAGACGTCTCACGTTGGAATCAATGTGTCGACGTCACTGTGATGAATTCATTTTCCAGTGTTGGGGGGAACACACACACGCTGCACATTATCCCATGATGAAGACCTGCCTTGTATATACTCCTCATGAATACAAAAAGCCCTTTTACACTGAATGGAGTTTTTGAATAGCACGGGAGTGATGATGAATCTCTAAGGCTTGTATGGGATCCATTGTACTGTACAATGGCTTCTAAACCAGTAATTTTGCACATTTTCAAGGTTTTTCTAAAGATGTTGAAAAATACAAGCTTGCAGCATGGCATGGGGTGATCCGCTTTGAGCTTGTACTCAATGTCTTGTTTTTCTAATAGTCAATGCAAAAATCAAAATATGACACAGATGATTATTATGATAGGTTTAACCACTAGAATCCCTAGGTAGTGTTTATAGCAGAAATTGCATGCTGCGTGATTTTAGTCATTTTGTTAAAAACAGAAAAATCCTGCAATCTTTGGAAGAAAAACAGGAAATTTGATCTGTTTGGATTCAATCTAATGCAGACTAAATGAGTACACATTATACCGATTTTCATGGACAAAATCTGCCTTTAACAAACATCTGCCTTGTGGCCAATCTCAAAGATTTGAGGCAGAGGTTTTGCTGTGGAAACCATGGAGTGTGTGTGTGGCACAGTTTGGCTGCGATCGGGTGAACGGTGCCAGTGATTAGCTGCTCACAAACACACACACTCACACAAATGTCTCGGCAAGGCCAAATTACACACAGCTGGGAGCATACGGAAATGTAGAAGAAAAAAAGTAGAGCAAGTAACAAGAAAAATAATCTGTGACTGTGACACACGGTCTGTTCTATATACTGCTCATCCATTTAGGAGAGGTAGGAGATATGCCGATCCACTCCCATCCCCCATATTTCATTTTATGTGTTCACTTGCAAAGTCTTGGGCAGAATGCCATCTGGAGAGAAATTATACAGAGAGAAGAGCATCGATTGTAATTCATGGCAACGTGCTATTGGGTGGGAGAGGAGAGGAGGGAATGGGGGGAAGTCGATTCATCAAACTCTCAAGTAACTGCCTATTTCAAACACCAAAAAAAAACAGCATAGCATTTTTTTCCACAAAGCTTTGTCCTCTCCAGGGAACATCTGCAGTTGATGATTTCTTAAAATCAGGTCAGACACGGGGACAATAGAAGGTCCCTAGAAGGTCCCCTATAGGTCACGGTTATTACGGACCATCATTTCAAGTGATCTGTCAGTGTGTCTGCGATCAGCAAGGCCTTAAAGAAGGGGATTTACACAGGGTGCTGTAGAGTGATTGTGTTTGAGGGAAGGGGGTTCTTAAAAATGCATTTTGTGCTGAAACAAGAATATTTTGGACACAGTAATGAGCAGGATAATAGAGGTACTGTATGTCTATATGCTGCATAATTTCCTTAACATTGATGAGCGACAACACGCGCCTGCACGCATGCACACGCACGCACACACACACGCACGCACGCGCACACGCACCCCCCCCCCCCCCCCCCCACACACACACACACACACACCCTCTGCAGCGTTGTAGTCTAAAGGGACTACATGGACACTGTCTCGATCATTTCTTTCCAAAAGCCCTTGAATAACATGACATATGATTAAGGATTACTCATGTGATTATGGTAATATCACATTCCATATTACACACACGTTACCTGTAACTTTCATTAGGCCTCCCAGTTTTTATACAAGAAACGTCCCTGCGGGCCACATTTGGCCCATGGGCTGCCAGCTGAATCTCTCTGCCTTAGAGTTTGGTTAACTAGAATTTCTCTGTTGAAAACTCTGTCAGTTGCAGAGCGTTTGTTCACTGGCACTGACATTTAATATGTTAGGAATCTAGGGCATGTCCAGAGCGACTGTGTTCATTTATCAATCTTGTAGGCCAACTCTGGGAGTGTATAAATACATAGTATTTGTAGACTTTGAGTTAAGGAAAGCACATTTCTCTGTCCTCAACATAAAAACAAAACAAAATGGTTTGATATTATGTACAGTATAAGGCCAGAAACCTAATGGTTACCTATTTGATTTGCAGACATTTTGTATCAAATCAGAATTGTACATGGCGGCGGCGCCCCCCCCCCCCCCCCCCCCCCCCCCCTTGACCTGCTCTGGACTCTCCCTCATGGACTCCTGTGGATCCCTGGACCATACAATGGGAACCAGTAGAGCCACGCTCAAAGACATTTTTTGTAACAAGCCACATGATGGCCAATTGGCCATTACCAGGAAAAAAACTACATGGCCTCTTTAATGGACAGTCTCTTTATTAAAATGGTCATTGAGTCCCTGTCTTTTATCCAAACCGCAATGCTGTCCTAATGGCCCGGATCTCATATAAAAAGGGCTTAGATATGGTTTGCACAGATCCACACATGAATGGCACCACAGGTTTGGTATACCCCCCATTAAAATAACACTGTACGAAGCGGTCCATAACTCTCTCACCCACTGAAGCGGTTCCCACATTGACCCATCCCCCGGCTTGATTGGGCACTTCTGTCAAAAGCCCCAGCATCACCGTAGGAGATCTTTACGATGCGCAGCCAGAGAGGGCATGTTGATTTTATGACATACTCTTCAAATAAAATAGAAGGCGGGAGGGGGAGCGAGTATGTGAGAGGGGGAGAGAGAGACAAGCAATAGGCCACCATTAATTTCACTGTGCGGGCTGTAAAATGTTTTTCTCGTTTGCGTGTTGTGTGGAGGTTCCTTCACGCTCTGCGATTCCGATGTGTCATATAATTCAGTGCCGGGGCAGGGCTGACGCATCCCATTCGGGATAACTTCCTCGCGGTGGAACGCATCGCTGAACTGTAGAGAACACGGCTGACACCTGATTTATACTACGGCTATGGGTGGTGTTGCGCACCGATATACAAGCTCACGGGGCTCTGCAGCGGTGCCGTGTTGGGAGCTCTCAGATCGGCGGTTTGCGGTGCCGGCACGCAACCAAGTAAATCAGGCATGACTTCCCCCTACAGCTGTTAATACACATACACTGTATGTGTAGTGGTATGATATGTGTACGGTTTGCTGTCAAAATGGCAGATCTACAAGCTGGGAACGCAGTGCAAAGCAAAGCATTCCGACACACTGACAGCGTGGCTTCAATAAATACTGTAGAGAAATGGAGAAAGTCTTCATACACCATTTCGTTACAGGATTTGTTCAAGTCAGTGTGTTGCTTCATGCTGCATTTCCAGCTTGTAGATCTGCCATTCTTGATTTGTGTGATTAATCACATTAATCGCCACCCCAGCCTAATCCTCTCTCCCCCGCAAAAATGAACGATATACAGTATATATATAGCAATATAGACTTATTTTTTTATTTTTACTATGTATGTAAATGATTTATTTACTTTATGTCTCTGCACCAGACACCAATGTGACAAGTGAATGTAACTGTGTCTGAGGTTTCTATTGAGCATCACAGCCTACTGTACATTCATGTAAAACTCTGATCATAGAGGTAGCCAGTTGATTCTCTGGTTACAAAGCACATGGTGACAGTGAATAAGAAGACAAGTGCGACGGAAATTAACTGCAGGATGCTGCTCATTTCATTGCATCTGTCGCCAGCCTTCTTTTTCGGATAATTCATGATCCCCCCACCCTGCTATTCTTTTCCAGTCTATTGCATTTGTTGTTTTTCTGCAGTCAAGGCAAATAACTCCCTTATTAGTTGAACTGAAAGGCATAAAGCAGATTATTGAACACTGTTTGGAACCGTGCCAATTGGCTATTGTTTGTTCTGCTTTGTTTGTCTGTTGTTTGACAGTGTCATCTATTTATGATCATATTAATCCAACCTATTTTCCAAAGTAGCCTCTGCTTTATACAGCAGCCTACATTCCAGAAGAGATATGGTTTTAAAAGAGAGATAGTTAAATTACTAGTAATATAATTATCCATCCATCTCTCTAAAATTAATAAATGGTTGTAATGACTTTCATTACAACTATGAAACAACTATTAATTTCAGGATAATAGGCAAAGAAATCTCCAGTATTTGATGTTCAGTCCTGACCGATAGTAACTGTTGCGTGACGTTTTTTCACCTGCGGCGACAGGCATCCTATCCGTCACGGCAGGTACCTATCTGTCGTGGCAGGTATCCTATCGGTCGCAACAGGATCCTTTCGGTCGGGGGTTAAGGTTAGGTTTAGGCATATCGGTCTGGACCAATTTACACTCTGCCTCGGTTTGCCTCGGTCGCAAATTCATTTAGCTGTCTCTGTATTTTTGCTATTTGTTGTATCAGTATAGTATATTGTACTTAGCATGGTTAATTTTCAACATTTTACTATGCCATTAATATACCTTAGAGATGTTGTGTGGACAAAAAAGTTCGCCCATCGTGGAGTTTCCTAAAAAATTAAGTCTAAAAAATTAACATGGTGAAACACAACTTGATCATCATGTTTAATGATTTTTAAACGTATACTTCTGAGAGCGTACAAATGGAACCAAATGGACCCTAATGGGTCCATTTTAAATGGAACCAAATGGACCCTAATGGGACCATTTGGTTCCATTTGTAGGCTCTCCCTATAAAGCCACTATGTCCAACAGGGCATTGTCTTCCCAGTAATTAACAAAACATTCATGCACAGCCTGAAGGCTACGTATAGCTGCACACAACCATCCAGCTCCAAGGTTCCTCTCAGCATCATTTTAGACGTCACAGCTCTCTTATTGTCACCATGCTGACCTTGACGTGAAGGGGAAAAATCCATGTGTTTACGTGCAGGAAGCTTCCGAGTGCGAACGCACAAAGGGCCACAATATGAGACACAAAGACACAAAAGAGATCTAAGGTACAATTTGATTCGAATTTTGATTAGAACTGCTGTGATTAACCTGTTTGTAATTAGTCTCAGAGGCAATCAACTGTGATTCCGATAGCAGCCATCACCATATGATTACCATTTGTCAGGAAACATAGTCATTTATTGTAATTAAATTACTGTAATCCAATTAAGGTACTGTTAATGTCAGGCCATTCCCGGGGCCTTTAGACTGTACAATGAGCCATTGGGGGGAGAGAAGGGGAAGATGAGAAGGAATGGGGCTGGCCAAAGATCATTTATAATTATATCTTTGTTGTGTGTCATTGTTTCACTTTGGATTTTTAACTTGGTAGTTTATAGCTTATAGTTTCAGTTTATAGTAGTTCACCTTAAATATGCATCACACTTTCGTTACTGACAATCTGTATGAATGTACTGCAAACGTAGCTTAATTTCCTTTGGGTTTAATTAAGTTTATCACAAAGCGTGGTTGAATGCTTGATTCTGATTGGTCAATCACAGAATTCATCGGTGTGTTATAATGACCGTTCAGCTCAATAACAGGCCGTTGTCTAATCAAATGCCTCAGAACACCTGCTGCGCTGTTTTTATGCAGTGTCCAACATGGCTGCTATGTAAACAAATACACAGCTAATCACTGCTCTCAAGAATGTTTTTGAAAACATTCCAAGTAAGAAATAGGCAGGCCTAACTGACAGTGTATTCTATTCAATCAACAATAATATGCTGGACTGGCTGCCAGCCCAACACTTGTGGAATAGGCTACATTCATTATGTTACAATCCATAAGCAAGGAAATACTTTGTTTTGTAATTATTTTTGGTTCAATGTATCAGTATTCCTACATTTATAGCCAGGTAATCAGCATTTGAGAAATAACCCACAGCCAGGATTTAAACATGCTGTCGAGAATTTGTTTGTTTAATTGCACTTCCGCCATATTATCAGGGGAGTTTCCAAACCTTTTAACTCCAGCCTCAAAAGATGGTTTAGTTACTTGGGTGAGCGGAGCAGGTGCAAGTAAGGTGATTGGTGTGACCTAAGTGAAATAACTTTATAGCTAATGTCATTACTATTGACCCAGTCTGCTCACGCAAAAGTAGGCCATGGCCTGCTTGTGCGCAATGCTGATTTAGTTTAAGAGAGAGTTTAGTTTGCGGGGCAGTGAAAAGAGCAGATCTACAAGTGCCCAATGCTACATGTTGTCCGCTTGTACAGCTATTCTCACTACTTATTATTTATATTGTATATATAGTAAAGTATTAGATAGGACCCAACCTACTGTTTGGGAAACATGATATAGAGTACAGCACAGTCACACAAGTAAAGACATTAGAACTACGGGTGTGATTAAAGTCCATTAGGTGGATTTATGGGTTTTCTGTGAGGATGCTTATTTCAGCCAAACAGCCATTTCATATTTGCAATGAGTCATGCTCCGTTAAATCCACGCGTTTAAAAAGATGGAGAATATTATTAAGCCGAGAGGGAATTAATTAAAGTAGGGTTACTACTTTCTCAATTTGTTTGAATGTCAGACCTTCTTTCTGTGCGGCAGGGATATTGTATAGTAAATCTGGATTTATATCAAAGTCAGGATGGCCTTGAGGTGAGTTTTATTGGACAAACATGTTTACTCATTGAAGGTATATCACATGAGCTGGCTCGCAGGTCTCATTAAACATAACAAGGCAGTGAAGGCACAGAAACTAATAGGGCTGGACGGGGACAAAAACGTGGCCCTGGGCATTAGGCTAATGCCTTGACCTGCCTGCATATGATGTGCGCTTGGTACTGGCTCAATGTTATTCCCATCCCTAGCGCTCATCAACAATGCATTCCAGCATCAACTCATTAAACCGTAACAGACCCGAATGCGCAATGGCGTACACAACTTCTCTCACTCATGGCTGATGCAGAGTACAGTCCAACGTTATTGTTGTTGTTGTCACAGATTGCTTATCAAAATGAAGTAGATTGGCAGATTAGCCTAAACCCAAATCTAGTCTCAACCCCCCCCCCCCCCCCCCCCCCCTCACACCAAATCTCTCTGCTGAAAATGGTACTGTACACAGATCTGCTATTTAAGATGAGCATTCACCCCACAGTAGGGTTCAAAAGGGACCCATAGGTTCTATTATGATCTTGCAACAACAAGACATCTGACTCGGGAGGAAGACAGAGATGCGACCTACCCTCTCCACACACACAATGCCACCGAGGCGAAGCCTAGCCTAGCATAGCATAGCAATAGTCCAGATGAAAGGGAAACTCACTCACACAGGCAATTATATCCCTCTGAAGTTCTCGACAGCGGCCCAGGAGACATTTTTCTCAATGTCAACATTCATTTGAGTCAGACGCTTTTGCTGCTGTAGGTTTAGGGTTCTGAAATAGAATGTGGTCCACACACTTAGTCAGTTTGAGGTTTATTGATTCTGAATTAGGATCTGATTACACTTATGAAATTGCGAATTGTTAGTGGAGAGAGGAAGGGAAATATGTCTCTATCTCTGCTGTATGTGTTGTGTGAGCATGTGCTGAAATAGTTGAGAGATGCCAGCAAATTCCATACATTGTTGATGCAAGTCACAAGTCAAACGATTTAATACGAGATTTCCTTGATTCATCAAATGAATAACATGCCTACATAGAAATTGGAAGGAAAGTTGCATAACACAATACAGTATAGTATTAGAAAACATACAATAGTATTTTAAAAAATAGTCTTAAATATTTATCATTTAACTTCTTGTTAATGCCCCATCATGACTGGGTGTATACTGTAGGATTTGTAGCATTGTAGACATATTATACCTACTGGGGCGGCAGTGGCTCAGAGGTAGAGTAACCGGATGGTAACCACAAGGTTGCCGGTTCGATCCCGGGCTCCCGCAGAGTTAGTGTCGATGTGTCCCTGAGCAAGACACTTAACCCCTAATTGCTCCTGATGTGCTAGTAGGTACCTTGCATTGTTTCCACTGCCATCAGTGTATGAATGTGTGTGTGAATGGGTGAATGTGATGCACAATCTATGTAAAGCGCCTTGGATAAAGGCGCTATATAAATGCACCATTTACCATTTATGATTGAATGTTTAAGCATGTTCAGTCAATTACATTTCTGCTCATTTCCTGTGTTTCTGTGACAGTCTATGAGTCATTTCTGTCTCGTGATCATATAACTGGTAAAATGAGCCGACACACAGGAAAGTATCAAGTCTGTCAGAGTATAGTTTCAATTGCAGTCACAGTTTTCTGTTGCGCATTCAGTGTTGTGGTTGTTGGTGGTAACATAACGTTTGGTATTTTCCTGACTGAAGATAGGCGTAGTGAAGTGGTGAGGTGGATTGGATTATAGGCTGAGTGGTGCATCTGCTGCAGTTTGGATTGAGTCATGACAAATCAAATGGTCACTTTTGATTACCTTTAAGAGCAGTGTAGTGCACATTCAGCATGATGGCGTACAGGGCAGTTCCACAGTGTGATGGAAAAAGATTTCAAGGTTCTCTTCATTTTGTCTCCCTTGGGAGACACTTACACTTACTTATTTACTTACTTAGCATTGACCGATACGCAAGTTATGGGTGTCACAATTGGAACATTGATACAACTCAACCTGTACATGAGAAATATCATTGAAATAGAACTGTTATGCTCTTTATACGTATGTTTGGAGTAGATTGAGCTAATGGGGATGTTTGATCTTTACATTATCTTGTACATGCTTGGAGGAGATTGAGGTGTGACTTTCCCTTCGTATCTTGCTCCCTGTTTTAAACACTCCCATCACCTTAAGAAACGGTTCAGTGATGAACCAAACAGAAACTGACAGTGTGGAATAATTCATGTTGTTGACCAATCAATAAGCCTTTTTATGAAACCTAATAACCGTGGTCCAGTATGTAAGTGAGAATGCAGTCAAAAACACATGCTAAAATATGTATTCTATCTTGAGCCTGGCGATCCATAAAGTGGAACAGACAAGCATAACATATATAACAACACTGCTTTATGTGGTTTTGTAGTCTATCAGGGTGCACACGAGTCCACCACCTACAGTCCTTGCAGATTTTGTCAGAGAAATAAGCAGTTCTATATGAAAAGACTAGACTGACTAGGCTGCCGTACATCTACTTGAAAATAGATGCTGACGGCCTTCCCTGGCACAAACTTATCAGTACTTTTCCAGCTTTTGATCTTCAATCCTGAAGTAACAGTTTGTCAGAAACAATATTCTTCGAACACTGCTTCCTGGTTATACCGGATTGGGTCAGATTTCAAGTATGGCTGTTGTGCAATATAGACTATCGCTAGAGCCTATATTTGTTTTATTTTACTCCAAAACGTTAAAAATATACTGTAATTGATGAAAGACAAAGGATCAGCCAGTATGTCTTTGCGCAACACCCTCTAAAAAAACCTCTTATAGCCATTGCAAGTCTCTTGCATAAGCATGCAGACCAGCTAAATGGCTTGAAATGTGAATTTTGACATATTTACAGGGTGGTGTCTCATGCGACACAAAACATGTCACATGTGTAATACACACACAGCCGGAGTGAGTAGAGGGTTAAGGGATCAGAGTGAAGTCCTCTGTTCTAAAGCTGTGTATGCATGTGTCAGACACCAGAGCGTGCACCGCGGTGTTGCAAAGTGGCACGACGGCATTCTCACAGAGAACACACACTGGAGCATTGGCTACAGAACGGGATTTGCCATGGTTACTTAGCTTCACTACCGCTGGTGATACAAATATGTCTTCTTGAGCATTCTGTCTCTGTTTGACAGCGTTTGATTTGTATCAACATAAAAAAGGGAAAACCGTAATCCTTGGCATACTGCATCATGTCCATGTACAGTAACTGCGGGTGGTCTGTAAATGCTCATTCAGGCCTAAGTGGTGGGTGACATGCAAACAAGAAATACGCAGTAGGCTACAAATGTCCTGTGCATTATTATTATTATACCTTCAATATCTTGACATGTTAACTTTACGTGTTGCTACTGTATCTGAGGTGTCAATATACATTCATTGCGAACACAGTGAGCTATGTAAGCCAGGCAGAAATGTCTGTGTGTGCATGTGTCTGTTGCGTGTGTCTGTGCCAGACACATGACCAGTAAGTAATGCATAGGCCCACGCCCAGCGTCTTACTGATATGTGTCTTACTGGTTGTGTGTTGCATGAAATTCAGTTACTGAGTTACAGTTATGTTGCATCTTCTATAGTTTCACATATCCCTCTCTCAAAAAGGGTAAATGCCTAGCATCCTTTAAAACAGGCCTGAAAATCCACCTTTCAGCATGCCAAAGGGAAAGTAAACGATTCCCCTGTAAACCTTTTATGTTCATGTTATTTACCTCACAATTATTTTGAACTGTTGTTTTTTACCGCTTTTGATGATATGAACAACTGTTGTTAACTTCAATCTCATGATTATGAACTGAGTCTAGGACATGAATGGAAACAAGGTCACAAGGTCGCTGATCTCATTGGCTGTGTCTGATCATACCCTGATTTCATTTATGTACGACTGTATCAATTACGTTCTTCCATTAATCTACTCAATCAATCAATCAATCCAGACAACTATTCCACGATCTCCAAAAGCTATGAGTCTGGAACTACCCATCCCAAAAAAAGCTGTTATCTGTTCATTTCCATTTGCAAAATTATTACTTTTTAAAATCTTAAAAATAATCATAAAATATATATTTTTATTTTAGATGTCTGATAAACAGCAAGCTATCAGTAGCCTGTATTGCTTATATGATTCATATTTTTATTTAAATTTGCGCTACTGTAAAGGAGAAACGGAAGCCGGGAGGACACATCACATCTGCTTTATTGCCTGATAATTTTTCAGAGCTTCCGTTTGCTCCAGACTGTATGATGGAAGCGTTTGAGAATTGTGGGAGGCAACAGTCTGGCTCACCAGATTACACATCGTCTGAGTCATGAGTTTATTGTTTATGTACGAGTTCCCAAATGATGTGTCAAGTGTCCTTACACAAGTGTGAGTGCATAGCGACAGAGTGTATATTACTTGTACGGCATATTCAAATGTGCACTACAAAAGCGTTTTCATTCCCAGTCAGGAAATATGAAGTGACTGTTTAAATATCCAGTCGCTGAAGCATAAACGGCTGCACAAATAAGAAGTGGAAACACACTGTGTTCAGGTTATTTCACAATATAATGTATAATAAAGTGACTGATGCATAGTGAAAGAGGTTAATATAATATTGGAGAGTGACTCCCCAGTGTTTGCCAGAAGGGAAATGTTGAATAATAGTTGGGGTTTAAAATTATCATGTTTTAAAGAAAAACTACATGATGTTACATGGGAAAAAAATACGTATATACTGTAGAGTCCTTCACGGGTCCATTTTCAAGGAACCGACTCGATTCAGACCCGGACGTAGTCTGAGACGCTCCGATTTGGGCCCGCTGCTATAATTAACATGACGGCTCCGGACCGTTGAAAGCCCGGGACGATTTAAACCCGCTCCGAGACGGGCCCGGTGCTATTGTTGAAATTATGGCTCCGGACCGTTGAAAGCCCAAGGCGATTCAAACCCGCTCCGAGACGGGCCCGGTGCTATTATTGAAATTATGGGTCCGAACCGTAAATGTCCGAGTACCCGAAATGTCCGAACGCTTTAATGAGTTCTACTAGTATATTATGAATAAGACGTATAAGCTTACTGTTAGTTGTCCACTGTTGGGTGGTGCTGCAGCGCCACTCGATGCTCAATAGCCTACATTGAACACCATGCATGTTGAACAGGACTCGACTCACAGCGTATACATAGAAAATAAATCCACGTCTTCTTTAGATGTTGAATCCCAGTAGTAGCTGTACTCTTCTTAGCCATTATTCCACCATTGTGTGTGAATAAATAAAAATAATAATCCATAGTCAACTATTATAACTGCCGTCTCGTGATGGTACATCACACAATTCATATCTCCGTTGTGGAAGAGTGATTTCTTTTTTGTTCTTGTGGTCTCTGTCGCACCAGCAGCAGACCATAGTCTTTATTGCTTATCTTAATAATTATTATTATCACGATAGTTAAGTTGTTGCCGTCTCCGTGTGTGTGTGTGTGTGTGTGTGTGTGTGTGTGTGTGTGTGTGTGTGTGTGTGTGTGTGTGTGTGTGTGTGTGTGTGTGTGTGTGTGTGTGTGTGTGTGTGTGAGTGTGGTGTTGTTGTTGTGATGATGACGTATGCAGTAACTTCCTGCTATGCTAAAGTCACGTGACTCAATGCTCGCCTCTCACTGGCCGGAGGAGAACAAGGGGGGGATGACGAGGGTGATTGACAGCTGTGGCGGCCAATCCCCGGGTTTTGGGTGTAACCCGAGGTCCGAGACGCCCCGGAACCGGCCTGATTGTACCCGGGACATGCAGGGGACATGCAGGAACCGGCCTGAACGAACCCGCGACATCGCGGAACCGGACCGTTTGTGCCCGGATGTCATTTCTTGTAAACGGAACCGGAACCGGCTCGGGTTTTACGGGGTCTCGGGTTAACCCGAAGTACTCTAATATACTGTATATACATACAGTGTGTAAAGCACAGATGTAAATACGGTATGTAATTTCATAGCCAAAGATTATTTAAATCAATCAATTTCACATGCACCTCGCATGTGCACTGGCCTCACAATTCAATTTGGTTATGATTCACCAATCAATCATTTGATTTGATTTTACAATGCATTGCAATGCATCACACGTCACTATATGACTGCACCACATAACAGTGTTAACTTATTCTGAACAACAATTTATTTAGAATTAAATGTCTGTTATTATATTATATTATATTATATTATATTATATTATATTATATTATATTATATTATATTATATTATATTATATTATATTATATTATATTACAACATATATTGTATATTATAGTGGTGCCCATTGGACTGGTCTACTTGAAACAATGCACTAGCTGGTCTACTTAAAACAATGCAATTTGGAAATGCATGTCCCACAGTTATTATGTCTGTCTCCCTTTCATGCCCATACAGTATACTGTATGTACGTTTCTGTATCTGTCTCTGTGTCGCTTTATTCTCATATACAGTATATGAAATTGTATCAGGCATGGCCAAGTATGAAGTGCTGTGATGTCAGAACAGGTCAGCTCCATATGGAGCTGACCTGTTTAATGTTTCATGAGGACTTGGCTTCAATACTAGATTTTACTAGGTTCTGATCGGTTTGAAAAGTAGAAATATAGGCCTCCTTATAGCTGCCTTGTTCCAAACAGAAAAAAAGAAAAAAGCCTGGCATCAGAATCAAGTTGAGGATGTATAGTAGTACTTCCTTTTACTTAGTAACTGCCTTTTATTTAGGTATTTATTTGTTTGTCTGTTCATTTATTATGTAGTAGCCTCGACACCCAGGCTTTCATTTTCGTTCGCCTTGCGCGAAAACGGAAAGCCTGGACTAACGCACGTTGGAAAGTGGCCTTCAAGTGGGAGTGAACCTTCCGGGGTGGGCGTCGCTCTAAATAATGTGACGTAGAACAGCAGTGGACGGGCGCGGGAGGGGCCGGGGATGACGACACGTTAGTGAGATCAAATCAGAGCGCAGCACTTCCACCGTGTGGATCCCACGACACCCCCGCCCCCCAAGGCCAAAATCATTGAGGGCTAGACCAGGCTAATTTTGTAGTTGCAGATATTGTGATAGGCCTACTAGTATATCGTTCTGTCCCAGCCCTCACACACACACACACACACACACACACACACACACACACACACACACACACACACACACACACACACACACACACACACACACACACACACACACACACACACACACACACACACACACACATGCATATACACAGATTTTGTGCATTCATACAGTAGATAGATAGAAGTATAGTTAGTTATTGATTATGTCACATTGCTGCATTGCATCGCTGCACAGGCAAATCGCTATGCACTGCTGAATCAATTATTTTTGACACCACTATAATTTCACAAAATAGCAGGTTTACAGCAAGAAATCAGATTTGCTGAGTTATCGATCGCACAGTGGGCCATGGGTTATTGTACAAATATGATAATTATCGTACGTCCGCCAACACTGCTTGTTTTTGTCATTGCTCACAGCATGGAAGTGTTGCCTTATTCCCAAAGAAGAAGTTTGGATAGTTACTACAGTACAGCAGGGATGTTTTTAAAGTTCCGAGCTAACATCTTTTCCATAATATTACTATCAGCAATGACAGTGTGACTGTAAGGCATACATGTTGGGGAACTAACTACAGCATTATCCTGCTCTCTGCCTGCGGCCCATGAAGCATTATCAGTTGGTCCAGTGCAGGCCATAATCATAAACCAATTTATATTTTAATGAGTGTGACATTAGATGGTGTGCAACCATGCCAAACAACAGCAGTGGCACAGGAGGGTGGAAAGGCCACAGAGGAGACTTCAACTCCTAGTGGTTAAGTAAAAGTATTCAAATACAAGTATCATTCAATACTACAAAATAGTTATATTCTCTTACAAGTAAAGGTCCTCGTTTTCTGGATTTCAGGGTTCACATGTTTCCAAAAAGGTATACAGATCTTTTCAAATTTGCTACAATTGTTGTGAGCTTGCAGATTGGATATTTACCAAAGTCAAATGTGTAAAGTTGGACATAGTTAATACATAGATAATTTCACTCTATAAAGTAAATATTGTAAGTTCTGAAATTGCACTGGAGTAGAAGTTTATATGCACAAGTATTAAAAAAAGTAAAGTAAATTGAAAATAATTTGTATTTACAGTAGTACTTAGTTACTTTTAATACAGCAACTGCTGTAAGGAGAGGTATAGGACTGGGTGACTTTGATTTGTGGTAATTGGGAATGGATTCTGCCCGATTCCCAAAGCAAATTAAAAAAATAAAATAAATAAAATAGAAAAAGCATAATTGGGTTTATTGCTTTTCCCGCACAAAGCACAGTGCAATCAATCCCAGTAAGACAGCTTCAGCCACAAAGTTATTATGACGTCCTGAAATGTAACGCCTAATTATTTTTTTGTGGACTGGAGTATGGCCACTTTCATGTAATGAACTGCTATATGGATGTTTTCAGTTGAATTCATTAGACCATGGCAGCTAAAATGCAGCAGAAATGGAAAGGAACAAAGAGAGAACAAAGATCGCAAGGGTTTAAGGTGATGTAGATGGCCATTATTACCGACTATACGACCATCATTGATTTTTTTTGCCATGACACTTAAAGCCCTTGTAATTATTTCCACCAGGAGAAAATGCGGGTAGCCCTGTGTGTGTGTGTGTGTGTGTGTGTGTGTGTGTGTGTGTGTGTGTGTGTGTGTGTGTGTGTGTGTGTGTGTGTGTGTGTGTGTGTGTGTGTGTGTGTGTGTGTGTGTGTGTGTGTGTCTGTGTGTGTGTCTGTGTGTGTGTGTGTGTGTGTGTGTGTGTGTGTGTGTGTGTGTGTGTGTGTGTGTGGGTGTGGGTGTGTGTGTGTGTGTGTGTGTGTGTGTGTGTGTGTGTGTGTGTGTGTGTGTGTGTTTACGCACAAAAGTGTGTCTCTGTGTCCACAGCTAAGCTTCCACAGTACTAGGCCTCGCTGACGGCAAGCCAATTATAAGGACCTCAATTCTTCGAATCTGTCGAAAACTAAGCATTTTTAAAAAATAATTGTAGATCAATCATATGGGAGAAGGCTGGCTGTGGACCGGAGCAAATCACAGACACACGCGCGCGCACACACACACACACTTAATGTTCTCTCACTCATGAACATGTTTACTGACTGTGCTAAAGTTTTGTCTGAATGGTGTAATGGATGTTTCGTTTCACAGCTAATTGCAGAGTAGTTGAGGTTCATTAACAAACTACCACCAGAACGCATTCAAACCGGGAAAGAGTGCGCCATTTTAGATCATAGTGCCGGCTATTCAAAGAGTAGCATGTGTACCATACAAGTTCTTAGTGTGTCACTTTGTGTCATTATTCTTGCTTGTAGATCTGATAATCCTGACAGTTTCAGAACTACTGATTTAGAAGAATTTGGTGGAATCTTATTGGGTTAAGGAGGACACTTTCAAGTGGGTGAATGAAGATGCTTGTTGGATTGTATATCAAAACGTGTGTATTCATTCATGCAGCACACTGATCCAGTACGATGGTGGAGGGGTAATTCTCGTAACTTGAGCCATTGATACTGACACATGATGGCAGACCCTGGTCCTTTTTAACCATCACAGTATCTAGCTTTTGTGTGACATTATACCATAGTATATGATCAAGTATCAAGTTAGATGTTAATTTATGGAAACATGTTTGAACATAGAGATTAGAGGTACAGTATCTGCCCATTATGCTGGACACCCATGATGCATTTTGTGTACCAGTTGCTTTCGTTTAAATATAAGGTTAAAAAGTAGCACATTTGTGGTGGAGCAGGTATGGCTAGTGCATCAGTCTGTGCACTCATGACAACTACTGTAAACCACATATGTGCCTTACTTGCATTAGTGTTTACTGGTGTTATAAACACAACTTTTGCCAGGAACCGGCAGGATAGATATTTGACCTTTTGTCTCTCTCTGCTGCCTGTGGATACTGTAGGAACGAGGCCGGTCTAAATTGCCTTCCCTGGTATTTTCAGCATCCTTTAGGACACGGTAGCCAGGCAGTTAAGGCAGAATGAACACTGAACACACTAGGGTTATTATCGGTATCCGTTTTCAGGATGTTTACCCATGAGGCCGATCCTACGAAGTCAGTAGTTAGGAAACTTTTTTGTGGCAAAGATCCCTAAATGTATATGCATTAGACGCCGCAGCCTCTTCTGAAAATGTGTTGTGCCAGCTTGCCAGGCTCCCACGATAAAGAAAATGCAAAATGATTTGGAAAAAATGATTTGACAAACTTTAGTGGTGGTAGTAAGACATATGACTCTAATTTGAACAAAAATAGAAATCATATACATATACTGTATTACTGTAATGATACAGATGCTTTCCCAGTTTTAATGTGTTAAAAGGAAGGCTGTATGCAGTACATTACCATGCAGACTTCATGCCCGGTGGCTTTCTGTATTAACACAAAGGCAAACTATATTAAACCTAGATTAATTGCCAAGGTGAGACGCATAATTTAATAAAACGCAATATCCCTAATGTTTTATTTAGCAATTATGTATAATTAATTAAATTGCCATCAACCTATTAGGGAGCACTAGCAGAGGGTAGTCAATAGTGAATATCGGATTAAGACATGTGGCGCCGAAATGTGACCACCTACCATCAATCTCTCTCTCGTACTGCCATAAAGTATGGGCTGTGGCCAGGGATTTATACCACATGAACACAGTTATGACAATAAACAAATGTCTGACTTTATACTTTGTCTATTGGGGTCATTCTTGTTTTTATTTTTTTTTAGCTGACCACATAATCCCAGTGGTCATCCCATAGAGGCAATTTATTTCCATTTCCCAGCAATTCTCTTTCTCCACTGCTTTCAAACAAAGCCAGAAAAATAACTGCATCACCACCAGCCAGCCTGCGTTTATTTGCTGTATATGTGCATTTTCCACTATAGGCTATAATCTCCTTTAGGCAAACAGATTGGGAGGAGTCGGACTCAACTTCCCAAAGCATTTATAGCTCCCCCAACTTCTGTCAATAATCCAGACAATCCCTGGGTGATCCTGATGTGGTCCTGTATTGATTTGGAAATGAGTTGCCATCTGCCATGGGCAAGGCCTCAGTAGTGAGATGTCCTTTGTGTTGCCTTGCTGTAGGGGGTCTGAGTGGGCCGAGGACCAGCTCACCCAAGGCCATTTGAGGCCCGGTTCGGTTCAGATGCTGACTAATCTCCAACCAGTTGATCCTATGCCACCAAATTGTGGAATGCCCTACCAACAGCCATTAAGAAATGTGAATCAGGGTTGAGGTGGGAAGTAATAGGATGCCAAAAAAGAAGACGCCTGTCGAGTTATATGGAGAAGTAGTGCCATGTTATATTCGGTTCCACTTTCTTTATTTTTCAACCGAGATCATTTAAAACTTTATGGCCATTAAAAACAAAACAAAAACACGTTTCAACTTTCAATATGCACATACAATGTGCAGTATACTAAAGCAATAATCCACGAGAGGGAGGAGGTTACTGTAGATTTTACCCCAGTGAGACGTGAGGGGTGTAGAGAGATGTAAAATCAAGACCAACCTACAACTTTAAGTGGCTTAGTACTTTTCTAAAACGTAAAAAAATACCTATAGCAATTTTAAACCCATAAAACGATTAAATTCACAAAAGTAGCAGATCGGGTATCTCTGCTTGCGTCCACCAGACTGAGTACATTTCCTTGTTTTCACACGCCAGTGGGTGTTATCAGGCATATTACCCTGTCACGTGACAGTGACCAGCCAATCAGAATTAAGTATTTGGTGTACCTGTTTCAGAAAAAAAAAACATTCTAAACCACAGAGTAGTATTGTTTGGATGGCAATACAAGCTTGCAAAGGCCCAGGAGTAACATAAACTCATGAACCCTAATAGGTAGACATGTGAAATAGGCAAACATGAACTTTACACATACAATGTTTGATGTACAATGAAGTTTATGTTGGTGGGAACGGGAGTAAAAAACTGATGCCCGTGGGCTGGCTGTGGGCAAGATTAGCTCAAAATGTAGTCAAACCCGGAACAAATTAGTAACAAGCTGAAATTTTCAGGATATGTTCAGAATACCTTTAGGAATGACATACTAAAAGTCCCCGTGAATCCCCCTTGTGCTCTCTGAGATATTCAAGATGGCATCCAACTTGCCTATTAGATATAATGGCCCTAATCGGGGGTGAAAAAAGCAAAATTTTAAACTGAGAGATATTTCTACGAAAATTCACAGGTTGATCAATTGTATAAATACAAGCATTTTTTGTATTGGAACTTTCCATGAAATCCAATATGGCTGCCCAATATGGCGACCGCAATATTAGTGTATTGGCTAGATATAATGGGGGGTGAATAGGGCAAAATTTTAAACTGAGAGATATTTCTACGACACTTCACAGGTTGATCAATTATATGAATACAAACATTTTTTGTATTGCAACTTTCTATGAAATCCAATATGTCCGCCCAATATGGCATTCTTAATATTAGCACTAATACTAATACAGGTACACTAATATTGTGGTCGCCATATTGGACGGCCATATTGGATTTCATGGAAAGTTCCAATACAAAAAATGTTTGTATTTATATACTTGATCAACCTGTGAATTTTTGTAGAAATATCTCTCAGTTTAATTTTTTGCCCTATTCACCCCCCATTATATCTAATAGCCAATACACTAATATTGTGGTCGCCATATTGGGCAGCCATATTGGATTTCATGGAAAGTTCCAATACAAAAAATGCTTGTATTTATATAATTGATCAACCTGTGAATTTTCGTAGAAATATCTCTCAGTTTAAAATTTTGCTTTTTTCACCCCCGATTAGGGCCATTATATCTAATAGGCAAGTTGGATGCCATCTTGAATATCTCAGAGAGCACAAGGGGGATTCACAGGGACTTTTAGTATGTCATTCCTAAAGGTATTCTGAACATATCCTGAAAATTTCAGCTTGTTACTAATTTGTTCCGGGTGTAACCCTATTACTACTGGACTATGTGGGCAAGATTAAAACAAAGAAGTGTGCAGATTAAAGGCTGGCAAGTGTGTGTGTGTGTTTGGGGGGGGGGGGGGGGGGGGGGGGTAGAGGGCGGTCAGTGAGAATTAGCTTTCAGGAGAAAGGGGGACGTCTGTAGGGATTGTTTTTGCTGCTAGATGCACTCAGGAATTCTTTCCCTTCTTGTCAGTGGGAGAACGATTCCTCCTGTGATGGCCGGCCTGAATCGAAACGCTCGTTATTTATATGCCGTACCATGTGGACATGTACAGTGCAGCATGGTTTTTAATGCACTTCTCTTGTTTTCTCTGGAAAGCAAGTAAAAGTGCTTTTGTCTTCTCTCATACATACAGTACATGTTACACATCCTGTACATGCAAACACATTACATAAATCATATCTGGCCGGTTGCAAACCTCATATGTCCAAAACTGTTACTTTTCAGGATTTCTCAGGAACTCAAAAATAGCAAAAATAGAAAAAACGGCAAACATGCAACTTCACAGTGTTTTTTGCGCTTGCAGAGCTGTTGTAACGAAATAGTAAAATGGAGTTTACATTTTTTTTAACCATTTATTTTCTGTAGGATTGAGTGAAATGCGATGCGTTTCCTTGTGATGTAGTCCCTCCCCGCTGGTAATTATTTTTTATGTCCAGGGGGGATAATTACGTTTCAACAAATGATTCTGGGAAGAATGAATTAACATACGTGCATTTTCCTTCTGAGAAGTGCAGACTGTTTGATCTGTTTAAAAAAAATTAAAATGTATGGCAATTTAAAAATAAAATCATGTCAACCATGCAAATCCATATAAGACCGATTCTGCGAATGCATTCTAAAGCAGTATTTCTCAAATATCTCCACGGCAAATTGAATTGACCATGTTTTAATTGCCAAAATGTAACCAATGGTGCCTTCCTGGTTTTAACAGGTTAACTCTGGTCTCCTTATCCGGAGGGGGAAAAGGAGCCTTAATCCATGTTCCCTATGTAGTTGTTCAGAAAGTACTGTACTTAGGAATCCTCAACTCTGTTTGTTGCTTTACAAATAGAAGCCTGAACCTGAATGTTTTTTTGTTGTACAGTAGATATGTGCTCGTGTCCTACTATCTTCGTGCAGGTGTTCGGAATGTTAATGCTCCTCAATGTTTGGTGTTTTTTAGGCTGTTATGTTGGATATAACTTGCCTCACTCTGTTTCTCTCTCTCTTCTCTCTGCCCTCACATTCCATCTCCCTCTGTGACTTGTCTGTATGGCCATTCATCTGTCCATGGATGCATCATCATCTAACAGGTAAGCAAAAATCTCACTATTAATGTTATCACGCCGCACCAAGCAGGGGGGAAGCACAATGCTTGGAGCGGCTGAACTTTCAAAGGACCTTCCCAACTATTGATTTGATTTCTTATCATTTCTCCAGCTCGGGATTAGCACTTTGAGACTGACACTTCTCGTTATCTTCTTCTCGAGTGTGCATAATGGTAATGCGCACAAGCATTGTGCGCAGAGAGAGGCGCGCACAACTTAGTTTGGTATAGACAGGCACGCGGCTTTAATGAACGCTTATCGTCTTTTCCAAGTGATGTCTATTGACTTATCCAACAGTAGAGTAAGCAAACTATAACAATAACCCCACCCTAACACACACACACACACACACACACACACACACACACACACACACACACACACACACACACACACACACACACACACACACACACACACACAGCCCAAGGAGACGACACACTGTAGGCATTCCTCTTTGGTAGGGTTAAAAACTGCACCGAGCTGAATATTGATTCGGAAAAGGCAACAGAAAGCAGATTTCAGACGAGTTGCGCAAGGTTGCTTGTTCACAGAGAAGAGTGCATAATAGATATGCAAAGTGCATCCCTATGCACAGTGCAGCATAGCAGGAAAAACATTTCAGCAGAGCTTGCATGCTTGCATTCGTTTGAAGACATCAAGGCTATTGTTTTTCCCCCTGGAGGAATTTCGTTTGTTGAAGAAGGGACATTAATATATTTATTTTGGGGGGATTATTATTGTATTCTATTTTGAGCTTTTCTGCTTAAGATGTGTAGAATGCATCCGTTTATGAGCATCAAGATGAGAATAATAACCTTAGCAAATTGAACATAACTGAGATGAATTCAAAACCTGCTGAGAGCCTGAAGGCCTTTAGCAATTTGCATTAACATGTCCGTCACTTTATATCAGTTCAAAACCGTATATCAATGAAACAACCAAGTTCAACTTCACGCTGAAGTTCTCCTTGACTCTGACATTAAGCGTGGCTGCTTTGCAACACACAGACTTCTTTTATAGTTCTTTTATAGTTATAGTTCTGTTTAACCTTATATCATCTCTGTCACGTGGAAACCTCATACGTCCAAAATCAAAACTGTTACTTTTATGATTCAGCATTCAAAGAAAATAGCTGAACATCAAGCTCAAGCTAACTTTGATGATTTTGTGTGACTGTATGATCAAGTAGGGCATGGGTTTTCAACCGGTGGTCCGCGGACCCATGGTGGTCTGCGGACCCATGGTGGTCTGTGGAGGTATTGCAGATGGTCCCTGTTTTTTTTTTCCAATTCTTTTCCCATATCTTTGATTTGAGGCATGCAGGACAGCAGTGCTATTTCAGGACAGTACCTCTAGATATGTGACAGCCCTGGTCAGCCCACGGGACACAATAGTGGTGGTCCACAGGTTGCTCTTAGTCAAAATGGTGGCTGGTTGAAACCCCTGGAGTAGAGAAAAAAGAAAAAGAGCGAAGAAAGAAGGAAAAAAGGTTAGAATATGGAGATAAGAGGTTTCTACCGACAGTGACAATACACTTTGTTGAAGCTTCCCCTGCGACTTGGCCCCTGTCTTTTTGTTGCAAGTAATCCTCTATTATTACTTGTTGTTGAGCCTGCTTATCCCCAACCCAGAACCACAAATGGGTTTGCGTTGGTGGGAATGGGGGTAAAAAACATATGCCTGTGGGCAAGAATAGAACAGAGAAAGTGGACACATTAATGGCTGGTAAACGGCATTCATGTTGCCATCGTGTTTCTGTAAGCACAAGTGTGTGTGTTTGTGTGCGTGCGTGTGTGTGCTTGCAACACTAGGGTTTATGATTAAATATGTGTTGTGTAATTGCTGCACTTGTTAATGTTGCATGTATTATTTCAGACGTTGCTACTGCATATTTTGGTGAATGATAAGGAAGGATCATCTACACTGAATCCTCACCTAGATTTGCAGAAAAACAACTGTGCTTCCTCACAGTCTCGAAGACAATGCAAATTGCATTAATAATCAGAAGCATAGCAGTACAATACATGAGCTGTTTGTTGGCCTAGTTTGATGGTGGAGATCAAATGAGGTCAGTTCTCTTCTCGAGGAGATAGAAGCAGTTTCCTTTACAGTCTGAGAATTCTTTATCAGATCAGAAGACAATCCACGGATTGATCTGGAACCAGGATCTCAACAGGATTGTAAAGAAGCATCAACATATGCTTCGCACAGGCACACACACACACACACACACACACACACACACACACACACACACACACACACACACACACACACACACACAGTAGTGCTGTAGTCAAGACCACATCGAGACCAAGACAAGACAGAGACCTAGCAGGGTCGAGACCAAAACGAGACCGAGATAACAAGACCAAGAGATTATTTTTTGTGGTCCATCCATGCCTAAATGCTCTCTGTATTTGTGGACTGCTAGTGACATGCACGTCACCATCCAGTGCTACGCACTCTGCAGTCTTAATGAATGGGCTCCTCAGTCCTTATAATGGATATAGAAGGTTTCCTTTGCATTGTCTGGTCTCGAGTGGTCTCGGAGGCAAAAGAGAATCGCGACAAGAGCAAGACAAATTGAGGGCGAGACCAAGACAAGATCATGAGACAGTGAAGTGTGAGACTGGTGAGACCGAGACAAGACAAGAATATTTGAGGGTGAGGCAAAAACAATACAGAGACAATGAAAATTTGTCTTGAGACTGGACTTGAGACGAGACAATGTCTCGAGAACTACAACCCTAACACACACACAGAGACACACACAGTGTGACACCAACAGATCCCTCTGCATGCCAACCTTTGACAGACCATTTCTCCACAATGTCGTCAGCCGTATACAGTAGCTTAATTATCAGATTCCCAGGCTCCCTCCTTATTTCCCCACACGACGGCCTCACCATCCATCAGCTGCCACACACAAGTTTGTCAGTAAAGTGAAACTTTGTTTTCCTTTTTGCTGCTCAGCTCTTTGTGTCGGCCCAGGCTAGAATCCCCATGCAGTGTTAATTTAATACATACAGGACATAATAGATAATATCTGGCCCCATACCATCAGCACACACCACTACAAAACGGACCTCTCAGTTGCTGGAGATTTATCAGGGTCAGCATCTCTCTGCGGAGTGCCAAGCAGCCAGACATGTTTCTAATCCTCTGTTCCATGCTTGGCGCGGCGATATGAGATGAATGTGAGCTTATAGATCAGCTATTTTCAGCATGCAAAACTTGTATATTTTTGCTTTCGCTTAATCCATTACAACTTTGTGTGACGGGGAAGATAATACGGTACTTTGTAGCTGATGTAGCATTGTGCCATGAAATACCAATCACTCTGTTCCATGCGCGTGCATGTGGCATATGCTATAATGTGAGCTTTTTTTTATAATGTGTTTGTGTCTATGACTGTCCATGTATAGTATGCATCCACTGTATGTGCAGGTACAGTTACATAAGTGTGCATACCATGCTATATATTACAATATACATACATTATGTAATACAGTCTGTATATACTGTGTCTGCACTGCTGTCTGTATGTGTGCACATGCAGTATATAATACAGAATCACCTGGGCGTTATGTTGTTCATCACGTGACATAGTGCCTATTGTGAGCTTGTACTTAGATCAGCTATTTTTTGTTTTGGTGACTTCACAGGACACAGTTGAAAGTGATGAAGCTTTTTAATTATGTCACCATTACATCATCACCTGAACCAGCTGGGGTCCGACGGTCAGCGACTGCAAACTGAACGCTTTACTTGCGCTTTCTCTGCTCATGCAAGTAATTACTAAACTAGATCAGCACTCGGTAAGGTGCAAACTTGCAAATAATAACTTGTTACTGCTCAACATTACAACACTACTGGGGATCCCCTGGAACCCTCCCATTGAGGAGTTACTTTGAGAACTAGTGCTCTAATAGATTCAACTGTTTTTGATGTGTTAGTCGAATCAGGAATGCGTACGACCACAATGACGTTTTGTTTTATCCTTGTCTTTCATCCAATATCACATGCAACAAAAACACCAGCTCTGAGGCCATTGTCAGAAGGCTTCGTACCCAAATCAGGACGGCCCCCCATAGTACACCATTGGCATCCCTAACCCCAATGATGATCAAAAATACTTTTGATTAATGACACCCCCATGGGGTGTGATTATCACCATCTCTGCAAAAGGGTAATATGAATCAGATATATCCTGGCATGCTGTGTGTGAGTCAGCACTGAAGTAAAGAAAGGCTGTTTCCCTGCATGCATACAGGCTCTGCCATCCACATAATTAAATGCAGCCCATTGAACCCCATTAATGCGTCTTACACGCAGAGCTGGGGAGCCGCTACTGAAAACACAGGCCTAAATTCAATACTTACCATTATTGGTGTTATGTCATACACCTCTCCACATTATTCCCTTTATTGCTGTATGTCATACACCTCTCCATTACATTATTTCCAGGGTGGCTTCAACAAATGGGCGAGGGTTATAGCTCTCCATGGCAGAGAGAGAGCCGTTATTATGCAAGTTGAGAGGTGCAAATAAATCATGACTTTGTGCATAACAAAATCCCCCAACCCGGCGTGGAGGACTTAGCTCCGGGGCCTATCTGGTCTTCCTGGCTGCAGGTCTGAAATTCAATTACCACAGTGCCGTGGGTTACTGCTCGCCTGGAAGCAAATCATGGATCTTCGGCTCACGTTTAATGGATTCAAAATATAATTTGCTTCTGGCTTTGGCTCCTGAGAGACAGGTCACCATTACCTGTAACCACATTAGGGGTAATCAGAGATTCTCCTGAATTCGTTATCCAGACATGATGCAAGACACCTTGAGTGGACCATGTTGTTGTTTTTTATGCTTTGAAGGACAAGGGGGATAAAAAAGAAACCCCATGGACATAAATCATGGATGCTTTGAATGTGGATGTATCCTGAAAAACATCACATAACCACCAGTACACTTTGTTCCCGTTATAGTACGGCGGCGTAAAGTAACTTAGTACTTTTACTAAAGTAAGCTACTGAACTTATTTTGTGGTATTTGTAGTTTACTGTACTTGAGTATTTACAATTTCCAATACTTTTACTTTTAAGGATCCAAATATTGTTCTCTTACTCCATTACATTTATTTGAAAACTTTAGTTACTGGGATATTATACACCCACATTACTTATTACGTCTTTAGCCCCATTCGCACGGGATTAGTATTACCCCAGGACCTCAGGTAATTGGAAATTACCCCCCGACGTCTGTGTTTCACAAGGGCGGATTCGCACTGGATAAGCGATGTCTGTGTTTTACTTGAAATTACGGACATATGTAATAGGGCTGAAGACCTACACACACTATATAGTTAGTTGCATTACCATATGTTTATTAATATTATATTAAATGTGAAAGTATTTATTATATAAAAGAAGTATTAAAGTATTTATATTCATTATGAAAACAATAAAATAATTCTGATTCTGATGCCGGTGAACGTGATCACATTGCGTCCCAGACCATCGGATGAAGTGGAGTTGCATATCATTTATAATATCACATCTTTATAAGTAAAGAAATAACGCGCCTCAAAAGTGCTCTTGTACATCGCGTAAGATACGATGATTGAGGCTTGACGAACAAATATTTGGTAGCCTATGGGCATTTAATAGCCTACTATTGATTGCAGCTGTGTTTCCAGTTCATCAATGCAAACGAAGCGCTGTTGACTACGCATGTTTTAGTCGCTGTCTGACATGACAACAAGTCACGGGATGCAGGTTATATAACTTATTTTGTATATATTGTAATATTGTAATATCAATAGCCTCGGTGGACATGGGGGGGAGAGACAGACAGAGAGAGCGCTGGTGTTTTTTTTTTTTTTTTTTTTTTTTTTTTTTTTTACCTGTGTTGTAAGTTATTTCACATTGCTGAGTGGCCATGTGATGTACAATAAGTTGTAGAACAGGGACAATCTGTCGCGAGGAAAATAAGTCCGTGCAGTATAGGGAATTTCAATGTTCTCTTCAGAAGTTCATATTTTTGCTACTGTAGGCTGTATAAGCTGGTCTGCATCTGATTAAATGAATGAAGGAGGATGCAGCATTCGTGCGGTCCATAGTCCTGAGTCTTGACTGCTCGCATTTAGACCACGTGTCGCCAATATTGTGTCCCGCGGGGCTCCTGTTCATAGCCCCCTCGCTGCATAGTCTAATTATCAGTGATGTTTGGAACTTCAGTCAGTTGTACCCGGGCGTCCCGGGAAACCGGGATCCCGGTAATAAACCCTACGCCGGACCCTTCCAGGCCGACCCAGAGCCGGTCGCGAAGCACCGCCGCGGACAAAGTGCGCCCGGCGGGGGCACAGGGCAGCACGCCCAATGGATTTCTACACACTTTTGCGTCACTGTATGCACACAGATTTCCTCATGAGAACGCTCGTATAGACGCGAAATAATAAGTGAAGACGCGACGCCACTTTTGCGTCTTCTGTTCACATAGTCTCCGTGTAAACGTAGCCTCAGTCTCAGAAGTTTTCGTTTTCGTCTTTTGTTGGGTCCTCTGGTGGATCCCAATCTCCTGTAGGGAGATGCGCCTCCCAAAACGCTGTCCAGAATTTCTAATAACACAAAACAAAAAAAAACTCCATTACACCCCAAATCACCGAGGTGGTCGATTCGCACGGGATAAGTATTACCCCTGGACCCCGGTGTTGGCTGAATTATGGTAGGTAATTTGGCCTGTAATAATTACAGGCCAAATCACAGACATGGTCGATTCGCACGGGATTAAAAACACAGACGTCCTCGGTGATTATTCCATATTACCTGAGGTCCTGGGGTAATACTAATCCCGCATTACTTATTACGTCTTTGTGTTATTTGATATCCGTTAGCTCATGGGGTAGAGTCACCAGATGGTAACCACAAGGTTGTCAGTTCAAACCTATACTCCCCCAGATTTGTCCTTGAGCAAAACACTGAACCCCTGATGTACTGGTTGTGATGTACAGACCAATGGGCAAGACATACATCGAGGGCCTCCCTAGCGAGACGCTCAAGAGACTTCCTAACCAGATGCCTGAACCACCTAAGTTAGCTCCTTTCCAGGCAAAGTAGCAGTGGCTCTACCCCAAGTCTCTCCTATGTGACTGAACTTCTCACCCTATGTGTAACGGAGATGGCAAGCCACCTGTCGGAGAAAACGCATTCGTCCGCTTGTATTCGCAACCTTATTCTTTCGGTCATGGGCCACACCTGATGACCATAGACGAGAGTAGGAACTGGCTGAACTCTCTTCGTCACAACATTGCGGTGTAGCGACTGCAGTATCACCCCTGCCACTCCAATTCTCACTAGAACAAGACCCATGAACAAGACTCCAAGAAACTCTATCACCTGGGGTAGTGCCTCATTCTCGACTTCACTCGTGCTTTGGTTGAATTGTAAATGTGTTCCTTCTGTGTCTCTCTCTGCCTTTCTCTCTCTCTGGCCCTCTCTCTCTAAATCAGGCAGAAAGAATTGTTCCACCTCCCTCTCTCCCCCCCTCTAAAGACACTATTATTAATTATCCTGTGTAATCAGAGACCTGGGAGGTATAGCAGGCAGGCACTCCTCGGGTGACAAATGAATTGCTGGTTTAGAAAAATGGACCCAAATTCATCCATTCTTGGAATTTCTGTTCCATATCTAGGCATTCTTCTTCCAGAAAATAATAGATGGCATCATGCAGCAGGGATGGTGTTGGAGGCGTGACCCGGAATGCCAATAAATAGTTAATGTTGTGAAAGGTGTGCTGCTTCCTAGCACCCCTGCATTGTTCTACTAGATACTTTCAACGCTTGCTAGTGTTATGCTCGCAATGAATGTGTGTGTGAATGGGTGAATGTAAAGCATTATGCAAAGCGCCTTGGATAAAGGCACTATATAAATGCACCATTTACTATTGATTCCAAGAACCACACAGAGAACCACACAATCTCCATACTCTTCCGTTTGTTGCCTAAGTGAGTAAAAATGTAATAAAGAGGGAGGGAAGGAGTGATAGTGAGGGTGATAGTGTTTAAAGCTCACCTCCTCCTAAAGCAGCCCTCATTCTATTTTTAAAATCCTTTTGCATTGCCATTTCTCCTCTGTCATTGAAACAGGCTGCATGCATACATGTCACCATTTCATCTTCATTTCATAACAATACAAGCTATACTTAAAGATGTCAAAGATTGGACCTGGTTCTACAATGTCAATTAACACATTAAGAATCATATGTATTTGGCTGCAGGACCCTATCTCAAAATATTTTGTCCAGGAGCCTCTAGAAGATTTGAGTAAAAAAGTTTTGCTAAAATATATATTCACAGATTTGCACACATTTTCATGATATAAAAAAGCTAGCATTGAGCATGGCTGAAGAACATGCCGTTTTCAAGTTTATAATAACTGAATGTAAACACTAGTTGGGATTTGTATTGCTCCCCTGCAGCGAGAACTGTTTGAATGATTGAATATGCTGTAGGCTGCAGTGAGGCGCTAAATTTCAAACCGAATAGCTATCACGCAGCAATGTGCTGAGTTTTTCAGAAGGCATTCACATTGTCATGCATCAGAGCGTTTTTATTGCATTAATCAGTAACAACAACATTGCTTATCAAGTTTTATGCAAAATGCACGCCAGAGCTTTGCCTTCGAATTGGGGGAAAAGTGAAACGAATTCATATAAATGCATAGGTTTCTCTAGTGTGCAAAAGTGTCCAAAGTGTTTGCTAAATATTACATCATTGCATGCACAGTAGCACACACGCACGCACACACACAAAAATCTCTTACTCTTCTGGGAGGGGGGTATCAACCTGGCACAAAACTATTTTCAGTTAGGGGTCAACGGCTGAAAACAAAAATGTTTTCAGAGCTACTGATTTAGAAGGCGTTTAGTAAAATGAGCCTCGGGTCTTGACGGGTTAAGTGTTTGATGGCATGGGGAAGGGGACACAGGCGGAGCAGCCCAGAGGTGACCTTGTTCTGCCACATGTTCACAGAAAGTCTTCCTCTAGTGACAGTCTCAGATATGTGCACTGCCTGCCTCTCTCTCTCTCACACACACACACACACACACACACACACACACACACACACACACACACAACACACACACACACACACACACACACACACACACACACACACACACACACACACACACACACACACACACACACACACACACAGCTCAGTGTCACTCATCCACTTTCCTTCTCTTTTCTGTAGCTTCAAATGACACCACCGAAATGTAATTTAAAATAATACATAATAGTATATTGTATATCATTTTTAGCTTTAATATTGAATTATATTATGAACTATTTGCAGCTGCAGTCCATCAGTGAAACTGCAGTGAAGGGCAGCGTAATGTGAACACAATATTGTATTTAGTTACTGTCATTATGACATGTAGACGGTGAAATAGCAATATGACAATGTAAATATTGTAATACGAGTCCCTCAATATAACTGTTGTGTATGCTGTAAGATTTGTCAATAGCAGTGGAATGGAATGCAGTTTTTACCATACTCAACCACACAGATGTAATGCACACTGTTGTATTATTTTAATACTATATATAATTCAAAGAATGCAACATTTTGGGGGCTTTACACAAAACGACACGGCAACTATAAAAGCAGCGGGAAACATCCTTGTTAATGATGATTATACTGTTGTAGTTTAGTACAGTTCATACTGTAATGAACATATTGTCGTACAGTAAAATTGTAATAACGCAGTTAGTAATATCAACATGGATTTCACCGAGACAAATTTTGGTTTGTTTGTTTGTGCTCAACAGTTGGAGTAATTGTGGTTTTGAGCTATGCCTTCTGGAGCTCACAGCAGCTGTTTCACAGAGACCCACTGCTGTCATAGAAGACACTGAATTCTGTTTGATCATATCTGCTGGCTTGCCACACAGAAGCTCCACAGAAGCTCATCTCGAGAACAGCTGCCCAGGGGCTGCAAGTTGTCCAATTCGCACATACAAATTGCAAGAGTTTGAACATTCATGGCACACAGCTTTCATCTTTTTAGATGATTGCCATGTGCCCTGTTTACAAGTGGATGGAAACGCGTCACCAACGTGTAATCATGAATAAGACAGTGGACATTTAGGCGGATGAGAAGCAGGACAGCAGCGTTTGGAAGCCAACACAGATCTTGCCATCTCAACATCAAAACTGTCATTCCCAAAGGCCCTATTCTATTCCCTTTCATCTGACAGCCTCCTAATACGCTCCCCTTCCTTCTTCTCCCAGACAAACAGGCTCTGATAAAGTAATACCAGCAGATAGATTGCATTTCAGACAAATTTCACAGGCGCCCGATTGTCATTCAGTGTCCATTGCTGTGGACGTTTTATAGACTTCAAGAGAGACAGAACAAGAGAGAGGGAGGACTAGATGGCTGTCTAGTATCTGTACATGATTATGCACCATATTTTGCTGAACATAAACCTTTAAGAGGCTTGAAGCGCTCTTAAAAGATAACGGAGATAGAATGTCACCGTTTTGTCATTGTAACTGACAAACGCTGAAGGATATTGTGTTGTGCACGAGGTTGATTTGGCGAGCATTAAAAAATAAACCCAACACGCTATAACAGCCTGTCTCAGGCTTGCTCTTTGAGTACCGAAAGCCCTGAAAGAATTAGATTTGTCACGGCATGTCGCTGTTCTTTGAAGTGCCACAATGTGCCAGTAAGAGCCGGTCATCAGGTTCAGGAATTCACTAGACAGACACTGACGGCAAAGATTCTAAAAGCGTCTCCACCTCTGCCTCAGCTGCCCTCATTTTAATGTTTCAAAACATGACCCAGTGTGCTTCAAGGCATAAATCAAAGGCCCAGCAGCCATCGCTTGGACCAAACTAATACCATTATCAGCATTCCTGGGGCCAAGGAGGGAGGAAGCAACTAATTCATTTAATTTTCTTTTTTATAATGAACTCGCACATTAAACTCACTTTGAGCGTCTGGCTGAAACAAGATAACGGTTTCATAATGGAAAGTGGGCTTGACTCCCCTCTTTAATGAGACTAAAGGTCTGCAGAACTCATTTAATGAGCTTATGACCAAGAAGACCACAAACACACAACAGAGGGAGGAAAGAAGATAAATAAATACAATTATATACCATATCTGTCGGGTGGAAACCTCATATGTCCAAAACGGAAGTACCAGATCTATATATAGTGTACAAGCTCAAAACGTGTTGCTGCTTTTCTGTGTGTGTGTGCGTGTGCGTGTGTGTGTGTGTGTGCGTGTGCGCGTGAGAGTGAGTGAGTGAGTGAGTGAGTGAGTGAGTGAGTGAGTGAGTGAGTGAGTGAGTGAGTGAGTGAGTGAGTGAGTGAGAGGCTATTGAAGAGGACCCATCCTCTCAGTCTCCTTTTAATTGCAGTAGCTCCACAGGGGAGAGAGAGCAAGTGCAGCCACTGTGGAACAGCCTCTGCAGTCGGTATAGTTTTATGCGGCAACTCAAACCCTATAACAAAGACAATTGCCATGAAAGTTATCGCAAACAGAGTGAGCGAGATTACTGTGAAAGCCAGGCAAAAATGTCTGTGTGTCCCCACCTGTCCTGACCATGCCAATATATGTACAAAATGGCATGGCCAAATATGGAGTGTCATGCCATGTACAAATACAAATACTTCCCAGACGCCAGTAAGGTGTTGCTTAAGTTGCCTAAGTATGAGCATGGTGTTAGAAAGTGAATGCATATTGATTATTAAAATACATTGGAGGGAGTGATGGATCTAAGTGAACTTGGTAGGTAGGTCATTCCAGTCAGATGGAGATTTAAACTTAAATACCTGCTGACCACTTTCCTTTTATATATACCAATTCATACCAATGACTTAAAGATTAGAGGCAAACCTAAAGATTGTTTAAGATACTGATGAGGATAATGTAAAAAAAAAAAAAAAGATTAATTTATTTAAAAACAGTGCAGCCAATGTGAGTCAAAACTAGATTTAGCTAATTTAGAGCGGTGGGGTTCTATTATAGCGGCATCTCAATATGAATCAGTTCATTATAGGTAGAGGGTAGAGATTTGTTTCAGTGGTATTCTCATATGACTGCATCTACATCAATTATTGGTAGTAGCAGCTGTGGGATTCATATTTTTCTAATCTGAAACGTAAAACTATTGATGGATCAATACAATATTTTCAAAAATACTAAAAATCACAAAAGTGAACGTACTTTCACTTTCACAAAAGTGAAAGTGAAAGAGTGTCAACCCACTACTGACATGGTAGAGTCAATATATACACTGTAGCAAAAAGAATGCATTTTGGAATGATGGAAATAGGTGAAACACCCATTAGCCCCATTTTAAGCTATATTTGGGGTAGAGGAAACAGCCATTAAGGAGAGATTTCACAAAATAACAGGACCACTTTTTTGGAAAGTTAAAAAAAGCTTTTTGGGGTGGAATTCTCCTTTAAACGTACTCCAATGCTGTCCCATCTGTGAACTTAAGAAATGGAGGAGGAGGGTTTGGGCTTGAGGTTAAACTTCAGTGAGGATGACTTTTAAATGCCAGTGGTCCTGTTGTAGTGCTAGCTGTGCACACAGTGGGCAGCCGTCGGTCAGGTAATAGGACTGTGGTTGAAGCCCAGCTAGGCTCTGAGTAATCATCGCAGGGCCCACTGGGGCTGGCAAGTAATGCCCGTGTGATTCTCCACCTTGCAGTAATTTGCCAGATGCATGAGGAGGATGGCACTGGTGCTGAGGCAGGGAGAATAATCAATGCTGTGAGTGTTTGAACCTACAAAACAAATAATTATAAGTGGAGAAACTTTTTTTTCCTGAACCCTTTATCCTTAAACCTTTATAAACGGTTTTGCGAGTGCAAAGGGAGAAATAAAATGTTTCCGCGGAGTATACATTTTTGGGAGCACAGCGCCGTGATTGGCTGAAAAATGGCAACTTCCAGGGGGAAGTTAACAAACCGGAAGTCCCGCCTTTTCATAGTCTCTCTGGGGTACCATGTCCCCAGGCTTTCATTTTGCAGTGCAGATGTAAGCCTGGAGACGGAGGCTAGGTAAATAGAGATGCAGTACAGCAGAGCGTCACCAGGCCAAAAATAATCCTATGTTAGTGGTGGGCATCCACCCTGACAAGCACTTTGAACGGAGTTGAGGCATTTAATTAAAAAAAAAAAAATGAATGGCTCAACTCGGAGATGCTTTAGGGAAATAAAGGCTGAAGCTTAACCGATAGTTTAGGTGTGTGACTTTGAACACGGAGTCAGAGCATTGTGATTGCAGGCTTCCCTGTGTGAGCACTGCATGGGAGCTGCCGCAGATGTCGATCAATGACTGTCCTACTGTCTTGATGTATCTGACAGCTCAGAGAAGGATAGAGAGAGAGGGAGAGAGAGAGAGAGAGAGAGAGAGAGAGAGAGAGAGAGAGAGAGAGAGAGAGAGAGAGAGAGAGAGAGATGGGGGCCGACATCACTTTTGTAATTGACAAAATGATGAAAGGATCCGAGGCCAAGCCCCTGAGTGACACAAGGGAGATGGTAGTAGCTTCTAATCCATTGTGCTGCCAGTGGTACACATAGCCTTGGCTGGAGCTTAAAGGAGAATTCCACACCAAAACACATTGGGCACCAATCTACCTTGATTCCTGTGACATGATACATGATGTCCTTGATTTTTGTCACAGATGTTCCATTTTCTACACTTCACCCTTGAGGTCCACGTCCCAATCTCGCCGGCCATGTTAACTGAACTAACTCAAGGGTAAAATGTTGAAAATGGGGCATCTGTGACAAAAATCAAGGACATTACCGCTTACCGGTATGTATCATGTCACAGGAATCAATGTAGATTGATGCCTAATGTGTTTTGATGTGGAATTCTCCTTTAATGCCATCTCTCCCTTCTGAAGGATGACTGAATAAGTTCCCCACAACTTTAATTGGGGATCCAGGAAAGGTGAAGCATTTTTTTTTTTTTTGCTTTGTTTTGGGTTTATTATGAAGCGACCGATCCTTTTACAGCTACAGCTGCAGACAAACACAACCACCAGCCAGGTCAACATAACCCATTATTAATCAGTGGTTTTCAACCAGTGGTCTGGGGACCACCAGTGGTCCTTGAGATGGTTCCAGGTGGTCCTCAGCTAAAAAATGGAAAGTTAGTTAACCAGATGTAACTCTTTGAAACTGTAAAAATCAAACCAAATAAACCCCTGCAGGTACATGAACATGAACCCTTGGTTTCGTTTTTACGCTCGCAAGAGTTAAAATATTCATCATCTGAATTAGCCCTCTACACAACTAGGGAATGTAGAAGAATGCTCATTATTGCTTATTATGCTTATTATGTTTGCCTGTTTTGTTTCTGAAATCCAGCCTAGTATTGTGGACAAAAGCAAAATAATCTTTAGTTTTGGGTCTGTGTGGCTAGAATGTCATCAAATGATATCATCACTATTTATTCATCTCAAATGCTGAATAAATTGTAGACCCTGGTATCAAAATGGTTGAAACCCACTGATTTTTCCATCAAAACAGAGATTTCAAGAAGGAATACCCACAGCAAAATCTTGGTTAATTTAGGGGGTCACAAATGATTAAGATTAAGTTCAGAGAATTTAACGGTAGAGGACGGTTCTCATTCTTTTTTTCCCCTTGGTGCAATCAAAATGCATTCAAGTGGAAAGACATAAAATAACAAATATTTCAGAGGGGAGAGAGAGAGAAATAGGCAAACAAACAACAAAACAAGGCTATCAATGTGATGCATGGCGTGCAAATGCATTTCTCCTATAATCGCAATAAAAATAGCACCGATTAATATTTAATGCTATATCTTATTGTCGGCTCTCATCAAAACAGTCAAACGGGAGTCCTTCTCACTGCTGGTAAATCGATTCCAAAGCGAGATTGCCTTTCATGTTTTTAAAGGTAATTCTGCTTCAGCCGATACAGCGGAGACAGGACAGACGGAAACAGAGAAAGGAGACGACATATTTATAATATTATTTGAAACCACATTGTTACGGTAAGGACTTTGTCTTTGTTGGCCCTTGGGGCCAACAAAAAATAAATGTGTTGCACAGGTCTTAACGCTTACTCTACCAGATTTTTTTTGTAGGTAGCTACCGCTAGTGATTTTCATGTAAAAATTATACTTCATATTTCGGTCTATGTTTCTGGTCAGACATTTCAGATCGGCGCACAGGATGTCATTCCCGTCTGTCTCTTATTCGGGTTACTCAGCTGGTAAGAGGAGGCTGCTAGCATCATGATCGTATCAAGCAATAGCTTTACTAATCAATGAATCAGGAAAACACACTATAATATGCCGAATATGTATAATTTTCATTATCTATCATTTTCGTTCATTATCATTTTGACTTGTGAACTGAAAACTCAATAAAGAAACTTCGATGAAAAAATTAACTAGCAAGAAAACGGTTAAACAACAACTGTAAGCTTGTACATATGCCATTTTTAAAAATATTTGAGAAATATCACAATATTTTCAGATGGGGTCCACGGCCAAATACATAAACAATTAGTTGTTTAAGATTAACCAGAGGATGCGGGTCTATAGCTGCAATGGATCCATTGTAAAGAAAAAAAAAAGTTTTCTCCATTTTCATCAGAGTTCCATTTTTAGACTAATTACCAAAAAAAAGTATTACCATGTCAGGTCATTGGCGCCTAAAAGGTGCATAATGTCCATTAGCAGTTCAACAAGTGTTGAGTTAAAAAACATGATACTGCTCAAGTACATCGTATCCACCAGCAGAAACCCTCGGCTGATCAATTCAAAGTGTTTGCTTGTCTACCCTGATTGTTTGACTGGGTGGTTGAGACCGCGTCTCGCGGGGGAGGAGAGCAGAGCGGAGCTGAGCAGGACGGCTGCTGCTGATGTGTTTATTTATAGAGAATAATGAGCCTAATTGGTAAATTGGTCTGATGATTGATTCACTATCGAGTTTGGTGTCGTCTGTCTGGCCTCCGCGGTGAGGGATGTCTTTAAATAGCATGGATGACAGCCAGGCAGAAAGGAGAGAGCCAATGCGTTACGGTCCCAGAGAGCGAAATCCTCCCTAATAACAGCTCAGAGTCTCTCTGTCTCTCTCAATCTTTTCACTCACTGCCCAAGCACCTCCCCGGGAGCTTATCTCAAATATCAGCAATTAGACAGAGCAAGGTTACGGCCCCTCTGTCTGCTTGTCATGAGGTTGAAGGAAGACAGTGGCACGTTGCTTGTCTGTACCCACTGGACTGCAACTTTGTAGTCTGGGAACCCATTTGGTAAAAAAAAAAAAAGAAAGAAAAAGGAAAAAGTTTTTTCCCCCCTTGGCCTCTGCAGGCACCGACTTTTTGTAGTGACACAAACTCAGCTTGGCTCTTAGTTAGTCCACTTTCTGCTGGTTGTTTCTGTGTTTATTCCTACAAACCACAACGCTACATATTAGAAGAATCAGTCTTGAGAAACTGTTGTTTCAGAGCTTATTAGTATTTACTTGCGTGAGCAGGGCAGGCGCAAGTTAAGTGATCGGTGCGCGGTGCATGGTCGGTCCCTCAGGGGACTCTGATTGGCCGGTTTAGTTGATGACATAATGGTGACGTAAGTAAGAGACCTTTATAACTAATGTCATGAGTATTAGCTTGCTCTGCTCAAACACACAAGTAGGCCATGGCCTGTTGTGCCGCAATGCATAAGTTTGCACTCTACCGAGTGCTGATCTAGTTTTTTCTTTGCCTCCCCCAGAGCTACGCCTACTGTCAAAGTGTCCTTTAGCAAGACTGTGTGTGTGTGTGTGTGTGTGTGTGTGTGTGTGTGTATGTGTGTACGCGCGCACGTGTGCATGCATTGATTTTCAGCTAAATGGTTTCACATTTCATATAAACTTCATCAACGAGATACCTTGGTGTTGGCATGCAACTGTTGTAGCGAGAAACTACAAGAAATCTCCTAGTTGGCATACAAATAAGTCGGATGCTGTGCATCTTACAGGCTTGCTTTTAATTGATTTTTAAATGTGTTATTATCCACTCACCCTCCTATCAATTCATCTTCACGCCGTTTGAATGAAGCATTTCGATTGCGTGCCTTGAAATTGTTTGAATTATCTTTCCATGTAAATCTATCAAAAACATTATAAAGTGAAGTGAACACTGTCCATACAAAACATGTCGAGATAAAGATCAAACCCAGCCCTCTTGTGACATTTGGATACTTATTACACATTTGCATATTCTGAGTGTAATGAATGTTTAATAGCCGTCTATACAGAAGAACAGCAGTGTACAGTACGACTTGATCCAGTCATGAATGTTTCATGGCTTCTTCCCTAAAGGTTCATTATCACTTCATAACAAATTAACACAACCCCAAGAGAGGAAGATATTTTAAAATTAAACAAAGAATGGTGTCCGCCTAAAATGAGCATGGGTTAGTTACGCGGGGTCTAAACCGTAACGTTTAACAAATGGGGGGCGAAATTGGAAACGCCAGAGTCAAGGTTTCAAGAGCCTGTTGTATAATTCATAGCGGAGGCAGAGAGAGGAGGCACTTGGCACCATCTCCTCTCCTGGATGTCTATCTCCATTCTCTCAGGCTCCTGTTGGATACGCCATATGTATACTGTACCGCTGCTGAGCCTGCCAAAGCTTCAGGATCGTCCAACCTCCTGTCACCGCACAGGAGAAAAACAGTTCACTCACACTGAAGGCTCATGTCAATAGCTCCTCCAAGACAAACACCCAGCATTTTAAAATAAACTGTCAAGACGGCCAGGCTTTGAGCGTCGAGAAACATATCTACAAATATTTCTGCTTTCGTATGTCTATCTGTCCGCTGAAGGCGTGAACTAGTTGCACAAAGATGTGTCAGAATCTTCAACAAGAGTCAATTTATTCACAGAGCAAAACCTACTACCGGTACATGTGTAAAAACCAAATGCAACGAAAGTCAGAAACTGTTTGGGCAAAGACATACTGCAATTGCAATAGCACTGACTGACACAGAAGTGCACATACTGTACAGTACAGTATGATATAGTAGAGATGTTTGAGGGATTTGCCATGTCATGACTTTGTGACACAATGTGACAGGCACACTATAAGCATGTACTAATGCGACTGGATTCTATGGCTTTCTGCTGTTTTTGTGCAGGTTGCACTGTTTTTTTTTTTTTTTTCCCAAAAATTGTTTCACTGAGTGTCAGAAACATTTGTTTCCACAACCTTTTTGTTTATTTGTTTCAACATTTGTTTTGAACCATCATTGTTAAAAAGCATTCTCAAAAAAAGTAATTTCATGATTAATGAAACAAATCCCATGACTAGAATACAAATGTATAATAGCATTGAGAACAACCAATCTACAAGGTCATGTGCACTCATTGCGTCCTTGCAGTTCTGTCATTTTCACTATAGTTTGGGCCTCGGGCGTAAACGTCTAATTTCTCTTTTGGGTCTGGAGCTAAAAAGTTTTGGAACCACTTAAGTGCTCTATTGGGTCTTGAGTTTTTTTGGAAGAGTGCCCTGGGGGTGCCCCCGAGTTAAAAAGAATTGCACTCAAAGCAGTAAAGTGGAAAAGGCACTGTGAGCTGCTCTGCTTTGTAGGCTGCATGAAAACAAAAAGTCAGCGCGGCGCCGCCGTGTTTTGTAGCCTGAAACACACATCCCGTCTGATTGGGGCCTTAGTGGGTTTTATGATTTTGTGCAGCGAGCCCTGAACTCTCTGAGCAAAGTGCAACACACAAAAGAGAAAATGCATTTTTATCAATATTCCATCAGAGAGGGGTCTCGGCCCAAGTTAATATAGTGGCCACAGCATCGTGGCACGGCATCAACCCAGAAGACCTCAAAATTGAGACACTGCACTCTGCACTGAGGCAGCTGCCTGGCTCATGGGACCGCATGTTGAATTAAATGGACCGCCACTGGTCATGTCTCTCTGTTGACAGGCATGCGATAGGTTTTCTTTCAAATGTATTGACCGTGATTTTTGCCCCCTTTTTTGGGTATGCTTTCCGTCTCACCATTCAAGCCTGGGCAGTAAAAGAGACTGGGGAGTGTTTGTGTGTACAACGTACAATCTAGGACTCCCACATAGATCAGAAAGGAAGGAAAGGATTGTTGTGAGAAAGGTACACTATAAGTTCATATATTTGATATATTTTACATAGTCAGAGATTCCCATAGCTATGACAGGTTGTTGCACATAACCCACGCAATCCAGACCCTCGAAGCCGACTCTACAAATGCCTTCAAAAACAGTAGTTATCAAATGTTCCCCTACCAAGGGGGAAGCAGGGGCAGCTCAGGGGTAGAGTGACCGAATGGGAACTGCAAAGTGGCTCTCAATCCCTGGCTATACATTATATGATACGATATGTGTCACATCCCTGTCTCAGGTATGTGAACAAAGATTTTCACTACCAGATGGCAAGACAAACAGTGGGGCTGAGTTTAACAGAGGTTTATTCTTCCAAGTTCAAAATGTGACATATCCAAACAGAGAACACCCCAAGTAATAAACCCAATTTTAGCTACATTACTGTATATACACATAACTTAAACTACATCAAGTTGAAACATTATAATTATTAGATATTATTAAATATTAAGTCAGGCCTTTTTAATAGAACATGCATTGCGACCATGGTTAAAATATAGAAATGAAACATCAGTCCCGGTTCCTAAAAAGCCGAATGTAACATGCCTGAATAACTATAGACCTGTTGCACTTACGCCTATTGTTGCTAAATGTTTTGAGAGACTGGTAATGAAACACATCAAAGCTGCCATACCGCCATCACTAGACCCATACCAGTTTGCATACAGAAGGAATAGGTCAACAGAGGATGCCATAGCCCTTACATTACACACTCTACTAGAACATCTTGAGCACAAGAACACATATGGGAGACTCCTTTTTATTGACTACAGTTCTGCTTTCAACACCATCCTGCCTAGCAAACTACACCACAAACTACATGAACTTGGACTGAACACTACACTATGCAACTGGATTCTGGACTTTCTAACCAATCGCACACAACATGTCAGATTAGGCAAGCACACCTCCCCCACCCTGCCCATAAGCACTGGGGCCCCACAGGGCTGCGTGCTAAGCCCACTCCTGTACACACTCCTCACACATGACTGTCTCTCTTCTTCTCCATCAAACCTCATAGTTAAATTTGCAGATGACACAACAGTACTCGGCCTCATCACAGATGGGGATGAGACCTCATACAGGAGGGAAGTAGAGAGACTGGTGGCATGGTGTGGTATAAACAACTTAGCCCTAAACACTTCTAAAACCAAGGAAATTATTGTTGATTTCCGCAGGGCCAGCCATCCCAACCACTCCCCACTCCTCATCGGGAACGAGGAGGTGGAGAGGGTCAAGGACTTCAAGTTCCTGGGTGTGACTGTGAGCGACGACCTCACCTGGAAGACCAACATCACATCTGCGGTAGGAAAGGCGCAGCAACGACTTTTCTTTCTGAGGAAGCTCAGATGGGCGAGACTACCCCAGAGACTGCTAATTAACTTCTACCACTGTGCGGTTGAGAGTGTGCTCACCTACGGGTTGCTGGTGTGGTTTTCGAGCTGCACCAGGGCAGACAAGGACGCCGTCCATAGAGTCGTCAAGACTGCAGGTAGAATAATTGGGACTACCCTCCCAGAGATCTCCACAGTCTTTACCTCCCGCTGTCTACACCGTGTAAGCAACATCATTAGAGACCAGTTCCATCCTGCACACCATCTCTTCCAACGTCTGCCCTCTGGCAGAAGGTATCGGTCACTTCGTGCCAGGACCAACAGACTGACCAACAGCCTATACCCACAGGCTGTTAGGCTGCTGAACGAACAATCTGCACCTTGCCCCCCTATGCCTGGACTTCCTATGTAACTCCTATTACTGAGTACTGAACGGACTTGGTTTTGCTGCTCCATGGTTTTTGCACTCTTCATTGCACTTGGGTTTATTTGTTCTTGTTATTGTATGGTTATTTATTTATCATGTGTATGTCAGTGGTGATGCCCTAAACTGAATTTCGTTGTTTTCATGCAAACAATGTTTCATGTAGGCAATGACAATAAAGCTCTATCTATCTATCTATCTACCTCCTCAGAGCTTGACAACTCAACCAACACCAGAAAGCAGCTACCAGCAAACCACCTGAAAGGTGCAATTTTCTGAGCTATATGCCCCAACTGCTCCGCAGCAAATTTTGGCATCACATGCAAATATGGGCATCAGCCCAATAGCCGTCTCTTTCAGCCGTAGCATAGGAGTCAACGGGAGTGTCACCACTCTCTTACTAGACTACTCTGAGCCTACCCAGCACGGTATACTCTGTGTGTGTATACGTGTATTATTACCCTACCTGATTGTCACTAGAGGCATGGGGCTGCAATATAATGCTGCAGTTGTTGTGCACATGACATAACATAATTATACATACAGTATGCCCTAATTTTGGAAAAAAAAAAAAAAAAATCCCAGTTTCAAATTTGGGAAGGCACAGCCTTACCTGGCTGTGGAGGGATGTCATACACAATTGTCCCCAGTTGTCTACGAAATTGGGGAACTTCAGGGAACCTTGGCTCTCGGGCCCTTCGGTAATCTTGTCTGTGCAGTAGTAGGTTTAACAAGGGCTCCTGGGAGGCTTTATTGGCTGTTGATTGTGTTAAAGGTTAGTTCAAAGATAACAAACGTTAACAAAATTTAAAGTGATACCGTACATCTCATGACTGATAAAAATGTATCCACATCTGACAAATGGGTCGCGACCCAGTGCTTGGCAAACAGTCATCCAATGCAGTCATTCATTTCTGATATCTTAGCGTTACATTACTCCTACTGGGACCTCTGTGACAATCCTGAAGAGTAACCTGACACATTAAAAGAGGTACTGCCAAGCACAGGGTTATAACTAAACCACTTAAGGCCAATATATCCACAATGCCAGGACCACGAAGAGAACGCCATTTATCTCTTGAGTGATGTTTGAGGCGATAAATGTTAATGAAAGAAAAGAACATAAACGAGAGGCGTACACCTTAGACAGGAGTGTGATGAAGTGCATGCATATTAGGAGACAAACGGCATAGGAGGTGTAATTTGAGGCAGGGAGAGGTTGGCATGGGTGGGGAAGTGTGTGTGTGTGCGTGTGTGTGTGTGTGTGTGTGTGTGTGTGTGTGTGTGTGTGTGTGCGCGTGTGTGTGTGTGTGTGTGTGTGTGTGTGCATGCGTGCGTGCGTTGGGTTATGGAGTGGCTGTGCTCTCCTGACCGGGGTAGAAATCATGTGGAGACTTAGTAGTCGACATTAACATTTCACTTGGCACGCAGGAAGCTGTTTATTCCCCATGACAGTGCGGAGGGGGATATCCCACTTAATGCACAGAGGAAATTGATTTTAGAAGACACAGAGGCTCATTATACACAATGGCCATGTCCTACAGACTAACAAAGCAGCCGCGTCTGGGTTTAAAGGTCAACAGCTTGGGAAAACAAGTATGCAAGGATAGTTTTGGTACAAAGTACTGCATGTTTCGAATCACGGAATAGGCACCCCCCCTCTCCCAGTGACAAATTTGTTATTCATTGCCCAGATTCATCGCCCTAAATAAACATAACAAACCTTCTGTGATTGTTATTGATTTCAGGCTCGGTGGCGGCTGATTAATTAGCATCGACGACAAGCAAGTCTGATTCTTGGCATCACAATGGCAATTCAAGCGTATTGTCTGCAGCAGAGAGCGGACCGACCTCCCTCCCCCTCAGTGTATGTAACAAGGAGAATATCTAACGCGGCACAATGAACGCATAGACCCTTTTTCCTTTCTGTGCGCGGGTTTGTTTCTTTCTCCTGCCGAGATGGAGGCGGGAGGGAGGGCGTGCCAGGGGGAGGGAGAGGCAGAGCGGGGTGCTGCGGTGCTCTGCGTGGGGGCGGCTGCATCTGTGTGCGTTGCCACTTGCCACTGTGGATTATGATATTCATCACATGGCGCCGTGCCATTAGCCCTGGTGTGGTAATCCAAACAGCCCTCGGTGATAAGTAGACAGTGCGGTGGATGATTGCAGCCCCGAGGAAACAGAGAGAGGGGGGGGGGGGGGGTGAGGTGTTGAACCGAAGCCAAGCCAAGGCTCCTTCATCGTCAGCCAAAGGGAAGGTGTCACAGCCCTGGCAGCCCACGCCGGGCTGAGTGCCACTCACTCTTCAACAACCATCAGAAAAACAAATGCTTCTTCTCCGCTTATATGACCTCGGGGTGGAGCGCACATTAGAGCCATCCATGATCACAGTGATTCAGCACTAATGGGTATTGTCGGGAGTCCTAGCCCGAAGGGGCCCTTGCGGTGTGGGAAAAAAAACACATGCTTTTTTAAAATTTAAGAGCAGCATTTACGACAGTTTAGAAAGGTTAAAAGTAGGGCTGCAACCATTAATAAATGAATCGTAATCAAATAGATAATTTAACTAGTTGTCAACTAATGTAGTAATCAATTCGCTTCCCTTACAATCTGATGATAGTTGCACATGCGCAGTAGCAACTGCAACTCCAACTTTATAGATGACAAATTTTAACCAATAAAACAAATTTGAGTCTTAAGATAGCATGAAGGAATCACTGGAAAGAAAGCAGCGGTGAAGTTGCTGCCCACCTCCACCTACGACAGATTGTGGGTTTGAATCCATTACCGTGGATGACTGTCTATATATGAACACAATTGGCCTAGAGAAGGGTAGAGAAGTCGGGCATGGAGGTTTGCTAGTTGTCATTGCACGTAATCCTAGAGGTTGGGGGTCCAGGCACCTGTCAACAAGAAATGTTGAGTGGGAGGAGTATAGGGACTACGTGGTGGTCCTCCTGGTGCGGGCTCCTCACTGGTGAGTCAGCAGGATATACAACAACACTGATAACACAGGTGTGTTGTTATAAAGATCGTATAAGGATTAAAATCGTTATGGGGACTGGGGACATGTCATCATCCCTATGCTATAGAAATATTTAGTGAATGCCTGTTGCATACATGGCGTTTCATTTGCAGACATTCTGGACATCACCCTAAAAACACTTCATCATCCTGTCCTGGCAAAACCACGTCCACAGAGACGGAGCTTTGGTCTGTGACCTCGCGAAAAAGGAAAGCTGGAGAACCGAGAACCCTCTGAGGGGGAACGTGTGCATGCAGAAGAACACGGCACATCATTTTTGCTGGCCGCGATCCCAGCTCATGGAGAATGAGGAGTCTTGATGCAGACCGCTGGCGTGGCCAGGCAGGCAGAATGCTTCCTATAATGCTCAGGCTAGTTCTAATGAGGCGGCTTGATGTAGCAAGCAGGCCCAGTGGGCCCAGCGCGGACCAGATGCCGGCTGTACCCTCCATGCTCGCTCTCCCTCCAGCACAGCCCACATTTACCACTCAGGCCATCTGCTGCCATGCGGCACAGTCAATATTTAGCCGTTGGGGGAGAGGGACAGGCAGCATGGCTGCACCTACATCATTACAGGGCCTTTTTTTCCTCCCCTCAATCTCGCTCTCTTTCTCTTCTCGTCAAAACTAAGAACAGTATGTCTTTCAGCCCACACAACCTGACCGCTGTGCTCGCTACACAGTAAAAAAAAATCCCCCATGTTAATTTAACTCTGAGAACGTACAAATGCAAGGAAACGGACCCTCCTATTTGGGTGTGTGGATAATGAAGTGGATAAATGAGGACCGAAGATTTCACTGTGTAGAGTCTTGAAGTTGCTCATTGTCTCTGTCGGGTGGAAACCTCATGTCCAAAATTCACTCTTTTCAGGATCTTTTAGGAATGTTTTACAAACATGAAAGACTCATGGACAGAAATGAAATGTTTACAAATGGCTTATCCATTAGTAGTTAACTACTTACTAATATATATTATGTAGTCTTAGTTACAAATGTTTTCGCAGGGATGTTATTATATATTTATTAATAATTTACCAAGTTATATGAATAGTTTATAAATTATTGTTTCTTTATCTACAAATAGGTTATGAATGTTGTATAAATTAGTTACAGATGATTTATTAACAATTACACATCTCTATGAATGGCTTATTCATTAATAGTTTACTACTTATTAATAATTTACTAATACTTTATAAATGAGTTTTAAATATAGTTATTAATGTTTAGTTAAACATTTATGGATGTTAATAAACAATCTGTTCATGATTATTACTCATCTACAAATTGCTTATAAGTGTTTATAAATGCTTCATAACGGGTCGTTATTGTAAAGTGTTACCAACTTTATTCTCTTATACGAAAGGTGCAACTTCCAAGAGTTATGGGGTTATAATATGGAGATAGTAGGTTTCTGCCTGGCAGCCACAACACACCATAATTCCTGTCACCTGTGCAACATCGGCATGTGCTAATGAAGAGAGAATGCAAGTGTTTTCACTATTCTCACTAGATCCTCCCATCCAGCCCAACGTGCGACCACACCGACCACACAGACCGCACGCATTGCCTGTGAGTGACTCAGTGCAGTGAATCACAGGTTGCTCTGCAAACGAGACATGCAATATGTCAGTTCTCCTCACTCTGCAGTAGAGCCAGCTGCTTCACAGGTTTGATGCTGAACATCAAATCTGGAAAGCATCCATGCCACTTTAGCTTTTACAGCACTTTGGTTGGCTATTGAATAATGTCAGGAACATCCTTTTTTAACATCAAAAGTTTGTGAAAAATGTTGTAATATTAAAGTGAACATTTTAACCCAAACCTTTGCTTCTGGGGGTCCCTGGAGCTAATATTTTGAGATGTGGGTCCACGGCTATAAATACCTAAAGTTGTGGATTTCCTTGACAAACGTTTGAGCACCACTGATAGTAGTATACGTTTTTCAGAAAATGTTTCAATGAATAAAATTTCTCATACAGTATATTATTCTCTCTTTAGAGCAGGGATGTCAAACTCAAATACACAGCGGGCCAAACTACAAAAATTGGTACAAGTGGAGGGAACGTCCAAGACTGTGTTTCAACACACACCCACCGGTTTACGACTCACCAGAAAAACAGCAAAAGAGTAATTTTCCTTCAAAAATCAATGTCCCGTAATAGCAAGATAAATGCCAAGATGAAACTGCATGCATTAAAACGTTAAAATGCATTATTAAAGCTCAGTTTCCGGTTCTATGATCATAGATCATATGATCCAAGCACTGCTTTCATTTAGTTGTTTAGTAGAGGTGAAAACAATTGGTGCTGACACATTTCTTTCACAGCATCATTATAAATGCTTACATATGGTACATAAATGGTAAAAGGTGCATTTCTACAAGTCATCCAATGTGCTTCACAACATGCATTACATTCACCCATTCACATGTACAAGGCCAACTGGCTAATTGAGAGCAGTTTGGGGTTTAGTGTCTTGCTCAAGGACAATTCAACACAAAGCCACAGGAGCTGGGATTGAATACGAGGACCTTCAGATTCCCAAGTGGATAATTGCTCACTAGACTATTGAGCAGTTTGAGCGAGCTTGTTTACCATGTAGCCTACCATTTCCGCTGCTATCGGTGTGTGTGTGTGTGTGTGTGTGTGTGTGTGTGTGTGTGTGTGTGTGTGTGTGTGTGTGTGTGTGTGTGTGTGTGTGTGTGCGTGCGTGCGTGCGCGTGTGCGTGTGTTTGTGCATCTAACTCTGAATGGGTGAATGTAACGTAAAGCGCCTAGGATAACTGCACCATTTAGACATGCATACAGCCTCACAATCCCAGTAACAGGCAGTGTTGTCATACTATTACTTAAACAGTAATATATACAGTATATAAGATATTTGCATACATTGAAATGAAGAACAGATGACAACTTCTGTTCTTGTATTTCAGGTGGAGATGTACAGTTCCTGACTATAAGATTCAGGGAATTTGAATGTTGAATACAAGACTACAGTGTAGTCAATGTACTGTGCTGGTTCCATATAGGCCTGACCACCATGAAATCAGTAATGAGTGAATGAATTGACTGCATCCAGGCCAGTGTTTTACAGATGATTGAGCTGTTGATTTCACACTCGATCAGAGTGAGCAGCGCTCAATCGTTATAACACAACAGCCATCAGTCTGTGCCGATGGGTTTGAGGCACAGCTACCCTGATCACCACTACTAACACCTGAGTTGGCATATTGCTTAGCAACTGGGCTGGGCACTGTGAGAATTAACAGCGCTGTTGGAATACATCTATAATTTAGCTTAGTTTGCTTTATGTGCAACAAAAAAAAAAATCACACCCATGTGAGTTGAAATGGTGCTCTCTGGTTGGGTCCCGAGGTTGTGGAGCCACAGGAGCGTGCTCAGGTGTGCAGGGACGGTTCCAGTGAGCTACTTATGGTCTGTTTTTTCTGTCAGTTATCCGTGTCCAGCAAGAAACCTCAAACTGCAAATATGTATGGAAATACAGTCTACAGAGTACATTGCAGTCCTGGTGAAAGGTTTTTCAGTCACATTAACAATGTAAGCATATAGCAAAGTCCTAATGATAGAGAGAATAATAGCCACATATTGTATCACAAGTGTGGCCCACATAACAACAGGTGACAATGGGACAACATTTTGCAAAATTGGGCGAAGATCAGATCTACAAGGTCATAACTCGCTGCATTGTATCGAGTTGTAAGCTCAAAGTGAATTGCACTTTTCTGGCAAACAGATTCGGTATGTGGGAAACTGGGAAACACAAAAGAGTGACCAAGAATTGACCCATGGGGATCAATGAAGTATTGAGAGTCAAGTTGATTGTCACATCACAGGTGTAAAACAAAAGTTGGTGAAATTAGTTTTTGTTTGCGCTGTGCTTTGAATGGCCATATGGCATCTTCGGTTTGAGCATGGTGACTGTCTACCCCCCCACCACCTCACCAAACTCACATTCTGCTCCTTGATTTGAAATAAAATCAAATATCTGCAAGGCACGGCAACCCGCTGAAAAAGACAGAAAACAACATGCCTTGTTTCCTCTCCATCTCGGTGTGGTGGTGCGTTGTGGCGAGGCACTCCTGTGGGGTGGAAGTGTATTTCATATTCATAGCACTGCGTGTTTTTGTCTGAGGGCAGCCCCACTCCACTTGTATGTCGTTTCGGTCGCCAGGGAGACCTCTTATCTCCAAAAGTATTACTTTAGAGGATTTTGTTTCTTTGTTTGTTTGTTTGTTTCTTACTGCCAAACTTGAGCTTGTGGCTTCACGTTTGCATTTTGATCTTGTAGATCTTCTACTTCTAATGCTGTTGTGACACTGTAGTAATCAAGTACAGAACTTGATTTCACAAAACACAAAATGTGAATTTTGGATGTAAGAGGTTTTCAGTCCCAACAGCAACTACATATAACTTGAAAGGATGTAGTTCTTGTCAGTTTACTGCCTCAGCTTCTGGACTAAAAGTGGGTGCAGTGTTTTGTTTTGTGTTTTTTTTCCTCCCCCTGACTCATTCTCACAGCTGTGAATTGGATCCTGTCATTTACACTCTGTGTGGTTCTGAACGGAGGACCACTGGGAGTTTAATTTGCATACCATGAAACTGCAGCATCGCGCTGGGTCTTCTGCTTATTATGATAATGAAGGTTAATAAGCAGCCAGTGTTTGAAACTCTGCTGTAATAAAGTTGAAGAAATGTCTGCTAAAATATTTAACACCCCCTCTGTGGTTTCTTCTATCACAAGGAGAGAGAGAGAGAGAGAGAGAGAGAGAGAGAGAGAGAGAGAGAGAGAGAGAGAGAGAGAGAGAGAGAGAGAGAGAGAGAGAGACTTCTCTGGGATGGAAAGTGAATATATACGTGGAAGAAATTCATGATTTTATTCAAAGTTGGATATATTTTAGTACGATAACTTTTAAGACTTGCTAACTAATCAGAGACCTCTAAAAGTCTGCCATATCAAAGTTCATAATAATATCTCATCTCACTGTCTATAGAATAGAGTAGACAAAATGGAGAGTATGCATTATGCAGTCAAGGAACATTTGGCACAGCAGGTCATCCCAATACCCTTTGTTTGAGGACGGGTTCCATCCCCTCAAAATAATCCTATTATTTGAAGTGTGGCCCCGCCACACTTCAAATAATAAATCTCTAGTTTAGTTTAGTTACACATGTGAGAAAAACTATGGTTAATTGGGAAACACCCATGATAACTCCAGTGATTAGTTACCAATTGGCATTATCGACGCGATTACGATTAAACGATTAATTGCAGCCCTACAGCTGAAGGTCAATTTAGCCCCTGAGCAAGCTGGTAAAAATGCCAGCACGTGCACAGGGAAGCGCTTTAAATCCTGGATAGAAGAGAATAGTTACTTAGTGTGGTTTCAACAATACTGCAGTCAGCTGCAGTATGTAGACTACTGTTGCAAGGCATTATGGAAAAATGCAAAACTACCGAATGAGAATGACCTACCACACCACCCCATCTGCTGTTGTCTTATCAATATTTTATGAGGCAGTGAGCACAGACCTTTATTCTTGATGGCAGTATGGAGACAAATTGGACGTTCGGGGCTGTAATGCCATCAACGGAACTACATCAAATGATGTCTTACACTGTTTTTGTCGAGCAGAAGCAATTGAGGAAAAACTTGGTTGTCAGCAATAAATATTGTAATTATTGAACAAAGTGGAAGTCTTGGCTACTTATGCGGTGGCAAGATGAGAGCGCTTTATATTCAAGGCAGCAGCCTAACAAAGCTCCCATATGGGCCAGTGTAGCAAATCCTATCCTCAAGATATTTTCAACAAATATACCGGTAATTATACAAGTGATGAGAATAACCGAGTGGAAATATATGATCTTGGTTGATAATCTTACAATATACAGGCACCAAGTATGTCATGTACGTGCCTACGTCTGTAATCCACGTAATTCAAGGATTTAGTCATCCCCACTAGGGTGGGCTAGAAGAATGGCAGCGGGGCAGCTCAGGCACCATACATTCCTTACTGTATAAAGGTTTCTGCAGGAATTACCGTATTTTCCGCACTATAAGGCGCACCAGACTATAAGGCGCACCTTTTAGAACTGTTTTCATGAGGTGCACCGGATTACAAGGCGCAGAGAATAGAAGCTACTACAGTTAACATAGAATAGAAGCTACTGCAGTCGAACGATCCATATATAAGGCGCACTGGATTATAAGGCGCAGTGTGGATTTTTTAGAAAATTAAAGGCTTTTAGGTGCGCCTTATAGTCCGGAAAATAAACAAATTGAACCAAAAGGACCCTAGGTACAGACCCATACACATACATACGTTTGGTTACAAGCTATCATTTACAACTAAATGAAGTGTAAATGAGGCATTATGATGCCGGCATGGCCCACCAAAATACACATTAGTCGACTAAATCCAAATTAGATTTAGTCTCAGGTGACTAAATCTACATTACTTACGTACAACTATTAAAATGTGATGAAAACAAAGTGGCATTTTATGCAAAATTGACTATGACTAAATTAAATAAATATTTGCTGTCAACAGGATCAATCACTCAAATGGACATTTGACAGACAGTAATGATGACACTCAGCAGGTGGCGACGTGGGGAGTCCTCATCCACCCTGCGATAGCGGACATGGGCCTGTCAGTCAAATGTTTATGACTGGCATTTATGTGACTGCAGTGGTTCTCAAAGCTTTTCATGTCAAGGACCCCCTGTTGATAGGCCGCAGACCCACCCTTGAAAACCTACAGGGTATATTCTCTTATGCGGCCAGGGACCCACATAAGAGAATATGGCCTAGATTTTCGTCACCGCTAAACCTCTTACTGTATGCCTTAACTTCTTTGCCTTTTTAAACTATTAAAAAAAAACATTTTAAATAGTTAAAATGGCCAGTCTACAAGCCCACAACGTGTGAATAGATTGGCATGTTGAACTATTCCAAAAGGTTTTTCAACGTGCCAATCTATTGACCTGATGTGAACTTGTTGACTGGCCTTTTTTTAGGCTACGGGGTTTACTGGTATATTTATTATCTCTGGGACCCCAATTTAAATAGGAAAATCATCATTAATCTAGCTCTGATGGGTCCATGGACCATAATAGGTCCATTTTGTTCCATTTGTACAGTTCCCAGGAGTTACAGTGCCATGAGGGTCCATTTGGTTCCTAACTGTTATTCACTTGAGGACCCCCTGGAAATCTTCCCTCAAGGTCCCCTGGGGGTCCCGGGACCCCACTTTGAGATCCACAAGGACACAGCACCCCCTGCTGTCAGTCTCCCAGCCAAAGTACAGCCCAGATGTGGGTTTAATTACATATCCTTCACCACCTCAGTCATCACACACAGTGTTATGTTACTGTACTGTATGGCCTGCAGTGTTCAGCTCAATGCATTGTAAGAAAGAATTGCATGGACTGCATGTGCACCAGGCCATCCATGAACTCATTACTGCATCATGTCATTGGCTCCAGCGTCTATAATGTGGGCCCTCATGGGCCAATGCGTCTTGCGGGCAATATTGCCCTTTTCACTTCGCAGCCTCATAATGCCATTAACATTGCACTAACACTGATATAAAGCCTCAATGAAGGTTCATTAATTGACGGTCAGTTCTCCCATTCGAGAAAGAAAGGCACAGCTCTGTGGCTTTAAATCGATGTCTGAAGACTATACACCAGGGGTTTTCAACCAGTGGTCCAGGGACCACAAGTGGTCCTTGAAAGGTTGTCCAAAGGCTAAGTGATGGACTGCTGGTTAACCAGATGTAACTCTTTGAGAGCGTAAAAAATAACACTCTCAAGAGTTAAAGTATTCATCATCTGAATTAGCACCAATTAACTCATTAATTGCCCATTTTTAATGTATTAATCAAGCTCCCAGGCCCATATTTTGAATTCCAGTATAATATTTTGTGATATGACCACAATGTCACGAAATATCTCATTTTATGCATGAATGTCTCTGGTTTACACAGGAAAAAAAATCATCTCTCTACCACATTCCATCGTTGAGTTATTACTGGCCATGCCACTATTCCTCATAATGCCAACAATATACCCCAATTTTCACATTTTTCATTCATCAAATTAATGCCAATCAAATAAAGCATATGATTCCAAATACTCATCATTTGTAGAGTTGATCATATACTATATGATAACACCCAGTAGGTGGCAGTAATGCGGACGATGGCCGGAAATGAAGAGCATTTCCGGTCACAGAGTAAGAGTACTTCCGGTTCATCCATGCCACTGTTGCTAGGCAGACTGTGTGGGTTGTGATCGTCTCCTTCAGCTACGTTGGAGCGATCGTGTTTTCTATCATATATAAGTCAAATCAAGCTGTAATGACGCACCGATGGTTGGATTATGATCAGCGATGGACATACAGACCGCGCACGCGCACGTGCAAGCGTGCACGTGGCGATTTTGGCCATTACTAAGTGAGTAGAACCTGCCGTTAGCCGATCATGCTAAAAAATGCTAATCACCTGAAATGAATGTTATAAAAATTAAGGATTAAATAAAGCGTCAAACACAGCGTCAAGGGCATCAAGGGCTTAGGTATTATAGCGTGTTTACAGCGTCAAAATGCGTCAAGGGCAATCAGAGTGAGCACCAATTAATGAAGAAGTTTACACAAGTCAACTATGTAGAAGATTAACAGTCATTTTGATCTGCATGTTTGCCTGTTTTGCCAAATACATGTGAAGTTGGGGGTCCTTGACATGAAAATGATTGAAAACCAAATGGAGTAGCATAACTACAGCAGTAACTATAGCAGCCCACCAATAAAGCTGTATTCCTCTTTAAGTACCTGCAACACGTAAGCTTTGAGATGCATTGTGTGTCTGTATTATCCTTGTTCAGAGTCTGGTCAATAGTTTTCGGTGTTTTCTGTGCTAAGTGAGTGCCCTCGGGGGTGTCTTATCTTTTCCCGTTGTTCCAGGGGTTTGAACCTTTCAAACGACGAGCATACAAAATGACATGACCGCTAAGCTTGTAAACACAGGATGATAAGGCAGGGAAACCTCCCTAATCTCTCCTGATTCCTGCTTCCCACTGCTCTGCAGACACACATTACACCCGGCACAGTGGCTCAGGAGGTGTAGCGCAGCGCAGGCAATCCTGGAACTGGAAGGTTCCCATTCTGCCAGCTCCTTCTCGGCTGCGTGTCCTCAAGCAAGACACTTAACCCGCAAAACCGCTCCCGGTGAGCAGCACATCACAGAACACAGCGCCTTGCATGATTTGCTCCACTGTCATTGTGTGACGTGTGTGAATAGGTGAATGCGCCGTTACGTAATGCACATTGTAAACAGCGCTATATAAACGCACCATTTACCAATTTACAAATCCACATAAGAGCACATCAGAGAGTTTCTTAGGGTCACATGAATACAATGTAATACTTGTGCGTGGTCTAGAAAAAAATCTCCTCAATGCAGTTACAGTATCTGATATGATATTAGAGAACATGCTGTAGATGACGTGGAAATGGGAATGAGAACAGAAGAACATATTGCGTGACGTCAGTCTCCATCTCTCTCAGAAAGGACAGCATGTGGAGGGCACACATGAACGCTAACACATTCACAATCCAACACGACCCTTTTACTGAACGTTGTCAAGTTTCCAGGTTTGCTTCCAAATATGCGTGACACTTATGCATGGCACTTTAGGAGTACAACTACAGTACTAGTGATTATGACATGTTATCACCCTAAACTTACAGACCTGTTATGGTCATTCAAGGCTATCTCTTATTACCACTCATGCACAAGTAGTAGTTAGTTCTACCGAGTGCTGATCTAGTTTGTGTTTCTGGTAATATATTATTTTGTCCACTTATTACTTGCGTGAGATCTCCTGGAGGTGTTGGGATACTTGCTCTCTGCTTCCTCGCTCTGCTCACGCACAAGTTGGCACTCTCCTGAGTGCTGATCTAGTTTTGTATGTCTATGGTAACATTTTCATCTTGAGAAAAATGTCTACCACAAGCCACATGGTGGTGAACCATCATTATGGGAAAAAAAATGTATTAAAATATTTTTTATGTGTTCAAAATATGTGTTCAAATATGGTACTGAACAAAAAAATGAATGGAAATCATATAGTCATTATAGAAAATTAGGAGTAGTTCAGCCTCACTTTCTAAACATTCACAGTAGACTATGCCCTCCATCTCCAGCCAGACTTTTAGCATACAAAGCACCTCAAACAATCTTCACTTGAATTGGCTCATGACCTTTTGGGTGACACTTGATGTTGAATATCTATCATAAGAAATAATGTTTCTTTTTAAGCGTTGCCAGGGAGGATTGTACTCAGTGTGCAGTGTCTGCCTGCCAAAAAGGAGCTCTCCCTTCCTATTTAATAAAATCATTCTCTTGGGCATGGAAGACTAAACCAATGTTTCTCAAACCTCTTCATGTGAAGGACTCTCAAATTGAGATGTTTTTGGCCAGGGAGCTCCATTTGAAAATCATTAACCACAGTGGTACAATGCAAAGATAATATTATATCAGAATTCAGAAGGAAAATGCATTGCATTTGACATTGTTTTGCCAATGTAAACATGCCAATAAAGCTCCTTTGAATTAAAATAATTCAATTCATTTTCAATATCTTTCGAAGATAAAAAAATCTACTTTTGAATAGCCAAAATGGATAATGTGGTTAAAATAATTGACAGATTAACTACGTCAGGGAGTTTCTGAATCCCTTCCCAACGACCCGGGCCACGGACCCCGGACCACACTTTCAGAAACAACGCACCAAATGGAAGCATTGTTTGCCAATACATCAGGTAAAACATAGCAAACTTCTACCGGTATTGTGGAATAACATCAGTCACAGGAAGACAAGCGTGAATAACATATGGTGTTGCTGAAGTATTGTAGGATCATAGTTTCTATCAGTGGAACGAAGTTTAAGTCAATGTCTGCTGGCAGAGTAGCTAGGCCTTGGTGGCCAGCTGCGTTCTTGAACCCAAGTTGACCAGCAGTAACCCTCAACCAACAGATGTTCTGGTTTCATCTGTTGGTTAAAAAAGAGGGGCTTAATTACTTAGGTAACAGCAAAAAGATGGCAGATGTCTCTGCAGTGTGAATTTATTATGTGACAGGGTGAGTCTCCTCATAAAGAAGTTTCTCAAAAATGTGTCACAGGAGAAAATAGTTATCAGCTCCTCCACAAGTATGGCCTTGACACCCATACAGGCTTTCATTTTCGTCCATGTTGTGCGAAAACGGAAAGCCTGGACTAAATCGTTACGCTACGGTAGCCTAGAAGTCGGAGTCAACCTTTCAGGGTTGGCGTCGCTCCAAATGATGTGACGTAGCACAGCACTGGAGGGACGGGGGAGGGGAGGGGCTGACGACACATTGGTGAGATCAAATCAGATCTATCAGATCTCTACCGGTGTGGCTGCTCCGGCCCGTCCCTCTAGGCCAAAATCATTTCAGGTTAGGCCAGGCTACTCCACAAGCGGTTTTCCTGTCCATAGGGCAGTTTCTTTGAATGTTTGTGCATTGCGCCATTTTGTGTGAGATTGTAGATTTGCTATTTTTTGCGTCCTACATCGACCTGTTTGCATTTGAACCACTTTGCTGACTTCACAGCCAGGTCTACAGTACCCTGTTAGTGAACATGCAGTTACAGTATGTTTAGTGTTAGGGTTAGAGATAGGGTTAGTAATACTAATAAACTTGTCAAAACAGGTTGCAACCTGGTCACCACCGCAAGCACCTATAGCCACGACCATAGACAGTAAATTAGTCGTGACCAGTAAGAAACTGGTCACCAACCAGGATTGATGTTAGATCTCGCTGGCTCTAAAAAAAGGACCCTGGAGGACAGTAAACTCAAGTATAGTGAATTGTACACAGAAGAATTCGGCACTTCTGATTATGCAGCTCAACGGTCACAATTCTGAAAGGCTCTGACCGGTTCATTTAAAATACCCATTTATATAAATAAGAAAGCTAACAACTATTACAGTTTTGTGTAAGAAGTTAAAATGAGTCAGTTAAAGGTGCTCTTACTCCAAAGGTATTATTCTCCAAATCATGAGCAGAGAAATATTACATTGGGGGGTTTTCTACAACAGGTGTAAAAGAACAAAATAGTTGAAAGGAAACATCTCTCAGTGGGCTGTGGAACATAACTCTGCATGGTATTCTTTTGTTAGAATAGAAATGCATGAGAAGAAACAAGGTGAGGGCTTATCTTCAGCACAAGTGCAAGTCAGGATGAAGTGTTGAGGAAATATTCAAGTCAAATAAAAATGTCTCAACATTATATTTAAGCACTACATCCCTGATTTCTACTCAACCTGGTGAGGCCTCCACCCATGAGCAGACCACACCTATCACACTGCTCCGTGTTCTCACATTACCATGATGTATTCAGTGTGAAGACAATCGCATTACTCGCCGCCACAAAGACCCCACTGTACGCTCGGTGTTTTTTGCACAAGCGCAGCACTTCGCATCGCCACTTTTGACACTTTTTTTAAGTACAGTATAAGTAGAGAAATATGATTAACCACCATCTTTGGAGGCATGGCTGTGTATATGGCATTTTACAGTTCATCTCACTCTGTGATTGGACACACGTTCCTGCTGTCTGGCCTTTGTACCCAAACCGCCATGTCAGCATGATGCACTGGGGAGGACCTCTCCCACAGCACACATCCCCCAGGCTGTTGAGACGGGATATTGCTCATGGGCACTGGAGGAGGAGACTGAGATTAATCTTCTACAGCATGAATCAATCCAAAAAAAGGGGTTTTATATCAGCAAGGATGAGGCTTTTGTTCTCTATTCCAACAGGCTTCATCCTTCCCCACAATTACTCCTAGGTCACTGGTTGGCAAACGTCGGGTGGACCATTCTAGTTCTACAAATACTTTGGAATTTTCTTGTGCCAAAAGGACAAAAGACCAAAATGGATGCATGCGTTTGGCCATCTGAAAATGTTCTGTGTCACAGGGAAACTCCTAAAGGAGAAAGTGCAAAAAATATCGAAATTAAAGCGTAAGTAACATACATTCCGAAAATTGTTTCTAATACTTAATAAAATAAGGCATAGCTCCCACAAGTTTAATTCTAGTGGTTTGAGCCTCAATCACCTGTATATAACCGGTCCTTGTCATTTCTTTGTGGACTTTGAAAGCAGTTTAGCTGCAGTACCACAATGTCCTGAAGTGGTGGGGGTACTAATATGCAGATTTTATAGTTGAGCCAATATACTGTATAATACTGATGCTAGATAAAACCTGGGTTGTTTAAATCCCATGTCAACTTGGAAAATCAACAATGGGGACATTGTAAACAAAGTGGAAATGCAAATTTGAAGACGAGGAATTAAGCATTGTGCATTGGTGACATCATGAGGCCAAAATCAAACAAACTGTTCCTGAGAGACATTTCCATTAAAGCTCCTGTATGATATGAAAGTCTGATTGTTCAAACGTGGTTATTTGTGGGGATAGAAAACACACTTGGGAGCACCCAAAACACACAAGAAAGGGAAAGTTGAATTTCATGTTATTTACCCTTTAAAATTGTTTTAAAAATATCAGATATAAAAGCACAGAGCAAGGTTTGGGGTGACACACTGCAAGCCTGAGAATCACTTTGTTCTATAATTCTAAAGTTTTTCTGAAAAAAATGTGCGTTTTTCACTACCTTACACGGCTTATGCTCACGGCTCATGTGCACGGAAGCAATATTGTCTTATAGCAAAGGTGTTTGCCTCTGCCGTCATTCCTGTAGATCAATACTCCTCAGTGTGTTTGCAGGCCCTATAGAGCTTGGAGGCTGGCTGCAGGGGCTATTTATATATACAGTGGTATGTGAAGGCACTCTGCACTGACCCAACACATCTCTCCAAATCTCTAATACTTCAAACTAGTTAGAGGAACAGGCCCCTGGAGTTAAGTATCTCACCGCAAAGGCGGTGGCAGTGACTGCGTTTATGTGCGGCGACGGCAGCGTAAATCTCTAGCATTAGACTATACAGGAGTTGAGGAAATAAGGTCAGTGGCACTTCTGCCTTCAGCGACACTGCTGGAAATAAGCTGCCTTCTCATTCTTCGTGCGAGGTGAACAAATCCCCAAACCGCAATATTAAACCGGCATGGAGCAAATCATCTATTAGTGGCTAAATAAATTGGATGGCAGCTCGGCCCAGCAGAGAGGCATGGACAGCTGTGATGACATTTTCATCATGGTGAGATGCACAGGCAAAAGGATTCTGCAACTCTCTGCCCAGACAGGTGACAGATCCATGGAGACCGTTTGACTGTGGCACTAGGAGACAGGTTGAAAAATATATATTATTTAATGAAAGGTGTGAATGTTTTTGTTTGGAAACTTTGTTTTAAGTATTATTAAAAGGTGATGAAACTGAGAAGTTGTAGTAAAGCTTTTGGTTCAGCCACAAGCTATTACTGCAGAGAGCACAGCAGACTGTTTCTGTATGTAGTCTCTGTACCCTCATGTAGCAGTCAGAGAAACGCTGCGTTCTGCAAATCAAAATAAATATAACATAAAACGAGGGAGAAGAACAGACAGGGACAGAACATTCACGCAGGCTCAGCCTGTGCTCCCTGCAGCACAAGGGGGAAGGAGATGAAAACACTTCCCTTTTTCACATAACAAAATATCCATATGACCACAGACAAAAGCTCTAAGGAAACTGTAATTAATACTGCATATGAAACAGCGGCTGTCAACAGCGGTGCCGGATGCATTAGTAAGATATTACTGCAAGAACTATAAAAAGACATCACACACCTAACGCCAGGGGTGATAACCAAACACTCTGTGTCAACTTCAACCCGCAGGTGAGAATCTCACAGCCGGCAAGTTGAGCGCTGCGAATTGATCAGCCTTGTGTCTGAAGCTCTGACGCACAAAAGTGAGTTTCTGACGTCAGTAAAAAAGAAAAATACAAAGATTAAACCAGACACCAAAATTACATCGACAAATCTGTGAGTTTTCTAGTCCCTACACACAGACAAGTGCATCTAAATACAGTATTCTCCATTTTGTATTATGTGCATTTACTGAAATATTAACTTAATGTACAGTAATATAAACATGGATTCATTGTTTAATTCGCCACACTTCATTGCACATACTGCACTCAGAAATGGTGACCCCTCCAAAATTTTGGTTCCCCTTGAGATTGATTCTAAGGCTTTTACTTCAAGGATTAATACAAGAATTTATCAAGGATCATGGTACCTTTATACCTATTACGATTCCTTGCCACTTTCAAAAATATTGTCTAAAACCAACGATCCAAAATGGGAAATCGAATGAACACTTGAGGCTAACCTTAAGAAAATATCAAACAGAAGTGTTACAGGCTTAAATGCCCCCGACAATGAGGCCCCGCCTGGCTCACACTTTACCCCTGTTGCTCTTCCACTAGTCTCAAGTCAGACTGAACTCCCCTCACCTGCAGCAATCCTGGGAATGGGCAAACCATCCCCTAATCAGTAATTGGCAACCAATTAACTCAACTACATGGCCAACTAAGAGTTATCTTTCACCTTACTAGACACTTTAGAGTAATATACACTCAGCTATATGTCACAGGCCTAGATAAATTACAGGTCAAACCTAAACACAAAATACAGATGAATAAACACCCTCCCCTCTGCAGTACTTGGCACGCTCCAATCTAAAGAGTGTCAGCACTGCAGAGGTGAGACTGACCAACAGATAATTCAGTCAATTACTGAACATAGTGATATTAAATCAACAGTTTAACAAACATTTTAGTCCTTGTATGATGTCCACTGTCCAATAAACATGTAACACGGCAAAACTATAACCCACACTTCCCAGCCAACATGGTGATTGCTATTGGAAGTAGCAGTGTAGTGTGTGCAAAGTCATATAGTTCCTCAGTACTGTGTCTGTAGGGCACAGGCTGGCCTGTGACACGGTACATACATAACTCCCTATAATGCCCTCACATTAGTGTGAATGTTTATGAAAAATCATCAAAGTTAGTCTGGAACCCTGGAACCCCCAATTGTGATTTCTCAGTGAGGTGAAGACGCGGCCGTGTCATTAATGGTGTAGGTTTGCCAACGGCCATACCACGGCCATACAACAAAGAGTTAGAGAGAGAGAGCGCGAGAGAGCGGGAGGGAGAGAGAGAGAGAGAGAGAGAGAGAGAGAGAGAGAGAGAGAGAGAGAGAACGCAGGTGCGGGAGGGAGATGGTGAGGCAGAGTGGTTGGTTCTCAAAGGGCGCCCAGGGACCCCCATGGGGTGTTCAGACCTGGGTCAGCGACCACATACATTTATAGATCATTGACATGGAAAGGTTTGAGAACCATGCGGTAAGACAGAGAAAGGGAAGAGACAGAGTGACTGCAGATTGTTCAACACTGGGCTCCCATCCAATGATGATGATGATGATGATGACACAGGGAGGATCAGTTGGCAGCCAATGGGTGGAACGTGGCTGGAACAGGACACAAACACAGTGTACACAGAGCAGACAGAAGGCCAGGTCCAGGAGGAGGGGAAGGATGAGCAAAGGGGGGGTGGGAGGGGAGGTGTGTGTGTGTGTGTGTGTGTGTGTGTGTGTGTGTGTGTGTGTGTGTGTGTGTGTGTGTGTGTGTGTGTGTGTGTGTGTGTGTGTGTGTGTGTGTGTGTGTGTGTTGGACACTGTGTCAGAGAGAACAGCCTGTGGTCAGTGTGTCGATGTCCTGTGGGTTCATTTGTTGGAAGGAAAAGAAAAATATGGCATTCGGCTGTTGCACAAAAAAAACAATTATACAGTAAACTGTATACTATTTGTTGCAGTGTGTATAATTATTTACGTCATAAACAATTACAATAATGTATATTATTGTATATAAATATGCAAATACAGTCTTCCTGTGAGCCTTCAAGTCAAAACGACAAAAACATAGAATCGTATTATTATCATACAACAGCCAAGGCATAACTTAACTTTTGCACAATCACTAATCACTCTTATCTTTATACATCTTTATGTATCTTTATGCAATGCTCAACCATTGGCACCTCTCCCTCCCAATCACACTGGCCAATCACAATCCGCATCCTCACTTTTGTCCCCACTGTTTGCTGTTACAGTAATTACACACACCTGGAAACCATCCCCTCCTAACAAAAGGAATCGAGATCTAGACTCTAGGGCCTTTCCATACACTTACTAGGTCCAAGTGTAGATGTTTGGGCCTGTTTCAGCCCAGTCCCACCTCCATTGACTTCCATTATAAAATATGTAAAATACGTGCGTTAGCCACGAAAGAGATTCACTGTGTGCCCTTTGCCTTTTCCATCCACTCGAAGGTCATGTCATGTATGTCATTCACAAACACAAGTGCGCACGCGCACGCACGCACGCACGCACGCACGCACGCACACACACACACACACACACACACACACACACACACACACACACACACACACACACACACACACACACACACACACACACACACACACACACACACACACACACACACACACACACACACACACACAGTGGTAATAGGCAGTTTAATTGGAGTTGTTCTTCAGAAAATATAGTCTGTATTACTCTGTCATAAGGATCAGAAACCATACATCAAATCAAGAACGGGTGTTGATATTGGTTTGTCTTTTAATTGTCAACACCGCAGGTATCTAGTCTCCCCTCAACACTCAGCACGCTAAGTAGGCTTGGCACTTTGTACGTGCTGTGCTGTCCATAGAAATAACGTTAATGGATTCTCCACAGTCCGTATGGCATCTCCAAGCGGACAGGTAAGAAAATACGAGGGTGACAGGTGTTCTCTATGTGACACATCTCATTGTGTACCACCTCCACCTCCTCCTCCTTCTCCTCTTCATCCTCCTCCTACTCCTTCTCTGCAAACCTGTCATGGAAGGAGGGGCGGATCTAGGCATGGGCATGGGGGGGCAATGCCTCCCTAAATGCCCTGACTGCCCCACCAAACATGACGGCATGCAAAACAAGCCAAGATATTTCAGTGCTTATATTTGAAAGTATTTGAAACACTACTGCTGCTACTAACTACAGTCGTGTCACCACTAAACCAAGAGCATTTCATTATTGAAAACAGAAAACTCTCTGAATCAGACCTTTAGCTTTATCCATGCTGCGTGTCTGTTGCAACTTCAACAACAACTGATGTTAGTATTGATGCTTTACTTGCCTAATAAAAGTCCTGTAACTGAAAATGGTATGGGGGCGACTTCATCACCCGTGGCACAAAGTGACACGGTGCGATGAAGCCGCCCCCATACCATTTTCTCCTGCCCCCCCCATTGGGAAATGTTGCATCCGCCCCTGCATGGAAGAGATGCTAATGGAAGCAAATGGAGGCTCATTGAAGCATCAAAGTGTATTTCTCATGTTGGAGATAGAGCTGATGTGATAGTGGGTGTACAATGTGTTCTGCGGTGTCGCTGATGGGAGGAGACAGCTCCTCTGTATAATGAGCATAACTTCTGACCGCAGAGGAGGAAGTTATTGGAGAGGTCCGTTGATGGTCAGTGCAACAACAGCTCCATATACTCACTGTGGTTAACTGATGGGCTATGACAGTGGTTTTCAACCTTTTTGTTAACAGGACCCACTATTTATTCAGCATTTGGGCCACGGACCATCATTCGATAACATTTTAGCCTCACAAACCCCCAAACTAAATTGTGGACAATACTTTGCTTTTGTCCATAATACCAGGCTGGAATTGGGAAACAAAACAGTCAAACATACAGATCAAAATGACCATTAATCTTCTACATTTTCTAGTTGTGAAGACTTGGTCTAATTCAGATGATGAATAATTTAACTCTTGAGAGTGTTAAATGAAACCTCAAAGAGTTACATCTGGTTAACCAACTTTCCATCATTTTAGCCTGGGGACCACCTGGAACCCTCTCAAGGACCACGGGTGGTCCCCGGACCACTGGTTAAAAACTACTGAGCTATGACACATCCAACCAATCCTAACCCTTCCAGAAGTATGACCATTGCATTTTGAAAATCATTAAGGGATCAAGCAGTCCACGAAGTGGACTTGATCCCTTCTTGTTTCTGTCTCTTTTTTCCTTCTTCTTCTTCCGCCAAAAATAGCTGTTCTGGCTGAACCGTGCAGTCGGTTTTCGCGAAAATTGGTAATCTGGTAGAGGGTGATGCCAAACGGTGATGATGCGAAGCCTGTGACCACTGGTCAAATGGTGGCGCTATAGCACTCAACTGAAATTGCAAACTTTAAACACTCATAACTCATGAACTGCTCGACTCTCAGAAATGTAACTTATATTCACTTATGTGTCTGCTTATGTCAAACAACTTTTGTATTCTGACTTTTCACCTCTGACCTTTAGATGAACCGCCATCTTGAATTATATGTAAAACAGTTAAAATGTCTCTTCTCCTACAATCTTTGATCAAAATGCATAACAATGACCTACACATGAACTTTGAAGCCATACAAACATGAAATGGGTGTGAATTTTGTTTTCAGTGAAAAAAATGATGTTTTTACGAGCCAATGAAAATTGCTTGTTTGTGAAAATTCTTCTATTATCCCTAATCTACACATGCAAAGTAATCTGAGATTTTACAGTTTGGTAGAGGGGGATGCCAAATAGCACTAAAACTAGTCTTGCTCCAATCGCTCAAATGGGGGCGCTATAGCAATTCTTTGAAACTGAAACATTTGAACAAGCATAACTCAGGTTTCGTTTGGCTTAAAATCATGGGACTTGTTTCTACATGTTCCTTGATTCATGTGGAACACATCTGTAATTTCGACTGGTAAGCTCCACCCCCAGAGTGTCTGCCATTTTAAGCAGTTTGAAAAATGCTCATGCCTGATTTTATGCCTGGATTTTTGATCAATTTGCATGACACCTGCTACATGAGAACTTTGGCCCCATCCGGACAAAACTTCAGAAGCAAATTTGTTTTCATCAAAAAATGACGTTTTTATAAGCCAATGAAAGTTGCTCGTTTGTGAAGAGTCTTCTTCTACTTGTTTTTCTCTGGCAACACTGGAGCAAGTACATTGTGCCAGATTGTGTGAGAGGAATAAGCATGTGGAACTTGTTTCCATTTGTCACTTTGACCACTAAGCTCCACCCTCGGACTGCTGAATTGTGCATATTGTTCATATTGCTTACTGCTTGGTGGCGTGTTGTTGGGTTGTTTCATTGATGACAACAACTAAGCAAATCATTGTGCCTGGATAGCTCAGTCGGTAGGGTGCCTGACTTCGGAACACAAGATTGAGGGTTCAAGTCCCACTGCTGACAATACAAAGTCTGAGTCTCCAAAAACCCTGCTGTTTCCACAATCACATGATGTATTTCTTCCATGTTTCTATGGCTTATTTGTGCATATTTAAGGAGAGGTAGTGGCTCAGAGGTAGAGTAACCGGATGGTAACCACAAGGTTGCCGGTTCGATCCCGGGCTCCTGCAGAGTTAGTGTCGATGTGTCCCTGTCCCACTGCCATCAGTGTATGAATGTGTGTGTGAATGGGTGAATGTGATGCACAATCTATGTAAAGCGCCTTGGATAAAGGCGCTATATAAATGCACCATTTACCAAGCAGTCCACTGAATGTGTGTGTTGTTTCCAGTAGGTTTTGTGTCTGTTGGGTAGCCTCATTGGTAGAGCGCATGACTTGGAAATGAGAGTTCCTGGGTTCAAATCCCGGCACGGACACCTAGTAATATGAGTCAATCATGCACAATCTCATGTGGTCTTCTACATCTAAGTTCATGGTTCTATGTGTAACCCAGGGTAAAACTCAATGTAATGGTGGTTGTCACCATTCGGCCATGTTGTGTTTTGTCACTATTCGGCCATGTTGTCACTAATGACAGTTCACAGCTCAGTTCACCACTCACTCACAGCTCACCAATCATTTACTCATTCACCAACTCAGTGGCCTTGTGGTTAGAGTGTCCGCCCTGAGACTGGGAGGCCGGGGTTCGATTCCCGGCCGGGTCATACCAAAGGCTCTAAAAACGGGATCCAATGCCTCCCTGCTTGGCACTCAGCATCAAGGGTTGGATTGGGGGTAAGACCCTGTGTCATACTAGCGTCATGTCCAGAGGGTGTACTTGTACATCAAGCTGCCTCATGCTACAGAAACAGGAGATAGGCACCTGCCCTATGGGCCTCATGGCTGGGCAAGGCTGTTTGACTGTCACTATTCGGCCATGTTGTCACTAATGACAGTTCATAGCTCAGTTCACCACTCACTCACAGCTCACCAATCATTCACTCAGTCACACCAGATTACAATGTGTGAGTGAGTCAGGGCAGGGCTCAAAAACCCTGCCCTGCTCCCATAATTACCTGATGTATTTCTGAAGTTCAGGCTCCCATGTTTCTATGGCTTATTTGTGCGTATTGTTCTTACTCCTTATTGCTGCTTGCTTGATCCCGTTTTATTGCTGCTTGCAGCTATATTTTTATTTGATTTCTTTACCTTTCATTACTGCTGACAATTGATGTTTGTTATGCTCAAACAAATCAGTTCATCCCCTTGTGATGCTGTAGTGGAAAATTCTTTTTTTCTCCTTCCATAAATGCATGCCTTTGTCATAGAAATGTCACACAAAATAGAGGAAATGAACTTTTTGGGCCTATAATTGAATTCCAACTTGGGACGCCAGGTTGATGGTGTGGTTAAGTTTTGTCTGTCTGGAGTTATAAATATTTTATAGAGATTGTGTCAAAATAACCACATTGAAACCAATTTCCTGAGTTTTCTGACAGTGACGGTTGTCTTCTGTGCGCATGTGCGTGCGTGCTGCACACACACACACACACACACACACACACACACACACACACACACACACACACACACACACACACACACACACACACACACACACACACACACACACACACACACACACACACACACCCATGAGATCAGCTGAGATGGCATTCTGGTCTAATCGGTTAGCATGTCCTGAATCCCCTCACACACATTTCTTTGACTTTAAACCACCACCACCTATGACCACACAAGTAGCCCTATTTTCAGTTTCACCTTATAGTAAATTGATACTTCACTTTCAATTGAAATGAAAGGCTATCGCCCCAGATAGAAATAATTTGGTCCTTTTTTATTACCATCCACCCACAAGCCAAAGAACCATGTTAAGGAAAAGTCCTCCTCCTCTGGCTATAAGTGGTAATGAGGAAGCAGTGAGGAGGATCATGCAGTCTTCTGGCTCCTGGTTCCATCATGGTTTCCTGCTCTCGCCTCCAGCAGCAGGAGGGAGTTCTCTCTATAGGAGCTGTAGAGAGACGTAGGGAGCTCTCATTCCATTAGCAGCTGGGCTCTGCCAGCAGCAACAAGCTGCACAATACAGCCTGTACAGTTACACTCCCCCAGGAGTGTCCAGAGGAGCCTGGGCCAAAAGTAGAAGGAAATGAATCCGCTTCACACACACACAAGCCCCTGTAATCCCTGCTGCCGCCATCGCACGGGAAGACGGAAGAGATTAAGGCCTGCCGCTCAGAGGCTCAGGTCTTGATGAAGGAACAATAAGAAAAAATAATAGCCCACGCTTCCAATTCCTTCTGGTGCTTTTTGTAATTAATTTAAGGCCCGTACAGGGGCGTAGTACCAGGGGCGGATCTAGGCATGGGTATGGGGGGGACAATGCCCCCCTAAATGCCCAGTCTGCCCCACCAAACATGATGGCATGCAAAACAACCCAAGATATTTCAAATTAAAATGATTTTAAACACTACTACTGCTACTAACTAACTACAGCTGGGTCACCACTAAACCAACAGCATTTCATCATTGAAAACAGAAAACTCTCTGAGTCAGACCTTTAGCTTTATGCATGCTGCGTGTCTGTTGCAACTTCAACAACAACTGATGTTATTATTGAAGCTTACTTGACTAATATAAGTCCTGTGACTGAAAATGATATGGGTACGGCTTCATCGCCCGTGGCGCGAAGCGACACGGGCGATGAAGCCGCCCCCATACCATTTTCTCCTGCCCCCCAATTGGGAAATGTTACATCCACCCCTGCGTAGTACATACATGGACGCGTGTTTTTTTTTTTTTTTTTTTTCTGCGGCAAGCCTGCAGCGAGCCGCGCACACATCCGGCAAATTGCTTTTATACAGACCAGAGTGTTGTGCACGACGAAGTTTCTTACTTGATGAAGGAACACGCACAACAGATATGTCCACACGTACGGCATATGCCGGTTAAGTCCCCAGGCCATTCATGCTCAATACCATGGGACCATTCTGGGTTTTTTTACGGCTTCTTGCCTTCCTCAAACAATGACCGTATTCCATCCCCCTTCCCTTCCCCCCCTCCTCGCTGAGTTGGCCTACAGCCTCCAGAAGTCACTCACCATTAACCCTGGTCTAATCACCAAGCGTGCTACTATCTACCGCTAATGGACTGACAGTCAGGGATGCAGTATAGGAGAGACTGACACGTACGCTGCCTTGCTTGACTGGGCTTTGTAGTGGTGGGTCACCGCTGTGGAGAGAGTGTTGTTTTAGTGTGCCATTGTGTGAACTAATGAGATATCAAGACATGTTGTTGGTGAGGGAGAAAGGGAGTTCTGGCTGAATGGCAGGCTGGGTACATACCAATCCCCCCCAGGAGAGAGATACACAGATCGGGTATATACGAATATAACTGCGTGGGCTTTTGCTAGAGGGCAAGCTTCCACATCTAGCACTTATTTGTGCATTAAGAGATGTTCCCGTGCCTCAGCAGATTGACAGTAACGTTACAACTTAAGGATTACGGCCATGTGCGAGGGGAGCAGTTAGGGGTTAAGCGACTTGCTCGCAGACATCCCAACACTTAAGCCAGAGCAAATCAAACCGGCAACCTTCCGAATTGTACTCCGCCGCACTGCAGCCACCCTCCGGTACACAAAATGTGATTGTACTGTACAACACGTTCTATACAATTTATTACGTTCGGATTTAAAAAAAAATGAAAGCCTGCCCGGGGAAATGCGTTTGATAAACTGGCTTCAAACACTTTCACTAGCCAATAACAATGCAGAGGTGTGCCTTAACAGGACCTATGTTGCAGAAGCTATTAGCAGTAGTTGCGGGATTGGCGGAAGAATAGTACCGGCAAATCCAGGGGGTAAGACATCTGGTGGATGTCTTACCCCTGGACACTTCCATTGATAGACTATCTGCTTTAGGTTGTGGACAGCGGTGGCGGTGGCTCAAGGGTAGAGTCACTGGATTGCAACCACAAGGATGCTGGTTCGAACCCGGGCTCCATCAGTGTATGAATGGGTGAATGTGGTGCACAATCTATGTAAAACGCCTTAGATAAAGGCGCCATATAAATGCTCCATTCACCATTACAACAGGCTTTCCTCTTTGTAGAAGAGTAAGCCTGGGACCAAGACTAGCTCATGTCAATGTTCTCTACTGCCTACCATGAGGGGAGTGGGTGCTCAGAGTAGTGAACCAATATCACCTACCACCTGTTTTTAGCACACACCCCTTTAGACCAGAAATCATACAGGCTGGGCCAGGCTAAACTGTGATTGGCTTTGCTTGGAAAAGACACAAGATTAAAAACAAACAATGTCTGGCTTCATAGCGCAGAGTGATTGTCTTGCCAACAGAAGCTGATTGATACGACTGTGACCATACCTCAAATATCTACCTGAAAATGTTACGAAATTGCACTTTAAAACAAGGCTATAGCTAATAAAAAACAGATATTTTACTTTGCTTCACTGGCACACAAACCATAACATATGGTTGGAGTGGGTACTCAGCGTCTAGAGACTCTCAAACGTGCCATTGTCTGATTTTGTGGTTTATGTTGTTTACAAGGATTTATGGCCCACCGGATCCCAGCATCAGGTACAGAATAGTATAGAGCAATGTTTCTGGCCACTGACAACCATCTCAAAGTGTCTCATGAGGCAAGTAGAAGAGACTTGGTGTTGATTTTTTTCCCACAACCTCACAACGTATGTTGTGACATATGTCGTGGTTGCAAATTGATTCCACCCATCCTGGGTTCCAGATTTGTGTACCAAGTCTGAACCACACTTGCCATACCTTACTGTAAGAACCTTTGGGTTTAACTCCAGCTCAAGGCCCCAACTCTACAGTATGTTGTACATCATCCTCTCCACCCCTTCCCTGTTCCTTTATCTTGATACTGGCTAGACACGTGTCTGCCTTAAATATGGCTTGGAGTGTGGCATGAAACTGAGAATGTTGAAATGCTCCACATGCTTGTTTCAGGGCACAGCAGCATGCTTTGTACACACATTCTCAGGAGGATGGTGCATGCATGTGTCCAAGACATTCCTGACATACACTATGTAGTCAGGCCTGCTCCCTGGTGTCAGAGATTGATTCGGCTCTGAGCACCTGCCTGTCAATAATTGAAACGTTCTCTCCAAGGCACCTGTTCCAAAACATGCCCACGGCAGTGAGCTATAGAGGAGAGGAAATGGACTGTGTGCAGCCTGGAATTTGGTCTTCATCTCTGTTACCATTTTTTTTCCATAACTTGCATTATCGACCGATAATGAGTATCAATCCGCAATTTAAACAAAAAAAAATAGTAGGGCAATGGTTCTGAAAGCAGGGTCCAGGAAACTTTCAGAGTTAGGGAGGTCCAACCAATTCAAATTTCAATTAAAAATGCATTAAATCTATAGTATAGACTGTACACGAAATATCATCATGTGATGAATTACGTGTTATCAGATCCAGACATAATCACCAATAGCAATACCAGCATTTTAAGCAGCTTTACCTCTTTACTCCAACCGCACAGGTTGGCCTGTTGTTGTTGGTTCGAACCCAGGACCCGGTATTTATGGGAAAGCACATACGTTACCAGTCAGCTAAAAAAGCCGAACGAGTAGCTGCTGGTTGTTGGACATGTGCTGCTCCTGGAATAACGGGAGGTCACCCACTGGAATAATGACATGGTGTCGACTAGGCTGCATAAGGCCTGAAATGAACTGAGGAACTTTATCCTGCTGCTGCCAGCCGGGTAGCAAATCTGGGATCTATAAATCCGAAAGGTGGAGATACGTTACTAGTCAGCTAAAGAGCCAGGCTCAACAGTGAGCAGCAACGCAGTGCCCTATAGCCTACACAAAGTACATTGTGTCATTTTTGCAGTGGTTATGATGATGAATGGAAATGCCTTGCTCTTCACTCCTATCTCCTTGACTAAGCAAAAAGGCTCCAAAGACCCATTACTGATATACAGCAGGAATACATTTCATGATCTTGTCTCAGATATGATTAATTCTTCCGCACAGTAACCGTAGGGAGTCATATCCTTTTAACAATGGAAGAGAAAAGATAAAAGTTTCTAGGTGTACGCTGCCCTATACGTAGACTGCCGTGTATATTTCATTTTGCATTAGGTATAGAAAAGTAGCTGGGTACTTTTCTACATATACCTTGGTATGGTGAAACCCATTCACCATACCAAGGTATATTAATTAATGACAGTAAAATGTTGAAAATGGGTAGAATTTGTTACACTTTACACTTTGTTACACATTGGAAAAACTATGGATAAGTAGGAAAATGGGTAAAAACTTCAGTGATTAGTGATGAACCAACTAACTAACTGAATAATCTAACTGAATAATCAATTTGATTACAATTCATCGATTAAACGTTACAACCCTAATTAGAACATGAAGCTTGAGTTTCTGATTGTTTTCAGGGTTTTGTAAAATAAAAAAATGCACAGGGGAAGATATGACAAATGAAGAGATTACAATACAAAGCCAGAGAGAGCGTGACTGAAGAAAGATGACTTAGCAGTGTGGATGCTGAGAGGTAGAGAAAGCAGAGAGAGAGAGAGTGAATGAAAGCAAGAGAGAGAGAGAGAGAGAGAGAGAGAGAGAGAGAGAGAGAGAGAGAGAGAGAGAGAGAGAGAGAGAGAGGTCATCTGATTGTCCATGTCTTTCAGCTGTACTTTGACGTGTTCATTCAGCCTCTGAGGGTTTCAGATAACCAAGGAGTTGGCAGGGAGACACAAGGCGTACCGTACGGCTCAGAGATGAGAGAGAGAGGGCAGTGATGGTCAAAGACAGATGAGATGGATGCAGAAAAAGGTAAGAATTTTGCAAAGTCAGTTATACTAAGAGAAGAAAGGAGTCGGTGGAGAGAAGAAAGGAGAGGATAGAAGACAAGAGAATGGAGTTAGATACCCCAGATTTCATCAAGTGATCACAGCCAGGACAAAAGAAAGAAAGAAAGAAAGAAAGAAAGAAAGAAAGAAAGAAAGAAAGAAAGAAAGAAAGAAAGAAAGAAAGAAAGAAAGAAAGAAAGAAAGAAAGAAAGAAAGAAAGAAAGAAAGAAAGAAAGAAAGAAAGAAAGAAAGAAAGAAAGAAAGAAAGAAAGAAAGAAAGAAAGAAAGAAAGAAAAGAAAGAAAGAAAGAAAAGAAAAGAGAATACATCTTCGGTTTACTTTACTTTGCATCTGTGTGTGAAGTGGGTAGGTACTTTTTTTTAGGAGACTGACACTTTTTTTAGGAGACTGGAAGCAGATGAGGTCAATTTGTTCGACTTCTTAACCGTCCTTTAACCCAGTGGTTTTCACCAGTGGTCCTTGAGAGGGTTCCAGGTGATCCCCAGCTAAGTTGGTTAACCAGATGAAAAGTAGTTTACCAACTTGAGAGGTTAACCAATGGAAACCGATGGAAAGTTGGTTAACTCTTGAGAGCATTAACGTGAAACCAAATGCAGGCCCATTTGGTTTCATGATTATGCTCTCAAGAGTTAAAACATTCATCAACTATATTATCCTGATTAATTAAGAAGTCTACACCATTAGAGAATGTAGAAGAATGTTCATTTTGATACTGTATGTTTGCCTGTTTTGTTTGTTTGTTTTGTAGTTTGCAAAAAATCCAGCCTGGAATTGTGGACAAAAACAAAAGAAAACTTTACTTTTGGGTCTGTGAGGTGAAAATGTTGTCAAATGGTGGTCTAAAATGCTGAATAAATAGAGGGCCCTGGTATCAAAAAGGTTGAAAATCCCTGCTTTAACCGCATGGTCACTGAGCTAGTTATGGGACCCGATCGTCACAAGCCACAGAATCCAAAGAGGATTTTCATTCTCAAATGGCGTTTTTTTTTTTTTTTTTTTTTTTTTCTCTTCTTTTTCTGAGAAACAAACCAGGAGAAACAACCTTTTTATGTCCCCACTCCCCACTCTCGTGGGATGTGGCACCAGTAAACAAACATCACCAGCAACCATTTGTAGGAGTCTAATTGGAATGGTGTACAATACTTTAATAATTGAATATCTTGGCTGAAGTCACCCAGTGGAACGATAGTGGAATGTAGTTAATACTAATTATCCTGGAATTCAAGGAATAAGAATAGCGCATGCCAATGTGATTTTCTTACTTCCACAAACAGGAGCCATTATACAGTGTAAAATATTTATTTACAAACATAACAAAACCACCCTTTCTAGAAATTCACACAGTTGTGTTTAGCGGGGAAACATTTTGCCATTGTCCAAATGTTCTGTGCACCAACTGAGCACAAAACTCTGTGAGTCGGTTTGTCTTTGCATCTCTGTATATTATATGCTGTGATTTGCAAAAACATTACCGGTATTACGATGTTATTTTCGTAACGTACCAGTAAAACACCCTTAAGGCAAGGTCGCAAGCATACATCCACCTTGGTGATGGCAGACTAACTGTGCTTTGGCCTGGGGTGAGTCAATGAATGGAATGAATTCTGTACTGGCCATAGAGAGTTTGATGAGGTCAGATCAATAAAAGGAATGTCAGAACAGGAAGGACAGATTGGGTTTAAAAAAAAACAGACTGAATAGGCAAAAATAGCGCCAAAATATGGACCAATTATGTTATGTCACAATAATAAACACAGCAATGAACTGTGTTTGCTTCCGGGTTCACGTGTCTTGCAGAATTAGAAAATAGATTGACACTAGGTAAAGCGGTCAGTTAATAGTAGGCATACAGTGATGAATTTCTTGATTCATCTTCCTCATTCTCAGCAAAATATGTGGCAAAATAGGCTCTAAAAAGAGGTTCAAAACTGTCCTCTGTCCAACAAGCTCAAAGCATGCAGTGATGTTAGCTTAGAAAGCAACCAATGGTACTGGTATGTCAGCCCCATATCTAAAGCCTGATCCAACTATTCTCAAATGCTATGCTGCAGTGACCAATGAGGCATCTATATATTTATCTATGAGCCTGACTGCCTGTGTGTGTATGTAGACTAGAAGGGGAGGAGGGCGCGGCAAGCAGTGGCACTCACTGCTGAGACAGAGAGAGAAGAGAAGGTTACTTCTCTAATGGTGTTTTACAGAGAGGCTCCATTTACAGAGAGACAATAAAATATTGAACTCATTTTCAGCGGCCCCAAAGGGCCAGTGCTTGGTGTGTTGCGGCAGGCCTGGCTGTCTTTAAAAGTACACCCTTGGTCACCGGGCAATTTATATACCGGTATTGTCGACCTCTATATACAGTACATTATGTACAGTACAGCAGGGTTTCTCAACTCATGGGTCGCAACCCGTCGGGGATCACAAATTTATTTTGGGAGGGTCCCAGGAGACTAGCAAGTGTAAATTCAGACTTTAAATAGTTACACATAGTCCATGCATAAACCTTACTTAAAGGCAGGGTAAGTGATTTGAAATTCATCATGTAGTACCAGCCTGGTGCACTAGGGGCGCCCAAGAGTAGCTACACTATGTGAACCTGCTGCTCGATCCTGATTGGAGGAGCATTCACCCTCCACCTGGGGAACTTTTATTAGCTCCTCTGTTAACGTGGGGGAGGGGGAAACTCCATATATGGTCTGCACACCTTATAATAGAGCATTTTAACAGAATTTTTATTTTTTTGGGTGATATCTGACAAAAGTGAAATCACTTCCCTTACCTTTAATGAGCATATTTGGTTTTAGTATTGTCTCTATTGTCTCTATATTGTATTAACATTATTGTAGCGGTCAATTTGTATTGGGCATGGCGAAAAAAGGGTTAGGCTGGGGTCCCGAGACATGGCCAAAGTATTTCCCAGGGTCCCCAGCCCAAACTGGAGAATGTAGCCTAGAGCTTTCCAATTCTAATTCAACAAAGTTTTGAATTGAAAGAAATGTAAATGCACGTATTGACTGACGTCAAAATAAACAACATTTTCATTCTAAAATACATGTTGTAACCTGACCGGGCTCACTTCACAGTCGAGAACGGCATGAATCAAATGGACTCATAATTCCTGCACACATGCAGTTGGACGATGAGAACACTCCCAACAAACTCAAACACGAGCCTGGTAGAGCTTGATAAATACAAACAAATGTAAAACAAGGTATGATACTGTTTAAACAGGGCACAAAGAACATAACTAGTGGAGTATCATGAAGAGAAATGGAAAGACTTACAGGAGATTTAGTGGAGGAAAGACTTTTAACCACACAGAGAGAGAGAAGCCACAGGTGGAAGCTGAATTAAACATGGTAAATAGGACAATACTCTACTCTGCTTTGTTCTACTTTGTTATATGGCTGCTGAAAGTAAATATGACATAACGCATTACTTATGCAAGACATTACCCCAGCACTGTGTGTGTGTATGTGTGTGTGTGTGTGTGTGTGTGTGTGTGTGTGTGTGTGTGTGTGTGTGTGTGTGTGTGTGTGTGTGTGTGTGTGTGTGTGTGTGTGTGCACGCGCGCGTGCGTGCGTGTGTGTGTTTTTGTGTGGGTGCGTGTGGTGAGCTGTGTTCGGGGCACCTGCGCTGAAGTCGGACCTTCTGAGGCTTCTTGCCAGGCTTAAATATTAATGTGCCGGGCGTCCGAGAGGCTGTCAATGTGCATCCACATGAACAACCCGCATGTGACAAACACAGTCACAATACCCTGTGGACTACGCCCTGTCGTAGTCCATGGAGGTGAGCATAACCAGTTGAACCAAACAAAACTAGTATAAAGGAGAGCTGGGCATCTTATAGCAATAGCCCTCTGGCTCTCATTGTGACAAACAAACATTTTTACACAAGGCAATTAAATGTTGTTGATCAACATCTCTCACAATTATCTGCCTCTCTCTATTACCTTATATCACCTCTACAATGTGCTAGTATTCTGTGTCTTGATCAAGGGCCCTATGAAAGTTTGAGTGGCGGGTGCCCTCTGACCAAGGGCAGATCTATGCATGGGCATGGGGGGCAATGCCCCCCTAAATGCCCTGACGCCCCACCAAACACGATGGGATGCAAAATCAGACCTTTAGCTTTATGCATGCTGCCTGAAAATGGTATGGGCTTCATCGCCCGTGGCACGACGCGTCACAGGCGATGAAGCCACACCATCCCTGCGTCTGACAGCAATGAAACCCGCAATCCCGCCCTCCAGATGGCACCAATCAAAATACACAAACCTGTCCGAGCAGGAGGCCAACCTGCAACCCTTTAGATACTGTTTATTAGTCTATTGGCCTTTGTACATCAAGGTCAATCTTTCTACTTGCCTTATGCTCTAGGCTCTGACAGTGCACTCTCTCTGTTTGTGTGCGTGCGTGCGTGTGTGTGTGTGCGCGCACGCATGCGTGTGTTGAGTAGGAATTAAAATCTCATTAAATCAAATGGGTTGTTGACCTTACCGCTGTCAGGGTAAATTATGCAGGCGGTAAACTCTTAAAATTACTAAGCGCAAAAAATAAATAAATAACAGTCACTGCCATGCAATTTTCGAGAGCTATTCATCCGCAAATATTAATCATCATAACCCAACCCACTGTGTGTAGATAATATACAGCAAAGGTAGGCTAAATATATCTTTACAGTACATCACCATCATGAAGTCATTATTTATAGAGGGAGATGTAGCCATTGCCACACCAGGGGCATGGGCATGTGTTTGGTGGGGCCAGTCTGCCCCAAAATTGCCTATATTTAAAATGATTTGAAACACTACGTATTACTGCTACTAACAAACTACAGTTGTGGCACCACTCTAAACCAACCAACATTTCATGAGTGAAAACAGAAAACTCTGAGTCAGACCTTTAGCTTTATGCATGCTGTGTGTCTTTGCAACTTCTACAACAACTGATGTTATTATTGATACTTAATAAATGTCCTGTAACCAAAAATGGTATGAATGCGGCTTCGTCACCCCATACCATTTTCTCCTGCCCCCCCATTGTGAAATGTTACATCCGCCCCTGTGCTACACTACATTGGGATTTGATTGGAATCAAGAGTGAGTTACCCCCCCTTATAGACTAAAATACCCACATTAAAAATACCCACATTAGAATAAAGACAACCTGCGGCTATGCAAACATGCAGGCCATGCAGGGTGAAATGTAGAAATGGAGGAGTCTATGACAAAAATCAAGAGCATTATGTATCATGTCACAGGAATCAAAGTAGATGGATGCCCAATGTGTTTTAGTGGAATTCTCCTTTAAGTGGAGCGTTTCTTAAACTCAAAGATATATGAGCTTTCCCACCCGACACAGACTACTTGCAATCTGTTCTCTGAACGCATGTTCATCTGAACGCATTATTAAGAACATGAACTCCCATGTGTCATTATTCTGGGCATGGCACAATAGGAGAGCATTCTGCAACAACTGCAGATCACAATGTCTCATGTTGTGTGCTTGTAGATATAATACTATTTGTTATATTTGGTGTAGAGTCACACCAGGAGGGGGCCAAGTACAAACCCCTGGGAAACCCCTGTCACTGAGTTAATAGCGTTTAAGACCGATTGACTGTGTAGTATAAATTCATGGACTGGGTAATTGATCATTTGCTGTCGGTGTTGATGATGCAACATGTCTACATTTGCCATCGCAGGAAACATGGCAGTCACTGGATATGAAAGGCATAAAATGTTTGCAGACACAGAGCGATAAAAATGAAACCTGTGGTGCATATTAAATTATAAGGATATTAAAACGGCTCCTCGTGGGAGCCTCACTAGGCGCCGTCTATATGGCCCACAGGAGTTTAATAACAATAAAATATTGCTTTGGATATTCATAATAGAAACGCCATTGCTCTTTATTTCAGGCTCCCTTCTTTCATTTGGAGAATCATTTATTTACTGGCTTCCTTCCGGCCCATCCCGGCTGGATGAAGTGAGCTTTTGGAAACCAGGTTACTCTTCGTTAGCCGACTATGAAGCCGCAGAGAGCAATTTACACCCAGAGAATGGCTGTGGTTGCCGCTGTAGGAACCCAGGCGCTACGACAGCCAGTGTACGCCGGCTGACTTTTCATATTGTGCATTCATACGAGGCATTCTAATGGTTTGTATTCTCTGAACCGCTTCAATTTCTCACAAGGTAACTTGCATACAACACTGATCCGATGTTGGCTCCACGTCAATGAGTTACAAGTCTTATAAGAACTGTGTTCCAAAAATAAACACATCACACAATAATGATGTTGCTTGTGATTTATAGTTACATACTGTATGGTATGGTTAGTACTAATTACTACATGGCTTGAATGAATGCACCAATCAGAAGCCAGCGTTCTGGTCACGTGAGCGGTCACTCCTCCTTGTGCTGATGAGCGTAGCCTACACAACTGCAGATAAATAAAAGCAGCCTTGTTATGTAGACTAATAAATGACAGAAATAGTAATGTATTATTAAGCCATGTAATAAGCAGGATAACACCCTTCAAACCAGTGATTTGATTCCTAACAACTGATTAACTGAACAACAGTTATTAGGAAATAAATCACCGGTTCGTCGTGCCTTACTTAATTCGTATTTTAACTGCCTTCCAGGAAGTACAATTCAATAACCATTCCTTGATATGTTCCCCACAGCGAGAGAACTATGGGAATAGTGCCAGTGCCATTATGACAGTATGACAGATGATATTTTTAACATATAAAATAAGGCTTAATTAAGTGATAGCAATCAAGAAAAATATGTGGTATTAGTCAGAGTGTCCACCATGAGACTGGGAGGTCAGGGTTCAATCCCTGGCCAAGTCTTACCAATTAGCGACTATAAAAATGGTACGACTCCCTGCTTGGCACTCAGCATCAAGTACCTGTGATATACTAGCATCTACTGTACATATAGCTGCCTCACGCTACACAGAAACAGGAAAAAGACTTGTGCCCTATGGCCAGGCTTACTTATGATATTGTCAAGACATTTGAAGACCATATTGATGACAACCTTACATATTTTCATGTGGTGTGGCAGAAAACGAATGAACCAAGCTATAATATATTCATATTCAGGTCTGATCACAGCTTAGACTAAAAATACAATAGAGAACAGGGTTCTCTTGATTCAGGATGGCTTCCACAGCAGAGCTTGCCAACACAAAAGAATTAATGATAATGAATTTCACATCATTATTATTAAGCTGACAGCTGAGCTGATCTGCAAACCAAATGCTCCTCACAAGACAATACATATTGGATCAGATTGTAAAATTCAATTCACAACTCAATTGAGATCATGGAAAGTTCCGTTTGTGACGTGGCTAACAAATCAGCCTATTTGGCGTTCATTGTGGACTTTGTGATTTCAACACCAAGATTAGAATATTATCTTGACTCCCATTTGCCCTTTCAATTTGAAATGGTTTGGTTGTGCGGGTTTTGGTTGTACTGCTGTACGGCCTGTAAATTAAGATAAAAACCCAACAGCTGCGCTGTCTGTGAAACAATTAACCTTCTAAGTTATCTGGAAACCCTTTACTTGTACTTTCTGTGCAGGAAAATGCGCCCAATCTTTTTCATTTCCTGCATACCTGATCTCTAACTCCCCCTCCTTCCTCAATGGGAACTATACACAAAAAAATGTGACAATGAAGTTGATTATGATTGTGATCGTTTTCTGATTGATCCAGAATTCCCACAACAGCATCATCACTTAGGCTTTTACAATACCTGCTGGTAATGATTGTGTCTAGTTTTGCCAACATTGCTTGTTAGTCCACAGGGGAATGAATTAATGCTCCATGCTGCCAAGCCAAATGACAGAAATAGCCATGAGAGTATTATTATTATCTTTATGCATTCTTTATGCAAAGCGGTGTATATATATTGAAGTATACTGAAATAAACATTAACCTTGACCATATGGTATTGTTTTTTCTAAGGCAAATAATCAGTATCAAATCGTGCTCATTGCAGATAATCGATTGCATTAATACTACTGCATAATTAGCATCTTTTAAACTAAAAAGAGTGGCTTAATTACTTAGTTTAAGACAATGTCAATGTATTTTAAATAGTAAGTTAGTAGTAACATATAACATAAAAGACAACTCTGGTTATAAGACGACTCCCATTTTTCAAGACTCATCTCTAGAAAAATAACATTGAATGCCAAATAGTTTAGCCCCCCAATATAATATGACCCCATTTAAGATATTTCCATTGGAGAAAACATAGTCTTATATTCAGGCAAATATGGTGTATCGATTTCAAATCATTGAATCGTATCAGATTGTATCGCCAGAATCACCCAATATCGCCAATGTATCGTATCATCAACCATGTATCGTGATATGTTTCGAATCGCAGTTAAAATGTATTGTTACAACGCTATTCTGTATTCACACATCAAGCATATACAGTAATAAGGCTTAGCTCACATGTACAGTAGGATAACTTCTGCAATTTGCCATAAACAGTGGTCAAAATGGAGCCAGGCCAACTGCAGATGGATTGTTTGTTTGGTATAATGTGGGCTGAAGATGAGCAGAGCAGAGTCTGCAGTGAAGTGGGCATGTTTCAGGCAGATTGGATTAGATTGTATTATCAGTGGGTTTGTCGCAAGTGGATTCAATCATAATGACCAATCAAATGATCCCATTTCATTACCATTACGCACTCACTCGGCAACAGCAATTGCACACTTGCATGGTGGAAGCAAGGCCTGCCAAGAGGAAAAAACAAATCTATGCGCCACCTCAAAAGGACCAGCCTAGGGCAGTTGAAAATGAAGAAAATGAAGAAAATAATAAAAATAAATGGAGGAAATTACTAAATTATCTGAGCTATACAGTAACCTGCATCAATCTGACACTGGCCTGATGAGAAATGTTTTTCACTGAACGTTCAGTTCATAAGCCCAGTTCCTATACAGTACCAAAGTCGTGTCGTCTGTGTTTTAAAAATAAACAAATCACCCTGGTCATTCTGCCAGGTATAGCCACTCTGCGTCATCAATGATTTAAAGTAAAAAGGAATTTAGTTTGGGATTAATGAGTGGCATATGGGCACAATTGCCAGGTTGTTTGTTTATTTTTGGGACACAATTCTTATAGATGCCATCATCTATTCTATGGGGAATTTCTATGAGGGAAATTATCTGTGATCCAGGGAGATAGTGCCCTCTAGCGGCCTTCAGGTCAGACCTTGGTGGTTGCTATATTGCCTGCAGACACAAATGCTGCACAGACCTCCGATGTGGAAGCTGAGCTGGTCTGCCTTGTGTGTGTGTCCTGTCCATGAGAAATGTTGTCTATAAAATGATGCTGGTGCACTTTCAAGGTTCAAGGTTCAAGGCTTTTCTATTTGTCACACCAATGTATGTCGAGATACATATAGAGGGAAGAAATATTGTTTCCCACACCTCCACAGTGCAAGAGCAGACAATAACAGGGAAGGAAAGGAAAATGGCAAAATATGTAGCTATAAATCTACTTTTTGGCTAAAAGGTTGCCTCTATTACCTTTAATGCTTTGTCTTCTTTAGTCTTGCCATGCCAGGCTAGGTCCTGGTGAGGGTCTTGTCCTGCACTCTCTGTTTGCTTTCCTGTCTTTGTAATACACTGACATATCTGAAATAAAGCATAACAAAACCCAAAAGTTAAGCATAAAAAAAGACAGAAAGAAAAAAATGTGTGGAGGTAAACACAATTCCCATGTCAAGTGATTTTTTTAGACAAGAGAAACTGGCATACACAGTTTTTAGCCCCATTTTGTGTGCACGCAGCACTTATGACCGAGGCTCTTGATCATTCTGTCAGACACAGCGGTTCTCAAACTGGGGTCTGGGGATACCCAGTGTTCCGTAAGGGACACTTGTGGAACAGGTTAAACAGCTGAGTCATATTTTCTCGCTAATTGACACCAGCTTATCTCCAACCTCACAACGCATGGCAGTGGAGGGGCAGGCTTCGAGCTTGTAGATCCTATAGCCTGTATGGAATCCAGTGCGACTTTATCTGTTCTATGCGGAGTGGAGCAAATCAGTCTAGACTGCAGCTGCTATGTACATACACCTGTACATCTAGCTATTTTGACCATTTTGGCAGCTACAAAGCAGCGTCTAATAAACAGACACGGTAACTTTGGATGTTGGAGATGGAGAGATTGCATGGTCTCAGTCGCACGCTGTTTATGCAGCCCTGGACTGTGAAAACCTGTCTATAAGGTTCTGGGATTCCCGCTGAACTATGCGTTTTTGTGCCGGCTATCTTACGTTGTAAATAACGTGTCATTTCTTGCTTTCCAAAATGAGGGTCAAACACTACAAAATAGATTCAGTGGCCGCTCATTAACATGGAAATGCTTGAAAACAACACACTGAAAACCAGGCATCAACATCTGTGTGTACATGCCATGTAGTGATCTTTCTGTGTGCGTGCGTGTCATAATTGTGTGTGTGAATGTGTGCCTGTGTAATTTGAATATTAATCTATGTGTGCGTGCGTGTGTGTGTGTGTGTGTGTGTGTGTGTGTGTGTGTGTGTGTGTGTGTGTGTGTGTGGTGAGGGACCAAGCTGACCTTTGCCTGATGGATTGTTTTGTCCCAAATGGAGACATGAAGGAGCTGTGTGTGTGTGTGGGGGGGGGGGGGGGGGGGGGGGTTGGAGGGGGGGTAGGAGGGATAGAGGGAGGAAGAGGAGAGATGAGCCTCTCCTCTGCCGTATAATTATGTCCTCCTCTCACCTCTCGCCACCACCTTCCTGATTCTCCTCTCCAGGGCCGGATTTAGCCAGCCCTACTAGGGTGGGCTGGAAGAATGGCAGGGTGGGCAACCCCAAGGTTTTTCGTATGAAGCAGTGGTTTCCAATCTTTTTGGCACCAGGGCCCACTATTTATTCGGCATTTGAGCCACAGATCACCATTTGATGACCCTTTAGCCCCACAGACCCCAAAACTATAAGATTTCTTTTGCCCACAATTCCAGGCTGGATTTGGGAAACAAAACTGTCCAACATACAGATCAAGGTGACCATTAATCTTCTCCATTCTCTAGTTGTGTAGACTTGGGCCAATTCACATTTCAGTGGGTGGGCAGGACGCACATTTGGGTGGGCTCTGCCCACCCCTGCCCCTCTCTAGATCCGGCCCTGCTCCTCTCTCTCGCACGACCCTCATTCCCTCAGCCAGCTCCCAGCTGAGCCGCAGGTGGCTCCAATCTCTGCGCGCGCGCGCACACACACACACACACACACACACACACACACACACACACACACACACACACATCCCTGCAGGCCTGCGTTCCATGAAAGCACAGGGAATATAATATGGGTTTACATTACGGTGCAGTGCAGATATGCTCGCATGCACTCTCTCCCTGTACGTCACATAATATATAGACACAAATGGCAATGTGTGGGAGCAAAGCAGGACACGTGCACGCACGCACGCGCACGCGCGCACACACACACGCACGCGCACACACACACACACACACACACACACACACACACACACACACACACACACACACACACACACACACACACACACACACACACACACACACACACACACACACACACACACACACACACACACACACACACACACAGCCATCAATTGCATCTGCAGGCCATGCACACAAGCACGCATGATTATCCACACATATGCTCCTGCAATTCCCTGACACACGATGTACATTTGCATGCTTACACAATGGGAAGATGGCAGCGTGCAGTTTTTAATATTTCATTTATATACAGAGTAAAATCCAGTGTTTGAAGGGGAATTTCACCCGTTTTCAAGATTTTTTCTGAGAGAGTACAAATGGAACCAAATGAAACCTAATTTTGTCCATTTGGTTCCATTTGCACACTCTCAGAAAAATAGGCCCTAAAAGAACATCATTAACATGGTGAAACACAAGTTGATGATGTCATCAAGTTGTGTTTCACCATGAATAGGGGAACCTTACGCATCATCTCCAAGATATATTAATGACATAGTAAAATGTTGAAAATGGGTGGAATTTCCATTTAACTGTTACAAGTCACTATCTTAGTTCATTAAACACTGTGGTTTGTCATCCCCCCCATCCCCCCACCCCCTCTGCCCTGTTGATCTCTCTCTTTGTGTTGTTATGGATTTCTGTCTGTATCTGGATCTTTGTCTCACTATCCTGTTTTCTCTCTCTGTCCCTGTCTTGAGGTGAGAAGATCTATCTTTCTCCATCTCTAAGCACACACCCCCTCCTTCTGTTTGTCTTCCACGCTCAGGGTTGTTTATTTTGGCAAGGCTGGGCTTTGGAGGGGATGGGGAGGGGGTTTAGGGTGCTTAATTTTCACTAATACTGGCAATTTCCATGTGTCAAAACGGTGCAATTATTCATCTCCCACTCCCTGTGGGTGGTAATAAAAAATAAGGACACGCATGTTGTTGTCGCCCATGAAACACCAGGTGGCACTCAAAATAGATAATGAACTGAAATAATGTGGAGCAGAATTCAGATTACCTTCCCATGTCAAAATAAAATAAGATAATATAACTAAAGCAAACATATGTGGTTGTGGTCCTTATGCGGTTGTGCCTGAAATGTCATGTTCTCTTTTTGCCTCTTCCGCTAAATTTGACATGTGTAAAGCATAAACAGCAAGTAAGAAACAACATAATACTCTCGTAATTTGTCTGTGAAATTCATTTTGCAGTCGTACACTGGTAATAATGTGCAATTTTCTGCACCGACCGGTCATGTTCACAACAAATGTTTTGTAACAGAGTGAAATCAAACATTTCAGACCCCCAACAATTATATGCTGTGTAATTAAATTACAAATGCTTGCCTGCAGTCACATTAAAGGGAAACTGCCAAAGTAACTTTCGGTTATGGCCCCCATGGAGACTTGAATTCACGGATGTGTGTTTATAGTAATTTGATGAACAGCAGTAGTTCCCAATTGTGACCTAGAATATTGTTGGGTGAACTATTCCTTACAATAAAAACGGAAAATGTAATATTGCTTGCTTGTTAGTTCAAGGTGTAAGTTGGAGACCATATTACACATAACACACCTTTTGAAATGAAATATTGAGTAACCCAACAACCACATCCCCCCTCAGACTCCACAAAAAAGGATTAAGTGAGACGGCCCAGGAGAGGACAAGACAGAGAGAGAGCCCTTGTATTTCCTTGACCCATACCTCTATTGATTGAGAGTTATTGTCTGTGTCCCCCAAGGTTCTTTAATCACATCACCCCATTTCCTCAATCAGCAGGCTGTACAACAGCCACTCCACTGCAAAGAGCTAGTTTCCATCCAGGTTCTCCACATCATTTTTAGATTTTCAATTTTTAAAAGCGTCCATTAAATTTTATTACTTATAGGGCTGCAACCAACGATTATTTTCATAATCGATTCATCGAATGATGACACTTCTTTATCTGTCACGTTAAAAATATATTTTAGGTTATTGTAGTCATTTAGAATCTATCAAGAAAGATAATTCAAAAATACATTTGATTGGCTGCTGATTAGGCTGATATTCAAATAAAAGACAGACACAATTAATATTGTTCTTGATACTGTCATCATTGTTACGTGTCGTAATTTGCTTTTCAGTCACTACTGCGCATGTGAGAAATATCATCAGATTGTAAGAGAAGATAGATAGCTGAATCTTATTTAGGTTAGTTACACTTAACACTGGAAAAACTATGGATAAGTTGCCAATCCGATTAACCAATCACTGAAAGTCCTAAAAAAGGTTGAAGAACACTGTCCTAGATATTGCGATATTGTGAGGTTCGTTCTCCGAAGATCCCCTGAATTCACTGCATCCCAACCAAAGCTTTTAGCCTCAAGCCCAAACCAGCATAGTAGCATTTCTCTGAAGGTTGAAGAAGCAATGGTTCGGTTGGCTTTTTTATAGTGATGTTTATGAATATTTTAACACTCGTTTGTAAGAGAGAGAGAGATAGTGTGTGTGTGAGAGAGAGAGAGAGGCATTTATCTGGATCTTACACATCCCCTCCTTCAGATCCATTGATGGCAGGAAGCAGGGACAGGACAGCCAGCCACACTAAGCATCATCCACCCGTCTGTGGTGAAATACGAGCGGTTGCAAATGTGCGCACTGCCCTCCAACATACAGATCACACAACCACGTATAGGTTATCTGGCTTTACCCTTTTCAACTTCAATACAAAGTCAACTTCTAATTGACATGCAGTCATGCAACTTGACAGATATACGCAAAGGCATTTCACAGAATAATCCAAGTTGTATTGTGAAACACTCACATTAAGTGTATAGTTCTATTATGTCCCAAGTAATATGGAGTAACTGCAGTTGGGTATACATGCCGATTAGACAGAGTGATTGGTGCAGGCAGTGAGGAGTTACGTCGGTTTCAGACATTCAATCACACATTTCCTTATAGTATGGATTTTTTCAACATTACAACACTGGCTTCTCTATTCTAGTTGAGTTTGCAACAACAGCTAAGTTTCAAGTGCTTTGCAAATGAATCCATATTTTATATATATCTTATTAAAAATATCACTAGTCTCAAAGTGCCAAATTTATGTCCTGTTGTACTCCTGTTGCATTCATGACATACTGTATAGACCTGCGCAGTGACGTCACTGCCCCTGTTCCAGAAATGGATTCCCCATTCATTTTTCTCATAGACTTTTTGAAAATAATTTATATAAAGACGATTACGCCGCGGACAAAGCCAACTCGAATCGTGACGAATCATGATGACACACACAAACTTTTGGGACAATCAAATCATTTCTAAGATGAAAAACGAAACAAAAATTCATGCCGTTTTCTACTTCTTCCTAATTATATATTATATGTACTGTAGATACTGTGTTTGTTGTCATGATTTGTCACGACCCGAATTGGCTTTGGCCGTGGCGCAATCGTGTTTTTATTAACCATTTTTGAAAAGTCTATGAGAAAAATGAATGAGGAATCCACTAGTGGAACAGGGCTGATGACGTCATTTTCTCACTGCGCAGGTCTATTATGGAGCTGGATAGAATTAGATTGAGTACTTTTTGGACCATGACACTGCCATACAACAGAGTCTGTCGTCCTCAGTCAGGGGATGTCGTAATTTGGTTCCAAGCTCAGTAAGGAACCAAATCCAAATTGCAGGCAGGTGTGAAGGTATATCCTTCATTTGTCCTTCATTCATCTGCCTGTGCACTCAGTAATGTGTGAGTGAGACAGACAGAGACAGACAGTTCAAGCAGAGAGAGACAGAGACAGACATTTCAAACAGTGAGAGACAGAGACGGACAGACGGATGAAGCGGAGCGAGACCCAGACAGACAGATCAAGTGAACAAGAGCAGATAAGTGGCAGGGAGCGCCGCTGGGCAGCAGGTCATAAGTGCCACGCCACTAACACTTTCCATACACTGCCATCGTCCCCAGGGTGCAAACACAGCTGACCTTTTCCAGCATTCAGTTCCACAGGATCTACACGGATTATGAAAGGCCACTTGATTTTTTATGATGACAGGATATTGCTGCGTGCACCCTGATGGAACGCACAGCTCTATTTGGGTCAATTATTGGTACACTGTAAAAATTACACAGTAAAAGCACACACACAAAATACATACATACAGTATGTGTGAGTGGTTATACAACATAGGCTACACAGTATATGCGTGCACGCACGCACGCACGCACGCACGCACGCACGCACGCACGCACGCACGCACGCACGCACGCACGCACACACACACACACACACACACACACACACACACACACACACACACACACACACACACACACACACACACACACACACACACACACACACACACACACACACACACACACACACACACACACACACACACACACACACACACACACACACACACACACACACACACACACACACACACACACACACACACACGTATATATGAAACAGGTCAAGGTCATACTATACTAGAACTCAATAATTCCCTGATGATCAAAATGCTTGGCGACAGCAGCAAGGTTAAAAAAAATCCCTCTTAACGGGAAGAGTCATGGAGCAGAACCTGCATGCATGGCTCTAGGTGGGCAGCCATCTGTCTTGACCAGTCAGGTTAAAAGAGAGATGTAGCCTTGAAAAGGAGTATAGAGTAGTGTTCTTTTAAAGGAAAACCTTTAGAGAATACTAATAGCCTTGCGTTCGAACTCGCAGTTCAATTTTCATAATCGTTTCATCTGCCGATTATTTAAACGATTCAACGATTAATTGGACTATGACACTTCTTTAACTATCACCTTAAAATATATATTTTAGACATGTTCTAAAAACTAACAAAAATAGATTAGATTAGCTGATTAATTAGGCTGCTATTCAAACAGACATTTTTAAATGAATTAAAGCAACTCATGGTGTCTTCAGATTTATTCTGACATACAGTATATCTGGTTAAAGAATAGCTACATGCGTCATATTTTGCATTGCAGTTACTATGCATGTACAACTATCATCAGATTGTATAAGGGAAGAGGGATGGTTTCACTTTATTTTAGCTACACATACCACTGTAAAAACTATGGTTAAGTGGGAAAACACCCATAATAAACTACAAAAACTCCAGTGATTAGGTGATTAATTACTAAATTAGTTGACAACTAAAGAAATTATTCATTCAATTACGATTAATCAATTCATTGTTGCAGCCCTAGTTTTTACATTTTATTATTTGTACAATAACACACTTAACACTGCACGTACAGTAAAGGTCCCTTTGTCAGTGTATGGACACAGTTGCTATGTAGTGATCCATCTGACATGCATACCTACAGTGCATTGCAGTCTAATATACACCAGACTGTCTCTAGCTGTACCAATAAATACAAGCCTACAGGATGATTTATGTTGTGAAAAGGGGGATATGAAAAGCTGTCCATCACGCGGCAGACCGCCTGCTGCTTTTAATATTCTCCGCTGTTATCAGCCTCACATTTCATCAGACAAAGCAAAAGGGGCCGACTCTGCAGCTGATCGCGTTTTCAGCATCTTTTGATCGCGACACGATCTCTTCTAATCTCCCCCCTCCCCCGGGACATGATATAACTTTTCACTTTTATTTAGGCAAAACTTTAGATTTATTAATGAATAAAAGTGACTCAACTGTAAATGTTGAAGATGCTGTGTGTCCCATCCTCCCGGAAGAAGTAATCCAAATACTGGCATGAAACAAGCCATTAGCCCCGGGGTAAAGTCATCTTCGCCAAACTCAGATAATGCCAACTTGGAGATTGGAAATTATAGACAGAGAAAAAAAAAAAAAACAATAATATATCCCTCACGCCCACTGCTTATCTGCATCATCATATTTGAAAAGGCCACTTCAGTAGCATGTGGAAACTTCTCGCTGAGATATCAGCATGACCTTTTCCTCCATGCACCATAAAGCGACTGGATTTAACTTGGGAGACAATCTGCATTATCTTTGGGAGGGATCCAGCCAGAGGGAGCGTTGAGAAATTGGAACGGAAAAGCCCATATTGTGGAAAGAAAAAAAACAAAACTAGAAAGTCCCAACAACAATGAATAAAACCGTTACCCTGCTGTGATGTTCATCATTACACCCTGAAACATCTCAGCGTTGCTCTTATACTGTATATATATTATTATGGCTGTAATGAACAGTGAATGCATCCCAGGTTTCTTTAGCGATTAAGGTTAATTAGTAGATGTATGGTGGGTAGTAATCTTCTCCAGCTTTGAAGTTATGAGGGTACCTGTACACAGCAGAAAGACACCCCATAGACCGCCACTGAATGCACACTGGAGATGAGCTAATGGGTATAGCTGCAGTAATTAGCTGACGTTCTCCCTCAACAATGTTTGTTTAGCAAGGTGCCAACAAAAGTCCCATCGCTCAGCATTGGAAAGGCTTCATACACTGTACACTCAGACGGAGAGGAGAGGAGAGGAGAGGAGAGGAGAGGAGAGGAGAGGAGAGGAGAGGAGAGGAGAGGAGAGGAGAGGAGAGGAGAGGAGAGGAGAGGAGAGGAGAGGAGATTGATGCTAAACGGTGTAGTTAAAGTCATACTGCGATTAGGGTTTTTACGACTTAATGCGTATTATGAAATGTTGGCGGTCTCTTCAGCCAAACAGTGCCATGTGACATGTGCGTGCGTGGCGGCCGGGTGCCCATGATTGTTTACGGAAGCAGTATACAGTAGGACGGCAGCGTCAAATAACAGCTGACATGACTGCTCTCAAACTATAAGCAATGCGACACCCCAAACTACTATGGAAAGACTTTGGATTTCTACTAATGTTGGGTGAAATGCCAAAATCAGCCACAAACTCATAATGTCATGTGAGAGCAGTTCCACTCCCAAGTTGGAGTCGTGGCTCATCATACAGCGGACTGTGCAGAAAATAGCAGATCTAGTATATTATAGCATATATTTAGTATACCTAGTATATTCCACTGTAACACGCTTGTAAGGTGTCTTGACTGTGACTGTATGTGTGACTGTCCGAGGCTAGTCATAAAATGAACAGACGAGATGACAAGCCTTTCGACTGCCATGCGTCTACCAGTCAATAAAGTGTTCTTCATTGTTTATGTGTGCAGTTTTAAAGGCCTGTTCTAAACTCGTTTCTGACACAATGTCATAAATTATGTAATGCTTACAATCACTGCGATCCACAAGCATATTGTATGTGTAGAGTGAGTGCAAAAACCGGCATCGGCAGCCACCCTGACTTTGCCGCTGTTTTTTGCACTTGCTGTCCCTCTATCATACTTTACATGTTATTCAGAGTGGAGCAGAACAGCACTATATACCATGCACAGAGTGGCAATATTAATGTTACGCAGTGGCTATGGAAGCCCAAACGGACAAAAGGCAAAACATGACGATATGTCTGTATGATTTCAAAATGTTATAATGGGCACACTAAAATAAATACATGGTAAAGCCAAGTACTGTGGGACTAAACCGTGGTTTATACATGTACATAGGCAACACTTAACCTACTACAAGACATAGACGCATTGACAGACACCATGGAGACCACACTCATAGAAACAGCAACAGAAGTTCTAGGGAAGTTCAGAAAGAAAAAGAATCCGTGGGTCACAGACGACATCCTTGACCTGTGTGACCGTAGAAGGACCTTAAAAAGGACCAAGAAGGATGACCCAGAGGCAGCAGAACAACACACTCTGGTGAACAAAAACATCAGGAAAAGGATGAGGGAAGCGAAGGAGAAGTGGATCACAGAGCAATGTGAAAACATAGATGCAGGGATACGACAGGGCAACAGCAAAGCAGCATACGCCACACTGAAGACACTGACAAAGACACAACAACATACAGCAACAATAATAGAAGATAGGGACGGTTCACTGCTAACTGAAAAGACAGCCGTAACCAAAAGATGGACAGAGTACTGCCAGGAACTTTACAACTTCACAATAAAACCCAACCTTGACATACTTACCAACCCCACAAAGACCAGCAGTGACGGTGCTGATGCACCAATTCTCCAGGCGGAGGTGGAGGAGGCAGTAAGGAGCCTGAAAACTGGCAAATCACCAGGCATCGACAACATTCCGGCAGAGCTCTGGAAACATGGAGGGCATGAGACAATAAAGATACTCACACACATCTGCCAAAATATTTGGGAAACCAAGCAATGGCCCCAAAAATGGACGCAATCTCTCATTATCCCCATCCCGAAGAAAGGGAACTCAAGGCAGTGCCAAAATTACAGAACCATCAGCCTGATCTGCCACGCAAGCAAGGTGCTGCTGCGGGTCATCCTAAATAGACTAAAGAGCAGGGCAGAGGAAATCATCTCAGAAGAACAAGCAGGATTCCGACCAAAAAGGAGCACCACAGAGCAGATCTTCAACATCCGATTACTCATAGAGAAACACCTCCAGCATCAACATGATCTGTTTCACAACTTCATTGACTTTAAAAAAGCCTTTGACCGTGTGTGGCATGAGGGGCTGTGGCAGGTGCTCCGAAACTACAACTTTCACAATAATCTTATTCAGGTCATCCAGTCACTCTACACAAACTCAAGCAGCGCAGTTCTCATTAACAACACCTTGGGAGGACTTTTTAATACAACAATCGGTGTCCGCCAAGGATGTCTTCTCTCCCCTGTCCTTTTCAACATCTTTCTGGAAAACATAATGGATGAGGCCCTTGAACAGTTCCACACCTCCATATCCATCGGAGGAAGACCCATCTGCAACCTCCGCTTCGCCGACGACATAGACCTTATGGGGAAAAGCGAAGCTGAACTCCAGGATCTCACCACCAGACTGGAAGAAGTTGCGAGGGCTTACGGCATGGAGATAAGTGAAGAAAAAAGCAAGATACTGGTCAACAGTCACAACAAAACAACCCCAACAAACATCACAATGAACGGGCAAATCCTGGAAGTGGTCAAGGACTTTAAATATCTTGGCTCCTTTGTGAGTGAAGATGGCAGCTCCACAAAGGAGATTAAAGCTAGACTAGGCATTGCATCATCAGCCATGACAAGACTGGCCAGAGTCTGGAGGAGCAATACCATCAGCTTCCCGTGAAGGTCAGGTTGTACAAGTCATTGGTTCTCTCCACCCTACTATATGGCTGTGAGAGCTGGACACTCACAGCAGACACTGAGCGCAGGATTCAAGCCTTTGAGAACAAGAGCTACAGAAGGATGCTACATATATCTTATAGAGAACATCGGACAAATGACTATGTTAGACAGCTAGTCACCACCCATGCTGGAGAACAGGAGCCCGTACTCTCAACGGTAAAACGTCGCAAAATGGCCTGGTACGGACACGTTACAAGGCATACCTCACTGTCCAAGACCATCCTACAGGGGACAGTGGAGGGGAAGCGGAGAAGAGGCAGACAGAGAAAGTGCTGGATGGACAACATCAAGGACTGGACTGGCTGCAGCTTCCAGACCCTGCTACGAACAGCTGAGGACCGAGAACGCTGGAGATCCCTGACTGCCCAGGCGTCCACCATGGCACCCCTACGGCCTTCTAGGCCATGGGATGAGTGAGTGAGTGAGATAGGCCACCTGCAATTCTGGAAAGATCATCATATACTAAGCCAATTTATAATGCAAAAAGGTTTGTTGAGGTGGGAGAAAAAAATAAATATAATTATGCTTTACTCATGGATTCCCAAAATAGGGGTGGTTTAATGGATTTAACATACTAAACAGCCAAATCGGATTTTGCATTAGGTAAGTAAAAGGCTGCAATTAAAATATTTTCTTTTTAAAACTTTGGTAAAAGTTACATTTTAGCAAATGAATTAATGTACCCAAAAAGCACTTCCACTGCAATTTCAGTCATTTGAATTGAAATACTGTCTTGCATAATGTAATGGAGCTTAATTATAAAAGATCTTTCCTCCAATCTTATCTCATGATGGCCCTCTGCCAATAAACGTGTGTGTGTGTGTGTGTGTGTGTGTGTGTGCGCGCGCGTGTGTGTATTGAGCATGTAAGCTCAATTAAATTTAGTTAGAGGCCCAGCGTGCAGTGCAGTATCAAGGGTGGTGCTTGATTAGTATTAGTAAGAAGTATTTTATTTGCATTTTTGTTTTGGTTCATGACTTTTACTCTTTAACAGTGACTCTAATGTCCAGGAGATTATGTTTTATATTCAAATTAAGCAGCAAAGGGCCTTAACATCCACTATGATGTAAACCCTTGATGGGAGGCATTGAGGCACTGGCGCGGCTCTGGTGGGTGTTACAGTAAATTACAATGCATGATACATCACACTCAGAGTGCTTGAGCACAACTCAACAACCACCACAGCACTCAACATTTCAAATGTTGAGCTTTATTGCTGCTGAGTGTGACTTTTAGCCACTCTTGACATATTAATTACAGTGTGTGGTGATAACTGCTAGAAAGAGAAGGTCACTGTGGTCTTAATTGCAGGTTGATGGTTCAAATTCCAGATTCCGGATGGTGGAAATCAGGAGAATGTAACCGAATACTTCTCAATTGCATACTTTCACTTTGGTTCAAGCTAAAAGTGAAATTGTCTTATCTTTTCCTTTTACTGTATTCACACACTTACATTATAAGCCCCAACTGATAATTATAAGCCCCATTGAGACGCTTCTACTTCATACTACCTGTATGTGCAAATCTACCCAAATATCATTGCCATCGGCCTCCGGGAACATTGGTCTGTAATCCTAAACCAGTGGTTTTCAAACCTTCAAATATCAATGTCCATTATTTATTTCACATTACCATCTGAGGAGATCTAGCCTCTCAAACCCAAGGTATCAGGAGACATAACAGACAAATGAATTAAATAACAATCCATCTACATTTTCTAATTTAAAGAAACTAGGACCTTACCCGTTGTGAATATATGAACACCAAATGATGTATAATGTAATGTGAATGAATAGATCATAACAGTGTGGCTAGTGAATTAATAGATTATAGCAATGATCATGTAAATTTCTGCTTGCTTTAATGTAATTGTGACTGTGAGTATACTTGATCATGGGGGAATGGGAAAACAATTGTGGCAAAGTAAGGTGGCCAGGAACGATGAATCTGATTTTACTTTTGTTGCATTGCTAGACTTAGCAAAGTCTAGCAATGCAGTACGCGTCGCGATCACACACACACACACACACACACACACACACACACACACACACACACACACACACACACACACACACACACACACACACACACACACACACACACACACACACACACACACACACACACACACACACACACACACACACACACACACACACGCGCATCGCTAAAGTTGCTGTGGAAGTAAACATCATATCATGTGAATACAGCGGTCGGTGAGCTAGTATAGTAGCGGACCGAGCGCGCAGTGCTGGGAGTGACACAATACGATATGCCCCATGCAGGGAATTCCGAAGAAGTTAGGCTGTCGTTGGCAAGCAACCTGCTTTCAAGAGTTAAAGATCTATATCTAAATATATCTAGATCTATAAGACCCATATGACTAACAACTCCATCATTTAGCTGGGGACCAAGCTTTTTCCTTGGTTTGTTCTGGTAGCAGTTTCCATATTCACCTGTACTACTTCTACTTCCCTTTGAACTGTACCCATTCTGCAAACTGTTCATACAATGTTTAATCAACCAATCAATCAAAGCTACACGGTTTCTGCATGACACCAATTACATGAAATAGAAGCACAGTTAACCATGATCCGTAAACGTTGATCAGATGAACGACACCACAGAGGAAAGGTTAAAAGAAAGAAAGGGGGTCTGCTGAACTCATTAGATCCCTAAGCAAATGTGACGGGAAGGACCTGTGGCTCCGTTCCACATTCAGATCCATGGAGAGAAAAGCCCCACACATCAATTCTACCGTTGAAAGCCTAAGCTAAGATTAATGACAGGTATTAAGTCAATGAATATCGCCATGTCATATCTCAGCTGCTTTAGTTAAATTGAACATAAAAATTGGCCTGGGGGGGGGGGGGGTGGGTTGGGGTAACATTTGCATATTGCAGCGGAAACCACACCTAGGCTACTACTCTATCACATGCATTCACTGACAGCCATGACTGTAACTTCACTGCTGCTTTTTTCTCTTCATATGGAAAACATACGGTATGCTGTGTGTGTGTGCACACATGCGTGTGTGAATGCGTACGTGCGGTATGTGCGCACGCCGACCGATTAACCGTTCCATGATTATGAACTCCCCCTCTCTCTCTCCGCCCCACCTGCCCACCCGGTGTGGATGTGTGGTGGTGCTACATTATATTTCCGCGGCACAGCCAAGCATGTCATTTATTCATTACCTGGCCACGGCCCCGCCGGGCTCTACCTCAGAGCTGTCAAGCGTTGCCCACGAGCCGGGTGCCGTAATAAGGCTTTAAGTGGCTGTCATTAATAACGCAGAGCTGTCATGGCGGACGGCAGATCTATCGCCGGGTATGTGGGTTTGTAGGCCAGCAGCTGCCGTACGTGGGGATGTATGGTTTAAGGCTGGCACATGCGCCAGCACTGCATGCGTGCGCAATAGGCAGGCACCCCCGGTTTAACTCGGCCTGTTGCTGAAAGCAGTCACTGTGAAGTCGTCGCCCAGTGTGTCAATAACCAGAGTGACAGCTCATCACACCTTGCAGTGTTGTTTTCTTCAGGGCGGCAGTTGGAAGGCTTCATGTTAGCATGGCAGACGTGTAGGAATGAGAGAGTACAGCACAGAGAGAGACGAATGAGCCTGGAAGAACAAGCTGCTGTTAATGTATTATTGCTGTTGTAGAGAAACATTGTATCCCCATATTTATATTTTCATGAGAGTATGGCTACCCTTAGGTGTCTGACACAGTTTGCCAAAACAACAATAATTCTTTTCTTGGGAAGTGTGTGTGTTTGTGTGTGTGCGTGTGTGCGTGTGTGTGTGTGTGTGTGTGTGTGCGTGTGTGTGCGCGTGTGTGTGTGTGTGTGTGTGTGTGTGTGTGTGTGTGTGTGTGTGTGTGTGTGTGTGTGTGTGTGTGTGTGTGTGTGTGTGTGTGGCAAATCAAGTGGGTTCAGACCTCAGTCACAAGTCCCTTACAGTTGGCTAATATGATATGAATGTGTGTGACTATTATGAAACAAATGTGTTTTACCTAAAGTTTGGCATCGACCAGATTATCACTGCCAGAGATTAGCTGTACACACACACACACACACACACACACACACACACACACACACACACACACACACACACACACACACACACGCACACGCACACGCACACGCACACGCACACGCACACACACACACGGACTCTCCAATAGGGAGCCGTCATCTGTTTCCAATGTAGTCCAGTAGTAATAGGGTTACACCCGGAACAAATTAGTAACAAGCTGAAAATTTCAGGATATGTTCAGAATACCTTTAGGAATGACATACTAAAAGTCCCTGTGAATCCCCCTTGTGCTCTCTGAGATATTCAAGATGGCGTACAACTTGCCTATTAGATATAATGGCCCTAATCGGGGGTGAAAAAGGCAAAATCTTAAACGGAGAGATATTTCTACGAAAATTCACAGGTTGATCAATTATATAAATACAAGCATTTTTTGTATTGGAACTTTCCATGAAATCCAATATGGCTGCCCAATATGGCGACCACAATATTAGTGTATTGGCTATTAGATATAATGGGGGGTGAATAGGGCAAAAAATTAAACTGAGAGATATTTCTACAAAAAAATCACAGGTTGATCAAGTATATAAATACAAACATTTTTTGTATTGGAACTTTCCATGAAATCCAATATGGCCGTCCAATATGGCGACCAGAATATTAGTGTACCTGTACTATAGTACTGTATTAGCGCTAATATTAAGAATGCTATATTGGGCGGACATATTGGATTTCATAGAAAGTTGCAATACAAAAAATGTTTGTATTTATATACTTGATCAACCTGTGAATTTTTGTAGAAATATCTCTCAGTTTAATTTTTTGCCCTATTCACCCCCCATTATATCTAATAGCCAATACACTAATATTGTGGTCGCCATATTGGGCAGCCATATTGGATTTCATGGAAAGTTCCAATACAAAAAATGCTTGTATTTATATAATTGATCAACCTGTGAATTTTCATAGAAATATCTCTCCGTTTAAAATTTTGCCTTTTTCACCCCCGATTAGGGCCATTATATCTAATAGGCAAGTTGTACGCCATCTTGAATATCTCAGAGAGCACAAGGGGGATTCACAGGGACTTTTAGTATGTCATTCCTAAAGGTATTCTGAACATATCCTGAAATTTTCAGCTTGTTACTAATTTGTTCCGGGTTTGACTACATTTTGAGCTAATGCTCTTGGAGCCGTCATCTAGTGGTAGATTGAGTGCCCTCCCTTTTATGCCCAGAAAAGCACAGGGCTGTTTCAGGATAGTATATAACCCTTGAATCGCGGTTAGCAATTCAGGGTCTAAAGCCAGACTATATAATGACAACAACAGACTTGGGGCCACCAGGGTACTTATAAGTGCTCATCATGATGAAGGGGAGGATCGAGGACCAGGTGGCATTGAACACTGCCATACAGAGCTGGGTTCAGTCCCTGGCAGCAGTGTTATGTCTGGGCGCTGCAACAAAAGACAATCGTCCACTTCACTAACAGACAATGACTCTCTACTGGCCATGGATACTGAGGTTCTGTATCCAACAGACTCGGCAAAGTTGCTTTGTACTTTGAAAAACCAGCAGTAACGCTAGTAATAACTGCAGTGGTGCAACCAACCACTCCATTAAGGGTCCCTGGCTGACTGGCTGGCTGGCTGGTAGGCTATGTATAATCGTGTAATATATGTTATTACAACAACTAGTTTCGACCAAGCAATTTACTGAGTGGAACTACTGACTGAGTGGCAAACAAATACTTTGAAATGTCTGGTGCTGGGAGTCTGGTGCAACGCACAGGTCCTGTGCCAACCTGGTGAGAGCAGGAGCAGACCTGGTGAGACGTAGGAGGGGTCTGGACAGGAGTCAACCCACAGAGCCTAATCCTTCCATGTGCCAGAGTATGGTTCTCCCAGTCCCGGCAGAGTAGTTCTGGAGCAGTGGATTGTGTGGCCTTGGGTCTTTCCCTAGTGGACTGACCGAGACTAGCTACTGGGACGTAAGTCGGGACTTGATCAACCCCGGCTGGGTCGCCTGAGTGAGGGGTATGATGTTGCGAGACCCGAAACCCCGATGACCTTGGGATACATCACTGAGGATACGTCCCAGTTGCATCCATGCGATGTATCTTTAAGACTTTCTGGCTTTGACAACCCATACATCCAGATTCCAGTCCTTTTCCATGATGACTCTTTGCCCTCAAAACTGTTAACTGTTGCCAAAATGGAACTCATATTTTCATATTGATACACACAGCCATATTTTCAAATGGTACACACACACACCAATCATTGAGTATACACCACTAAGTATTGGCTGGACAGTACCAAGCATTCACAGCACAATAAAGTGCAAAATGGAAAATCAATGATAGAAATGGAACACACTGATAATGACTCTGGATAATGGCTTTGACAACCCATAGATCCTGGATGAAAAGTCCTATCTGATTGCAGGACTTTGAACGATGTTAAAACCACTTTGCGACTCGATTTGCCACTCACTTTATGCATTTGCTCTGTGCGATGACACTAGCCTCGACACCCAGGCTTTCATTTTCGTCTGCTTTGCGCGAAAACGGAAAGCCTGGACTAATTTGTTACGCACGGTGGCCTATAGGGGGGAGTCAAACTTTCGGCGTGGGTGTTGCTCCAAATGATGTGTCGTAGCGCTGCAGTGGAGGGGCGGGGGATGACAACACGGTGAGATCAAATCAGATCAGCTCATCTGCCATGGAAATCTCACGGCAGCCGGTTAGGCCAGGCTATTAGTTTAGGCCAGGGTATTAGGTTAGGCCAGGCTATGATGATGACGCTGAATAGTGTACCTGGGTATCCACAGGGGGTGGAGCTGTGCGTAGGACCATGCCCAGCAAAACTGACTTTGGGTCCACTTACACTCTGCTACTGTAAATGTTTTTTTAAGTTGGCGTTCTCACTCAGAAAGCATCCATGCAGAACATCCATTGGTCGATATCCAAGCATAAAATAAAATGCAGGCCCACCCAGATTTTCTGTACATTTGGGACAGTATAGCCTACAGAGGATGTTGTCTACAGTACATATAGGATATAGCACACACCTGCAGGCTTTGTATTTCACTTCAGTGTCATATTTGGAACACACAGTGTACTTTTGGAGCTCATATGGTCACTCGCACTCTCCTTTCCCTCTCTCCTTCTTTCCGTCACCTTATTTTTTTGTTTTAGTCTCACACTCATCTCTCCTCTCACCTTACTTTTCCTTTCCTCCTCTCTCACCCTTCCCCTCTTTTTCTCTCCCTCTATCGCAGAGGTTTTCAACCAGTGGTCCCTGAGAGGATTCCAGGTGGTCCCCAGCTAAATTATGGACAGTTGGTACCCAAATGGACCCTTATAGATCTGTAACTATTGAGAGTGTAAAATGAAACCATTTTACACTCTCAAGAGTTACATTATCATTTATTATTTATTATTTAGAAAATGTACACAAACTTTGAAATCCTTAGTTTTAGGTCCGAGAGGCTAAACTCAACATCAAGTGGTGGTCCATGGCTATAATGCAAAGTATATAGTGGGCCCTGGTATGAAAAAGGTTGAAAAACCACTGCTTTCTCCCTCTCTCTCCATTTCCTCCTCTTGGCCTTCACTCCTGCAGTTATTTATCTTCTCCAACTCATCCATCTTTGTGTTAATGTGTAAGAACCTGCTTGCTGTTCCTCATGTCTTCTGGTCATTGTATAATAAGCACACTAAACCCTTGTTACAGTCCATTGTTAGAGCACAGTGTGGGCGGACTTTCAAATCCTGTCCCTCAACGGAGAGAGAGAGAAATATTCATTACCACATCCAGTGAAAGAGAATTCTACACAATATCAGCAACTGGTATGCACATAATGGGGTATTTTTAGCACTGCAGGCTGCATTAGTGCATGCTTGTGTTCCCTGCTTTTAACAATTTACTATTAATACAGTGCACAGTGAGCAGTTAGTGGTCTTGTGTAAGATATTGTTATTCATCATCATGATCACAAATTAATTTGGGGTTGGTTTAAATGCAAATGTATTTTCTGATTTTCTGATGTCTTGAACATTGCAGAGATCAAGCAGAACTTCATAACTTGCTCCTTTGGCTCAAATTATGGCAGTCAGCTCAATTAGTTGAGGCCAGTTATGCCTTTTAGTTATATTGATTCCTATATAGAGACAAATTTTATTTTTTTATGATTAACTGATTTAATTAAATTTAAGTTAATCATCTGAAACAGACATTCTGGGGTTTAAATCCAATACTTAGGGAATATTTACAATATTTGGTTTGTAAGAAAGCCCATTTCCACTAAGTAAAAAAATGGTTTAAAATTCAGTTGTTGCTGTCTTAATCACTGAATATTTCCTCGCAATTGCATATCTTAACATTGTGAGGAGGAAAACTCTCGATCTTCTGAGATACAAAGGAATTCAAGTGGTGGAAATGGGCTTTGATAGTTTTGGCTGCTATTATAATATGTTTGTCTGTAGCTGTAGCCTATTGGGAAAACTTGTTTATGATGTACAGTCTGGAAAATGTAAGAACAGATACAGATGTATATGTTTTCATCTCTGTCGCACAAGTCCAAAACTTTTAAGGCTAAAAGCTTGAAACACATCACGGTGCTGTGATGCTGTAGGGCTTTAATGCCTGACGGCAATGTTTTGTTTAATTTAGTTCTATGAAGATGTAAGGCTAGTGCTGCGCATCTTGTGGGGATATGTGCCAACAGTATACTGGATATAAGAGTTCCACTTCACCTCCCCATAACAAAAGACTGTGCGGTCATGACAGGGCTGTGACCGAGAGGCCTCCTCGTGGTAACGCACCAGCAGACAAGCTGCAGCTCCGAGGCTCTGCAAAGGGATCCTTCTTCACACAAAGCTGTTATTTATGCGAACACCAGAGCCATCAGACATGTGGTCCGGTGAGGGAAATACACACGGCGGCCATGGCACTTGTCTTTAGCGCATCACACTAAAACAAAAAGGATTGTGTGTAGAGGCATGCAGGCGAGTTATGTTGCATGTAGAAGAGGTGTTCTACACAGGAATGCGACAGCAGAATAACAATGCGATCAGATACAACACGCATCGTGATGTGATGGCAATTTGACACCTACTGCATGTTTGCCTCATTAAAGACTCTTTGCCTCTTCCTCTTACAAAATTTGCAACACGGTTCTGGTCGGTGATGGTTTGCCAAATAATTATTATGAATTAAATAGATCTTACATTTTAAAATATTTTTTTAAAAAGTAATTGTGTTTGAGGATTTTTATGTCTGATCTGAATAAACTCATCAAGCATACAGAAAGAACTCACTGTACAAACTTATTACATGGCTTGAATGAATGCTCCAATCAGAAGCCAGCCAGCGTTCACATGAGCGGTCACATATGTCACAACAACGGACCGCTCCGCTCAACAACAGACCTCCTTGCGCGGATAAACAAAGCCTACACAACTGCAGACAAATAAAAGCAGCCTTGTTGTATACTATCTCTGTCGATTATTAGTTATTTATTATTATGATGTATTAAGCCATGTAATAAGCGGCATAACACCCTTTGAACCAGTCATTTGTTTCTTAAACAAATCACCCGTTCGCTGAATGTTATATGAGATGTTATATTAAATGAGATGCTGAAATGACGGCAAAAGTTACAGCATGTCAGAGCAATTCTGTTGGGTGGAGCAAACATAAAACAGTGGAATGGCCCCATTTGTGGTGAGCGGGCTTGAACGGATCACCAAGGAGTTCAGTGCTGTGTTGGGGAATCTGTGAGGTACAGATGGTGAAAGAGAGGCCCTCTCCCTCAGGTGTATACACACACACACACACACACACACAGGAGGTGTAAATGCCTCTATAATTCTCTCTCTCTCTCTCTCTCTCTCTCTCTCTCTCTCTCTCTCTCTCTCTCTCTCTCTCTCTCTCTCTCTCTCTCTCTCTCTCTCTCTCTCTCTCTCTCTCTCTCTCTCTCTCTCTCTCTCTCTCTCTCTCTCTCTCTCTCTCTCTCTCTCTCTCTCTCTCTCTCTCTCTCTCTCTCTCTCTCTCTCTCTCTCTCTCTCTCTCTCTCTCTCTCTCTCTCTCTCTCTCTCTGAAATGAATTCAATCTGTCTAAAGCTAACTCCGCAGCAATGATTCTCCTCTTGCAACATGTGACTAACTTGCAACTACTTGCAACCATTATCCCCATGGTGGCAGTTGTAAGGAGTTGCGTTGCTGTGATTGACTTTTAAAATATGGTGTTGCAAGGAGTTACGACTAGTTGCATTGGTGTAGTGATATTAACAATATCACCTCTCTCTCCCTTGCACTGCTTGTTTCCGCTTTGCTTGTAAGTTTTACTGACGTTAGGTGTATAGGTTTAAGATTATTGGTATAGGCATAGTTGCAAAAACACTAGTGAGTAAATGTGTACAGACACAAGCTAAGCGGCATTCACATTCAGGCACACATATAGGACGCCTGCATTGCATGCGCACACTCAAATACAAACCGGCACACACTCGCATGCTCGTGCACTATAACACACCTTTAACAGTTCACAGCAGCTACAGTGGTCTGGAGCCAGGCAAGGCTAAAACACTAATCCATAATGACAGCGGGAGATTGAGCTAAATTACTCCGGACATCACAGCTAGTGAATAGGAAAAAACAGTCCCTGTGGGAATAAACTCAGTAATTCACACAGAAGGAACACAATTCCTTTGATGGCACAGTTATCACTGCCACTCTCCCTCAATATTGCCTGTGCTCATTATGGGTAAAATGAGGTGAGATAAGATGAAATGAAAAGGAATGTGGGATAAAATGTGTAGTAGAATACACAGACAGGCAGTGTAGAGAGCACACAGACAGGCAGTGTAGAGAGCACACAGACAGGCAGTGTAGAGAGCACACAGACAGGCAGTGTAGAGAGCACACAGACAGGCAGTGTAGAGTGCACACAGACAGGCATTGTAGAATAGGACAGACAGCCCTCCTGGGCCTGGGAATTGAACCAGGGACTCACTGTCAAAAATCAGAGCCTGTCATCTTAATGTCTGTTTTGTTTCTTTTTTTCTTTTTCTTTCCTTTTTTGGTGAAAATATGTGTTAAATAGCTCCATAGTTTTCTGACCTATCATAGTAGACCTATTTCATGTTATAACATGTTTGCTCAGTAACCAGAATCTCCATGTCTGAACAGAAATATATTTTATTGAAGATGAAATTGCCAGTATATTTGGCCATAGTTTAGTAATTTATTTTGTGTTCATCAGTAGAAAACAGTCATCATAGTTCTTACTTGACAAACCATTAAATCATTAATACCTCTGGCCGACATCAGTTAGTAGTTATTTCTTCACATGACGGCGGTCTAGGGTACAATGAAGAATTACTTGCAGAATTGAACAGCATTCATTTTCAACCAGTCTGACCAAAAGGCCAGCCTGTTAAGTTTTGTCTCATTAGCGCTCTTCTGCTTTGGCCAGACAGATAAGACAGGCTTGTCAAATCTACGCCCCAAATGGCCAGCAAACAAGTTACGACCACCAGCACATCATCCCGCTCCCAGGCTTCAGTCAGACCTGCTTTCCACCCCATAATGCTTGATTTATACCGAGAACAGCCGCTCTACGTCATTGACGTATACAGTATATCAGGCTTAAGAGTCGGGCCATTTCTTTCAGTGACACGCTGACACGAAAATCCGAAACTCCAATTATTCTACTGCTCACTGTCAAATTAGTAGCGGCTTGGAGCTCAGTGCGGCTCTAAGGCGTCTTTCTGGCATTTTCACTTGACAGGGGAGGAAAAAAAGGTGTCGTACAGACAGACAGACAGACAGACAGAGAGAACAAAGTGAAAATAAGGTGTGTACTGTACAATATACAATGTGGAAGAGAGGCAAGGGGATTGAGCCGTTATAGTGTATGTACACACTACAGTATGTAGGATACATAGTGTATTCTAAAGTTATGTCCTTAACAGTTTTACCACGTATTTCCGTGTGATTGCTTATTCTGATGTCTGCTTGTCACACGAAAACGTGTGTTGTAATTTTTTTATCTATACGCATGGACTAACTTACTGGCTACCATCTCATAAGGTAGGAGTTGACGTGACTATAAAACCCAGAAAAAACCTCACACACCTCACTACTGATGAATGATAAATGATATACTGTAACTTTAAATGCATTTATCATGAGCCCTGGAAACAGTGAAATGTGAAAATACAGGCTGTTTAGTTAAACGTATTTAACGTAAAAAATAAGATGATTTGATGTTTCAGTTTTTTAAAGTAGACACCAAGTTATTTAGTTACTATTGAACCCAATGGGAGCGAGCCTAGCGTTTCTGCTAATCTGTCTAAGAGTTAACCACTGAGAAAATTAAATAAATAAATGCACAAAACGTTGTACATTTTCATTCTCAAAATTGTTTTTGTTATTCATCATATGATGACGTATAAAAGTCAGGAGCTTGTAGATCTGCTATTGTCACAGTATATCTCCCAGAATATAGCGAGGCTGTGCTGTGGTTCACTTGCTAATTAAAGAGAATTAATATAGTAATGTTAATTTACTCAGCAGAAGATTTTCAGGATATTTCCTCAGACAGGTCCTTGATCTGAGAAATTACCTAAATTATGTATTCAAAAGAACGTCAAACTGGCTTGGCACCCTGTTTCACTTTCCTGACTGCGTTCCCCAATTTATTTTTCCTGATGAAATATAGACAGAATTAGTTAATTAAAGAACATGATATACTAGTATCAATTGCCCCACACTTCTAGAAGTTACAGCAGAATTCCCTGCGATTGTGAAAATCCAAGCAGCTCTGTGCAGATTCAGAACCCAATTAATGCATCACACCTCATCTCAAGTCTCTTTGATGCTGACATTTTGTATTCTGACCTTGGTCTTTGACCTTTTCAACCCTCTTAGGGGAAGCTTGCTGGTCATTCCCTCCAAGTAGAAAAGTTGCAGTTATAATGCAGTTAGCATTCCATGCCAATACACCCTCCCATATTTGTTGAAACAAACAGAAATAATTTTTGTTTTGTTATTTCCTAATGATCAATGCCAAAAATCATATAAGCACAATTATTTGTATGAAAACAAATTAAGTATAATTTAGATTCTGCCTGTAAGGGTTTCATACATTATGCCCATATACTGTAATAACTATCTTTAGGCTCTGTATGCTATCAGAGTTTGTATAATGCAGATGTAACAGCAGTCCAACTCTGCTTGTCAAATGTCAACGGTAAGACAAACATATGGTGCCAGCATGGATGATTAAATACAATCATCCATGCTGGCACAAATTTGTCAGTCTAAAAGTGTATTGATATCTGCCAACCACCGCTGTCCAGGTAAACACGTTAAATTACACTTTTAAGGTGACACACATGGTATACATACAGTATTACGCACTTAACAGCCTCCCTGTTATTATTTTATTGGTAAAAAGGTCAATTGACTTCTGTCTGTTAGAGAAGTACTGTATTTGAAGGCCACAGTAAGAGATACTGGTTCTTTTCAGAATGTATCGTGTCCTATCTTTCCACAACATAATAGAAAATCCTCCATAGTGGACTTGATAAGAGCCAGGCTCGATAAGGCTGATCGATAAGGTGCTTGTTATCTGTACAAATTAACAAGCTCCATCCACAGTTTCAAGTCAAAGCTGTCAAAGACTGCAGAATATACTGTTGGCCTCTTTTCGGAGGTCAATGTCTGATATCTGACTCTTAGCATTGTTACTTGTATATGTGAGAAATGTATTGCCCCTACACAACAACAAGCCAGGTAGTGGGTTTGAAATCTCTAGCATATAGGCCTACGCCCCCAACTAAAGCAAGGCTTGCCGTGCCTTGTTTTAGTCGGGGCTTAAGCTATACACAAGCTGTGATGATTGTTAAGTAACACCTCAGCTCTGTGGGGACCTCTGGGGGAGGAAACACCTTTATGCGTGTTTAGAGTTATTTCAGACAAAGGGTTTGTCAATCAGATTGCCAGGAACACGCACAGGAGGACCACAGCTGTTGTGCTTGTTGCTTCATTGCGGTTGTTTTGGTTAGAGGCTGTGGGTCACTGGGCCAGAGGTTACATGCCTCAAAGGTACTGTAGAGAAGAGGATGGATGGAATAAAAGACTAGGCTACAGGAGGAAAACAAGGTACTAGAGGTATATCGGAAGAAGAAGCAAACAGGACAGAGCTAGAGGCGAGACATACGGTACGTACTGTACGCGTACCATGGCCAGATGTGCTCATGCTTGGTAGGGGATTTGAAGCCCAGAGGCGAGCTCTCAGGGCTGTTCTCACAGACACCAAGGTATCGAATGCCTAATGTGTGCAGTACCCTTCCTACTCGGCACGAGTATGAACTATGAAGATCAGTTCTTGCACGCAAGTGTCACAGTCGTGCAATGGAGTATTAATTAGCTTAATCCATTAAAACCAGGAAAGCACTTGTATTTTAGATATAGCACCTTATGATTTTCAGAAAACTTGATTTTTGATTGATGATTTTTGAACAATGGTTCTTAAAAAAATAGCAAATATACAATCTCACAGCATGAGGGTTGGGAGATGTCCCTGGCACAAAACTATCCTGAAAACTATACTGATTTACAATGTATAAAGAGTTTGTATTGGCTATTAGTCTTAAAGAGAATCTGCCTTGTTGTCTGCAGTCAAACGTACCGAGGCGGCTTGAAGGAGTTCAAGGTAACAGCGTTTTTATTCCGACTCCCACACAATCCACGAAGCAGCATCTTCCCTTTGACAGCTAGTCAATCGTTATTGTACAGTATGCACTTCAGAGTCAGTGAGCAAGGTGCTCTCACACTAGCTTTTCACACCCTTTGCGATGTGGTTCTTCCTTTAATTGTCAGAGACTAGAATGCTTGTTCAGTTGGAGGAGAGAACCAAAGACCCCTTTTTTCTTGTTTTCTCTCTACCGGTGGAAGGTACCCCTGTGGCTCACTGCCATATACCATGGAGGATTAATGACCCGGATACTGAACTCCAGACAGTGGGCGAGTATCGAACCTGCTGATCTGCTAACACATGCGAGGGCGTTCAGCCCACCCTCCTTTGAAATCCACTTAGCATTCAGCCGGCGTCCTCGGCGCTTTACTCACCCGTCCCAGTTCATCACGGCCACGCTGTATTCAGTGGTAACGTGACAGGAAAACGAGGAGTGCATGAGGGAACAAGGAAGTTTGCTCAAAGGGAAAGTGTAGGTAAACAGTGACACGGCCAATTCCACTTCCCAATCTCACAGCAAATAGGGGTGGCCACGAGGACACATACGCTTAACGAAGACACAGCGGTGCAGAGCATCTCAGCCAATCAAAGCAACCCTCTGGCAGGCCACACACACACACACACACACACACGCACACACGCACACACACAGTTACAATAAAAGGTTCTGACATTGCTTTCCAACTAACTTTAGAAAAACGGTATAGCCATTAACAGACCAATTTACTGAAAATCACAAAGTAAATTATGGTACAATGACTTTATAAGTGGGGGAATAATGCAAATAAAGATCCTTCTAGTGGCTGTTAAGGTATGTCTTGGTAAATGACCTGTTCTATTATACTTATAAATGCCATTGTTTTATACAGTAGCCTATTATACTTAATACTGTTACTAAATGTGTGCGACAGCTTCCCGGCTCAGGACTTCAATAAACCCAGTCTGGTCCCACAGACATTTCATAGGTAGATGTACCATAGTTATGAAAATAATTCACCTGTTTCATGATTGAACCTAGGAGTATTTTGTCTTGCATCTAATCCAAAGCCTAATACCTTATAACGTAAAATAACTTTGGTTTTGTGGGTCATGATGCAGCCACCACCTCAGGTGTTTCACCAAATCACAGATTAGTAACTACTACAAGTACTGTCAGATGAGTCAAATTAGTATAATATTCCCTTTTAAGTTCTACTGCAGTTTTAGCCTTCAAGAGATTGATTTTAGCATTCATTCTCGATGAAGCTCATGGTCATCCGTTTTTATGTGGCTTCAAATACAAACCACAAAGGGAGGGAGGCTTATTGTGTACTAATTTTACAGGCCTTCCGAAGTTAGTATTAGACATTTTAAATAGAGATGCTCTGATTGATCAGTGCCCGATCAACAATCAATCAGCCTGCGCAAAAATTCAATGATATGTAAATCCGATCAGTTACACCCAAGGGGCATAACTGATTTATGGTATTTGCCAACGGTCGCGGTCAGGAAATTATTTCACTGTTTCTCCACACACATTTCTGCCTGGCTTAGATAGTGATCTGGCTCACTGTGTTTGCAATAACAATACTATAATAAATAATACCCAGTAGTGCTAGTGCAATGTAATAGTCAAGGGTAATAGGTCAGCGATGCAAAGTCCAAACCCCCCCAGAGCAGAGCACTACATGAACAACGTAACGATTCCAAATTGTCATATACCACATAGATGTATATGAAGATATCATACATATATCACATAATAGAACAATCCATAAATCACTTATCAACCATTACAGAAATAGATAACACATATAGTATCCCATAAATCATAATCACAGAAGCGAAATGGCTGTAAGCGAAATGAACTGACTGATATATCTCAGTATATATACTGAGATATACAGTATGTATATATACACACACACACACACACACACAGACAGTTAACGCAAGCATAAAAAAAGGTAAACAGAATCCAGTTTTGGACAGTTGCGAGCGTGTGCACGTTATGAGCACAATTTTACAGGAGCGCGACCACGTAACTACAGTACACTTGCGTTGGTAACAGCCTAGGAGGATTTTGGGATCCCTTGGTAACAGTTGGAGATTTTTAATGAGGCACCAACCCACTGCAAGAAGCCAAGTTCACTGCAGCTGCAGGTGCAAAATCTACTGGCCTCTGCCAGGGATTACCACAGCAGCACTGCTGGTACTACTATGCATGTGTGTGGGTGTTGTTGTGTGGCCACTCGATCATGTTATTTTTAATGGCATTCTGAGATAAATTATTGGATTGCCCTATGCCCCACTCACTAATGTTTCAGTAGACATCGCTCAAAAGGTCTTGTGAGTGAAGTAAATGTTAGTGACACATCTGTTAAAGCGCTTTGAGATCGGTGACAATCGTGTGTGTGTGTGTGTGTGTGTGTGTGTGCGCACGCGCGTGCACGCAGGCACATGTACTGTGCCGAGGTCAAGAGCTGCATCTAAATAAGATGTGTGCCAATTAAAAGCTCCCCACATCGTGAGTCCTGTGCCACTAATTCACTTAACCCCCTGGATCTCTGCTGACGGGTACCTTTTGTTTACACGTCTCCACTGCCACGCCTCTCCCTCGGCTTTCTCTGCGTGATATTAACCAACCAAGCACCCCACACACACACACACACACACACACACACACACACAAACACACACATGCACATAACAGTACGTATACTCACAGCTTCGCTCTGTTTCCATGGAAATCTGCCGGAGGAAAATGTTTGCCGTCTTCTCGGCTGACCTTGAAGGTAACCTGAGGAGTGTTGAGATGGAGTAGGGCTGAAGTAAAGCAGACAAAGCCACACATCTGGTACAGAGCTATAACAGAACGGCCTTCCCTTGGAAAAAAGAACATTTTGTTTTGGGGATGGAAACTGATGGATGAAAAAAAAGGTTTTTATTTAACCCCAGTGATAAAAGGCTATAATTAGAACTGTCTGAAGGACTGTATTACTTTGATGCTCAGATGAAAATGGATTTTGAATGGCCAGTAAAGTAAATGCACTCAACCCAAAATGTACTGTACCAGCTTTAAGAGCAGTAAATATGGTTAGAAGTATCCAACGGTAATTCACCTAAAGTAAGATCTTAACTTTAAAACATAATGTTAACCTTATCTGAAATTTATGAACCATTGATAAGCAGTGTTTGGCAGTAACTAATTTTAGATTACATATTACTGTAATATTATTACTTCTGCTCCAAAAAGTAAAGTAACGAGATTACTCTGAAAAAATGGGTAATAAGTAACGCATTACTTTGCAAGTAACGCCAAGTTACTTGTTTAAAATGAGCTTGTTGTTGCATGCAAAAATAGAACAGATTTACAAGCTATTGACAGGTACTGTAACAGAGGTGTGCACTAGATTCTAGATCCAGTCCACACACTGCATCCTGCGCACAGTTATGTGCAGTGTGCACTACAAATCGCTTGCTGCTTTATTTTGTATTTTATTTTTAAATACAAGACCTCAACTGTCTTTAAAAACAATTGTGAAAAAGTTTAAAAAGTCAAAGAGACAAATTTCAAAATCTGGTTTTGTTAGTTACAGGTCTGTTTTGTGATTCAAGGTTAAAATGTTCCTTTTATTTTTATTTTTTCATCTAAGAAAGACATTTACAATGTCGGATTTTGTTGGCTTTGTTTTCAGGTGCAGTTTGTGGGATTGAACATTCTAAGCTTATTTTGGGGTAGGGGAAATGGCCATAAAGGAGTTTTTTCATAATGCCATCAGAAACGGGTGGTTAAATAATTGTATTATGCAGTAAATAATTGCATTTACTGCATTCTATAATTGTACTGCATTCTATAATTGAAATAGAATGCAGTCCCACACAGGCCTCAGGCATTTTCCAAGTTTTCTCAGGTTTTTCCCCCCAAAGTAACACACCGATGCATACATTTTATTACAGTTCTTATCTCAGATTCTGTTCGTCATAGTTGTGAGGACAGCCCATGATGACCAGTCACAGGATGATGTCATTTCCTGAAAGCATGATGAGTAGTGTGGTTCTATAAGATGTAGTTCAATAGCTACTTTGGAATCCTGCTCAATGAAGAGAGAGCAGGGGAAGTCCGCATGTTTCGAGCATAGAAGGTCACACGCAACAAACATGTTTTTCAGATAAGAACTATGGCATCCCAAGTGTTTTTCAAATAAATATTCATCATCTGAATTAGCCAAAAACTAGAGAAAGTAGAAGATTAATGGTGATTTTGATCGGTATGTTTGGCTGTTTTGTTTCCCAAAACTAGTGTGGAATTGTGGACAAAAAGCAAAAGAAACCTTTAGTTTTGGGTTTGTGAATAGCGGGTATGAAAAAAGGTTGAAAACCACTGCTCTAAACCAAGGAGAAATAGTGAAAAGCCGGTGAGGCTAAATGCCCCAAAATGAACCGTAGACAGACCACACAAAGAAAGAAGATCCCAGTCTGCCATCAGAGAGCAAAGTTCTACAGGATGTTAAGTTGTATTTAAGACAATTATTACCGAGAGCTGTCGTCACGGTTGCCATGGCTATACCAAAATGCTCTAAGTATATGTATATTCTGAATTAAACTGGATACATCAAGAAGACATGGAAGGTTTGTGGTCAACATGACCTAGGTTACACTTGTCTCAAACACATTTCTGAAAGCTGTTATCAACTCCTCGACAGAAATCTCATACAATGACTGACAGTCACAACAACACAGCAAGGTTACAATATTATGGTCACAAATAGCTAGGAGACAAACAGAAATTGAAATGCTGTGACAAAACAAGTGCATAACACAGTGGCATTATGGCCTCTTCAAAACTAGCAGATCTATAAACTCATAGCACGGCATAAATCATTCACAATAACCTCAAAGTTCCTCAAAAGATCCATCAGAAACCGCATGTCTTTTTTGTATTCCACAAAAGTTGTGAAATTATAGCAGATCTACAAGCTCAAGATATGTAGACCAGCTAATTTGGACTTGCAAGGTTTCCATGAACAAATTACTAGTTCATGTTGCCTTGTCTCATTAAAGTTGTTTAGCTCCTCCACTGTAATGGCAGCCAATCCAGATGTTCTTGGGCAAGAAATGTATGTGAAAAAAATCTCTTAAACTCCGAGCCAATGTGCTATCCTGGTTACAGATTGTTTTTTATAAAGAGACATTATGTAGTGCCTAGATTAGTTTTCATTTGTATTCAGTTTTAAAATGATATCTCTTCCAGTTTTCTTCCAATGCTGTTTTGTTCCTTCTGGTGAAATAGTCCAAATGGGAAGTATGTATAACCAAATGAATAGTCATGCAACCTCAATGCAATGTTGAGGAAAATTAGCTTTTTGTGGTTATATATGGAATGTATCATTATATCCTGTGTCAGTAGAACAAAACATTTTGACTTGCATTCTGCCGTTACACCCTCATATTTATATTCAGCAGATTTTTTTTCCTAAACATGTAATGTATTGTGAGCTTATAATGCATTTAAATTGATTAAGAGGAAGAACGATAATAACCTGGTACAAGAATAATATTTCTGACCAAAAAATAAAGCCAAATAAATCCTGCAAGCGAATGAAAGCATGCAGCAGATTATTACCATGGGCTTAGTCACGCCTCATTAACAGTTTGTTCTTGCCAATTGTCATCATTAGAATGTTTTTCACAGTTTATTTTAGGACCATATACATGAAGATAGGTTAAATATGGATGAATTCACCCTTTAATCACTGGCTTGATGTTGGCGAGACGCACGGCATTCATGGAAACTCAACATATGAGAAAAACTAAAATAACTAGATCAGCACTCGGTAGAGTGCATACAAGTAAGCGATGGCCTACTCGACCACGCACCACCATGCACCAATCGCTTAACTTGCGCCCACTCCACTCACGTAAGTAATTACATCACCTCTCCCTGTTGAGCACCTTCCGAGCTTCCAATTACATCACCAACCAAACAGAATGCCCCGACTATGACCACCAATCGCACACCGTCATTTACCTAACTACATGTGTAAACTAGGCCTGTTGGTAACTTACATCCATATCCCATCTACATTGAGCTAGGGAAAACGTATGGTAAGTAGTCAAGGAGAGGCTTCCATATTTTTAAGAAGATTTATTGCCTTTACCTGGCTCTCACTCTCTTCATAGGTAGAACTTTGTGTATGTAATACCACTGTGCAAATGTAGGTTTGTCCATATTCCAATTGAAGAGGCAGGCACTCTTAATTGATCCCCCTTTGATTGGGCCATGTATTGGGGCTCCCTCCAGTTAAGAACCCCCCCCCCCCCACACACACACACACACACACACACACACACACACACACAAACACATACACACACAGACACGCAGACATGTCCCTGCCAAGAGGTGAACGTCAACATAAAAATTGTAACAAAACAAAAATACAGTACAGCCAGAGGGGTGCTGTCTTTCTGCAGAAAAACACCCAGCACAATTATATAGTGGCTGATAGAGGGAAACAGTACAAAATATATGCATATACACATTTTTAATTTAGCCTTAACCTAGTCTAGTAGTCTATACTGCCTTGAAATTAAAGCACCATACACCATGGATAACAAACAACCCCTTTGCCACAATGCTCGGGATTTCATCTGGTCCCAGTATTGACACTATAGGTTTGGTGTGTCGTCGACAAGAATTATGAGCCAAACCAATGTGTAATTTATCCATTATGGAAAGGTGAGCAGATTTATTGTGTCGTTAGTGGGGGAGGATGTTGCAAGGGCCACAGCTCCATGACCCCTCCTCCTGTGAATTCCAACTAATAAGAGCGCATGAGATCAAGAATTTATGGTTCTGTCCAAATGTTGACCTTCATATCGGGTCAAGGGTCACGAAGAGAAGCTTGTGTGGCAGGATGAATCAGATATAATTTATGTGCTGCACTAATCACTCAATCAACCCTACCCCACCCACCCCCATCCGCCCTCATATAGTGCTGTAAATTGGCCACGAGGCAGCGCAGTTAGATTCAGTAATAGGTCAGAGGGATCACAATGACAAAGTGGGTTGCGTTTGGGGGGAAGCGATTGAATCGGCTTTCATTTGATTGGGGTAAGTTTACAGGTTCAGAGCTCCATCTCCATCTATGACAATTCCCCACCATTATGTTGAATGATAGTTATTATGTTAATCAGGTTATTATATTGCTACCTTCATCAGCCAGATACCGAGTTCTACATGCACAGGGTTCAATTAAATTGGGGGGTTGAGGGGGATCCATTCTTCTTGTGATTTTGATAATACCTGCCCCACCTTCCTCTATGGATGGTGCAGACAAAGATCTGCCCATGGTAATGTCAAGCCCCTGGTCTACACATATTCCCCTCTGTTTGGTTCTCCTATAAAATCTATACTAGTCTTTAGGTGTGGAACGCTGTCATTGTTCAAACTAAAAGTCAACCTTGAGTGTGTGTGTGTGTGTGTGTAGAGGGGGTATCTCCAAGCCTGTAAGTCGTCGTGTAAACAGTAGCAGGGTGACAGTATTTCAACAAGTATTATAGATATAGCCTTTTAGGAGGCTCTGCCAGCAGTAAGCCGTCAGCCCAGAGCAATCAATTGACTATCCCGGGCTCGGCTCGCGCTGTCACACGTCAGCCATCAAACCGGTGGTATATACGTTCGCTGTTCCCTCAGCCCACACCCTGCCCGGCAGGCTTTCACCCCCAGCAACTGCTGAATGCCTCAATACCATTTTATCTCCCAATATAACAAACCTGAGACCAGGCTTAAGAGCATAATACCTCTGTTTTGGAGCATTTTCCTCTCTAATAAACCAGCACAGACACACACTAGAAGACTGTACCCATGAACAACCAGGCTGAGAAGCATGTGTACAGTGCCGTTTGTAGACGGTAGTGGGAGGGTGTGGTCTCTGGCATACACTATATCACAAATATGCATTGCAAACCAACACACCCATCTTGTCAGCAAGGTGCCAACTAGGAGCAATTTCCCATCAACCCTTTCAGCCAAATAGAAAATGTCCTACCTGACTGTATGAAACAATGTCAAACTCAACTAGCATATAAATGTTAAAAAAAAAAAAAAATAAAAAAAAATAAAACACCATAGCACAGACCAGGGGCTTTCAACAGGTGGTCCGGGACTAACCAGTGGTCCCTGAGAGGATTCCAGATGGTCCCCAGCTAAATGGTGGACAGTTGGTAACCAATTGGACCCCTATAGATCTGTAACTCTTGAGAGCATAAAATGAAACCAAATGGACCCTCACAGGTCCATTTGGTTTCATCTTACGCTCTCAAGAGTTAAATTATATTTAAACATCTGAATTGCTTTCTGAATTAATTACTTACTAGTCCTATACCCGTTGTGTAATATATGATCTGGATGTATAGGCTTAGATGACATTGATTGGGACATGTTGATGTTGGAAAGCTGGATAGAACTTTATGTTATAGACACTATTTATTCAGGATTGTAGCCTCGGAGGACCACCATTTGATGTTGAGTTTAATCTGTCAGACCCACAATCAAGGATTTTCAGGTTTTTGTCCACAATTTAGGAGAGATAAACTGGCAAAATGTTGATCAAATTGATCACATTTTATAATTGAAGTCACTCAGATCAGATGTTGACTCTTGAGAGTGTAAAATAAAAACCTAATGGACCCCATAAGGGTCCATTTGGTTTCATTTGAACTATTTGAAGAGTTACAAATCTATAAGGGTCCATTTGGTTATCAACTGACCATTTAGCATTTAGCTGTATGTGGACCACATGGAATCGTGTCTGGGACCACTGATGGTCCCTGGACCACCTGTTGAAACCTCTCTGCTGAATGGAATTGCAATAAACCCTGAAGGTCATTACAATTAATATGAATATTAATTGTAAGGGATGTGTTCCCGCACACCTGCCGTGTTCCTGTGGGTTTGCAAGTTTGGGGGACCCCCCAGAGACCAAGTTGTAGACGACCCGGACCGTCGAACGTACACAGACGCACCCGCGTAAATGTGGCGTTTGAATAATAACTTTGGAGAGGACTGGATGCCGTGGGCAGCCGCGCGTTAATATCCAGATGTTGCAGTGTAGTGGTAGTAGAAATAAGTTGTAGGCGACCTGGACCGTAGTAGCGTGTGTGTCACCACGCCGTGCCGAGAGTATAGCAATATTGGTCAGTCGCGTAGCAGGCGGAACAGCGGTTGCAGTGTAGTGGTAGTAGAAATAAGTTGTTGGCGACTCGGACCGTAATAGCGCGTGTGTCGCCGTGCCGAGAGTATATATTGCCTGTGTGGATCAGTCGACAGTCGCCTGGAAGGCGAAACAGCGAGAGCAGAGAAGACTGTACCCCGCGCCAATGGCTGTACCCGTAAGGGGAGGTGATACGGCAAACCGTGACTTCAATGTGTCTCCGTGACACGTGATGTTACATGTGATGCTTTTTTTTTTTCTGTATCCGGTGACACGTCATATGCGCGAAGATTAGTTTTTGACACAAAAGTATTAAAATAAAAATGATGGGTATAATATTTTGTGCTTCTAAGCCGCGCATATTGATGCTGGATGACAGGGCTGTGTGACTCGAGGTTCATTTTGGTTGTCCGTGCGCCGTGGCGTTACACAAATGGAGACAAATGACACAGTACATTGCACAGGATGTAACAGACAGACAGACACGATTCCTAGAATTATATAGAGAGATAATATACACATTTAGAACATGTAGAAGAATTATTATTTAATGTTTTGCCAGTTTATCTCTCCTAAATTGTAGACAAAAACTTGAAAATCCTTGCTTTTGGATCCGAGAGAATAAACTCAACTCAACTCATCAAAGCTGGTCTGTGGCTAGAATACTGAATAAATAGTGGGCCCTGGTATGAAAAAGGTTGAAAACCACTGGCATAGACAATAGACTTGTTATGAACTACTTCCTTTCAGATATCCATAAATTGCCTATAGCCCTAGTTGAGGGTCAGTCACTTGGATGTGTTGAATGACTAAATTAGTTCTTCCCTGCACAACACATAATGACACAATGTGCTGCAACGTGTCCTCCCATAGCTATAGGGGATGGAATAATATTACTGGTAATAGCCATTGTTTCACGTTGTTACTGTGTCCGCATCATGCCCCGCCTTGAAGACACAGCAGAGGCAGAGCCAAGTGGGTTTGATGTGTGTTGGCTTTGCAGAAGCGCCGCTAATGATGTGTGGATGCTTTCAAGCCCTATCCTCTCCTCTCCAAGCACATGCAGCTCCCCCCCCCATAAACACTGACGGTATGAATATTCAGAAGCCTTTGTCAGCAAAGGAGGAGGAGGAGAGGATGTTCTGGACCGCGGCATGAGCAGGAGGACAACCGAGGACAAGGTCAATGAGTCAATTCTACTGTTCAGTCACGTCCCGGTGTCAGCTAAATTACCAACCAGAATGCCAGCAAAACAAAGTGCATAACTCTCTCTGCTTCCCTCTCTCTCTTGCAAATACTAGCTCATAGCTATTAGATGTGAACTTGTAGGTCTTTTTTTAGAACTTTTTTTTTTCTAGTTTAGGCAACTTCACAGGTCAAAAAAGAAATTTCTTCCAATCCAACTTCTTTTTTCCTTTCACACACAACCTCAATATACATATATATAACATAATACACAAACAAACAAAACAATCAAGTGTACCACCATTTACTACTCCAGAACATTGGGGTGACCAATTAGGACACACAGCATACATGTCCTGATTGGCCACCCCAATTTTCTGGAATAGGAAATGGTTGTACAATTGAGCTATTCCAGACCACCTCATGGCAGGCATTTTTTGTCAACAGCTGATTCAGTCTGACTTTAGCCAGGCTAGCGATTCGGGTGGCCAGTCTTCAAGGGCTTAAAGTGAGGAAATGTGGGAGGTAGTTACTGGTACCAAAGGGAAAAAATCACACCCGTGCGAAAGTAAGTGCTGCGTGTGTGGCTACAGTATACTAAAACACACTTCGTCCCATTGTGCTTGTTTCGCTGAACATGGCAACATCAACAATACACACTTCGTCCCATTGTGCTTGTTTCTCTGAACATGGCAACATCAACATGACTCCACACATGCAGGCAGGGACACACGCATGCAGGCAGGGACACACGCATGCAGGTAGGGACAGACAGAGAGACACACACACACACACACACATCTTGTACATCATCTGATGAAGTGCTTGCTACGCAGCACATAAAAAGTCCTTACGTTGGACCACAGCTCCAAGAGATTAAACCTCTGTTAACAATTCATCACTGCATCACAACACGACAGTGAAAATCAATAGCATTAATACTTACCCTGAATGGAATTGACTGACTGTGAAATTGCAATCAAACAGCAAATATTAGCCGTGACCAAACGCACACTACAGAGATAAATGATGTTTACCAAAACGAAACAAAATTAGATTCAGTTTCATCTCATTACATTACTTGGAATTATTGTCTGTCGAGGAATACCACAGAAAGGGCTGATTTAATCAGAAGTCACTTTGTTTTACCAAAAAAGAAAGAAAGAAAGTAATTGCATTTTTCTCATGCAGGCCAATGTTAATCCTACAGTCTAACTGTTTTAGATTGGTGGAGAGTCGTGTTATTCTTTTTTAACAGACCTTGGACCTACCTGGTGAACAGCATGAGCTCTAAAGCTCTTCACAGAGCAGCTGTGGGGATTGAGATGGGGATAAAATAAACCCTTTGTATAGTATTTACTTGATTTTTGTCCAGACTGATTCAGATTGCTCAGAGATCAGACAGAATAGTCTCTCTATACCACTATAACCAATTATAGCAAATCAAATCCGCTATTAAAACATGTTTTCTTTCGTAGTTGTCAGAGTTACATTTGTTGTGAACTGGCCTTAAAAATGTAACTATTAGAGGCATGACAACTTGAATGCATTTAAATATTAGAACCACAGAACATTGAATTCAGTTTAGAGCGAAGTACACTCTGAGCAATAATGTGGAGGTTGGGGTGGTGGAGGCAATCTTTTCCAAGCAGCACAAGTGGCAGCAATTGAAAAGCAGAGATCCACTGTTGGATGGCGCTGTATTTAACAGACTGCCTTGTTGAGGGAATGAGGTGTGATTGGTGTGTAAAAAAGCGTAACTGATTGAAAACAATCAGCAGACTGACAGCTGATTAAAGCTGAGGCGTATTTGACTCCAGTGCCCTGCACGAACGAACGTGATGCTTCATTTGTAACTCTTACTTAGAGCATATATAGTATGTCAAACTCAAGGCCTGGGGACCAAATCAGGCCCGTGAATGAATCAAGCCGGGCTGGAAAATGGAATGACTAAGGGGGCCCTCGATTTTTCTGAGGGGGCCCACTAAACTGTTGATATTGTTTATTTATGTAGCCCCCCACACATTTTATATATAGAAAATCGATAGGTATGACCCTGTAGCTGTAGCCATGATTGATTTATCAGTGCAATCGCTGACGAAATAAAAATAATACTCATACTCATAATACAGCGCTGCTGTTAAATAGCCATATTCATGGCAGCTTTCAATATACCACCACCAAATGGTTAAAACCGCAATTTCTGAACTTAAGTGTGCAGTAATAACAATATGACTCATTAATCAAACTAAACTGGACTGCAGCCCATGCTGCATAGGTAAGAACAATATTTTCTGATAACAAATGAAACAATAGGCTAAATCAGAGGCGTCATCTTGTGTCCGTCCTCATATAGGCTGTGAACCCCCCGCGGCCACGGGGGGGTTCTAATTAGTAATGCAAGAAAGAAGGAGAATTGTGAATAAAACGTGAATAAAATACACAATGCAAGTATATTCAATGTATTGCATATGTATTTATTTGTTTGTTTTGGGACAATCTTTTATCCCCCTTCCACTCCACACAGTGGAGAGAGGCTGGTTAGTGGAAATAGTGATGGGACATTCATTAGCCATCCTGCTGTTTTGGGGACCATCAACACCTCCAGTCTCCGGGACCAGTAAAACAGGTTTTGAGCCGTTTGATAACAAAAGTCTGAATTAATGAGCTAACACCTTCGGAAACATGCCATTGTAATGTATAGCTCCCCAAATCCCCCACCACTACTCATTGTTTGTCAGTTACAAGCCCAGTCTGGGCCAGCAAATTAAGTCGGGACCACAGCCCCTGTGAAATACTACTGAAATCCTCTACGTGCCTGGAACATAAACTGAGGGGGCACATTTTGTAACTGAGGGGGCCACACCCCCTCAGGCCCCCTCGTAACGCCGGGCCCGGAATGAATTACCCATATTGTCCCGAATATAAGACGACCCTGGTTATAAGACAATCCCCATTTTCCAAGACACATGTGTGTAAATAGAACATTGAATGTCAAATAATGTACTCCCCAAATATAAGAGGACTCAATTGCTTTAGGATATTTCCATTGGAAAAAACACTGTCTTATATTCAGGCCAATAGGGTATTTTCAGACCACAGGACATTTAAGAACGATTAGAACTGACACAGTTATCTTCTTTCTGTTTGCCTGGGTCATCCTCGTAAACCGAAGCCTGTGTGTTGGAATCTGGTGGCTCCGGCCCACGACTCAAACCAGTTTTTCTATTTTGTCCGGCTGTGCATTTGGGTTTGATATTGCTGTATTAGATGGTACAAATGTAACCAGACGAACCAGTAAGGGGTCCACAATAACACTGAGGATTGTACAAAGTTGGTTGATTAGTGCTACTAGTATTTAAAGGGTGAGTAAAAAGACAACTTTCACATACAGTATGTGTCTATGCAACTATACAGTGACAAAGTGAAAAAACGTGTACTCTGACTGCAGACACTGCACTAAGTATTCTGAACGAACGGGCCTATTCACTGCACAGTATCAACAGCAATCTATGTATTTGACAACATCTTAACAACCTCCTAACGAAAAACAACTCCATGTGGGATCTAATTAGACCTGTGGAGATTTCAATTACCACCTCCATAGGGTTTTTCTTGGATCAATATCAAAGCACGTATCTTGGCGGGCATGGCCGAGGCCTAGCAGCACGCCATGCGTGGCATCATAACACTCGGCGCGGAGAGAGAGGCTATCGCTCCCGTTGCACGTGTAGCCCATGTTTGCACAGGGTTCTGTGGTGACTGGCGAGTTGTGCTAAATATTCATGGGTTTTATATTTACCAATAAAAACTGGCATCAAAGATTCACAGACCTACACGGGCTATCATTATTAGGGTTAGGAGATCAAATGGTGCAGGAGCGCGCTCCGAACAAGATTAGAAAATGTCAAGCGCCACTGCCGCTGCGCACCACCCAACCTCGTGTCTCCTTCACTAGAATGGAGGAGTAGAAAATAATTCTACGTGTAAGAGACAAGAGAAGGGCCAGACACAACCCTTACCCACACACGGCTCTCTGGTGCATACTAATCTATAAAGAACATTGCAACATAGTCACATATCACAGTGGTACGGCGTCTCCCCTCCGACTACGCTGCTGTGTTTTAAGCTGGAGACGCTGGAAGATCCCATCACTTAGGGAAGGTTGTGGCCCTATAGCGTCTTCCCACCCCCCCTCCCACCCCCCACCCCCACACGCCCCTCAATCCACCCCCATCTCTCCAGGTTCCTATCAATTCCAGCCTCAAATTGGAAGTGACAGGCCACTCAGGCAGAGGTGTACGCCTGCCACCATCAGCGGCCGACGGAGCCCCAGATTCCAGGCTGTCAGTCTGATTACACATCAGTGGGGATATAGGGGTGAGCGGGTGGGTGGGGCGGGTGGGGTTCCATGGGGGATAACAGGAAGGGGAAAGAGAGATGGCAGTGGGGGAAGGGGGGTGGTTGGAGGAAAAGGAGATGTCCATCCAACCAGCTGGAAGACAGACCACTAAAGACACATCTGGCCTGTCCTGCCGGCTAACATCTGCCAGAGCACAAGCCACCTGTCCTTCCCACTGCGGTCCTCTGACGGCTGCCCACCGCCTGCCTGCCCGCCCTCTACCCGAGCCAATCTATCTGTCACCAGAGCGCTCTCTCTCGCTCTCTCCCTCCCTCTATTTCTCCTTGCACCACTAATGACTGTAGGCTGTGGCTCTCATCTTTATTTTTTTCCAACTCTTTCTTTCTCACTCCTTGTCTCTTCTTCCTTTCTATCTCCCCATATCTCACTCTCTGTCTTAAGTCGTTACCGTTTTCTTGCTCTCATCGCCTCAAAAATAGAACAGACCACCCCCCCCCACCCAACCACACACACACACACACACACACACACACACACACACACACACACACACACACACACACACACACACACTCACACTCACACTCACACTCACACTCACACTCACACTCACACTCACACTCACACTCACACTCACACTCACACTCACACACACACACACACACACACACACACACACACACACACACACACACACACACCCCTCTCTCTCTCTCTTCCAGTGCCTTCTATTCGCTCCCATCTCCCCTTCCTCTGCATCTCCACCCTCTCTGTGCTTACCACTGGCAGCACAACTCATTTACCAATACTTTCCATGCTTGTGGCAGCTCATTACGCAGATAGAGCTACCTGTCTGTCCCCCCTGTGTACCAAGCAGCGCATCAAAAGAAGTGCCAGCGCTCAGTGGTGGGCAAGCTAGCTGATAGGAAGCGTTAAATTGCATCAATGTTTTCTTTTTTTTCCCTGTCTTGCCAGCTCTCTCGCACAGCAATGAACTAAAAACATGTTTACTTATGAAGTGTTTTTCCTCTCTCCCTCTCTCTCCTCTCTCCCTGTGCAGGCGTGAAGCTCGGGGGCACCCCGCGGCAGTCCAGAGAGGTGAGTGTTTGCTCCATTTATCCCCCCAAAACAGACATGTTCTTTACACAGGCGTGTGCCAACACACCCCTTATCAGTTCAACAACACCGGGGTCTCCCAAACCTTTCCATGCCAAGGAGGAGAACCACCAAATAGTGGGGATGTTTTGTGATGCGTTGTGAGTTGGCCAATCCTTTTCCCTCTTCTTTAGAATTGCCCCCCCTCTGGCAGCCCCCACTTTGAAAAGCTGTGTGTGCCTTATCAGTTTTAACAGTCACTGATACAGTCAGACTGCTAGCCCTCAGCCCAGGCTGATAGCATCAGTGTGCAGAGAGAGAGGCCAAGCCTTCCCATCGTATACACTCAGCATGCCCAGAGACACAAGCAGACTAATGGCCACGCTCAAACGCCAGGCTGGCCCTTAGTCTCCGGAAAGGAAAGGGCATGGAGGCATGGCGTAGGGAGAGGAAGGCTTATACTATAGGATTAAATACTGTGTTTCTTGAAGGTGTGTGTGTGTGGGGGGGGGGGGGGGGGGGGGGGGGGGGGGGGGGGGGTTGCGTAAGCATCACTTTGAAGATAGCATAGACAACTTTTAAGCCGAAAATATATTTTCGGCTAAATATATCTACATTGCAATGTTTCCCTCTATCGGCTACTATATACAGTAATTGTTCTGGGGTGTTTTTCTGCAGAAAGACACATCCCTCTGGCATTATTTTGGTTTAGTTCCCAATGTTTATGTTGACGTTCATCACTTGGCGGGACACCTCTGTCTAGAGGTTTTCACGGGTCTCAAAAATTTCATCCGAAAACCGAAATAAATCCATGCAATATCGCCGATTCCGAACTGATAAACCAGAACCGAGTCAATCCTTGGCATTTTTTTCCGATTCCGAACTGTTCCGAGATTTCTTTCCAATGGCGGGCCGAACCCGAAGCCGAATTGCGTCATGCAGCGGGCTTCCGAGAGACCTGACTTTATGAACTAATATAGATGACGTATTGACCAGTTACCATTTTATTATTATTATTATTATTAACACTCAAGAGAAGTAAGGGAGAGAGACCCAGACAGAGAGGGAGGTTGCAGGCTGCATTCTATCCACATGTGTGGACGAGGAGGAGGTTTACCTTTTATGCACGCAACTTTGTCATGTTAACTTGCATTGAACTTTCACCTCGTTTAGGCCAACAGTCCCAACAGAGGAAATGTGTCAATTAAAAGCTCCTGCTAAGCTCCCATTCCCCCCTCCTCACCTCACAGACAGTGGCAAACGATGAACGGAAACATAAACAGTGAAATGTCAACCTAAACACTGGAACAAAACCAAAATTCAGCCAGAGGGATCCTTCTGCAGGAAAGCACCACAGCAAAATTATATAGTGGCTTAATATACTGTATAAATACACTTATATTTGCAATTTGAGTTTAGAGGTAATAGAAGCCTTGCACATTTATATCGTAAGTAAGTTCAGGGTGTTTGGCATGGAAAAGGTTTGGGAACTCAAGCTTTACTACACTCTGTGCCAGGAGGCCTTGAACTTGGTTGCTCCAGTATGTCAGGCACGTCTCCAAGCTGACCCCGAGATCACTTGTCTGCTCTTTGAGAGAGTACAAATGGAACCAAATGGGACCCTTATCCCAGTAGATTATGTTTCCCTGCCATGCATGGACCCCAGAAATATATACATCTGAAAATGTATTGCGGCAGGGACTTCCAGTAAATGGTAAATTTATATCAGTGGTCTTCAACCAGTGGTCCGGGGACCACCAGTGGAGGGTTCCAGGTGGTAACTAAATGATGGAAAGTTGGTTAACCAGATGTAACTCTTCCAGAGCGTAAAAATGCGTAAAAATCAAATGGTCCCTTGTGGATCCATTTGGTCTCATTTTACACTTAAGAGTTAACATATTCACCTGAATTGAATTGGCCCAATTCTACACAATTATAGGGAACGTAGAAGATTAATGGTGATTATTTATCTATGTTTGTCTGTTTTGTTTCCAAAATCCAAGCTGGTATTGTGGACAAAAGCAAAATAAATCTTTAATTTTGGGTTCTGTGAGGCTAAAATGTCAAATGGTGGTCCGTGGCTCAAATGCTGAATAAATAGTGGACCCGGTGTCAAAAAGGTTGAAAACCCCTGATTTATACACAGCGCCTTTATCCAAGTCGCTTTACATAGACCGTAGGCCCCATTCACACACGAATGGCGTCAGAAACCATGCAAGGTAATGACCAGCACACCGGGAGCAATTAGGGGTTAAGTGTCTTGCTCAGGGACACATCAACACAGTAACACTAACTCTGAGGGAGCCTGGGTTCCAACCGGCAGCCTTGCAGTTGCTATCTGATGACACTAGCGCTGAGCCACTTCCGCCCACGCAGACAAGACCCTCAGAAATAGCAGGCGTATACACTCTGCTGTTTTTGTATAAAACATGGATACAGTGGTTAAAATGATTGCTGTATTACCACATTTAGAACCGTCACCCCATAAGGACTCCTGGAGGTCTCCAGACCTCCTTTTAATATCACTGATGGTTTTACAATGTTAATTGGTAACCCGGAGAAGATATAAACTATCACCAAACGGTACAGTCTATGTACCTGTATGTGGCCTCAATGCAGATCAACCTGGCAAATTAAAAAAGGTCTTCATAATGACTGATTTAATGGGAGGGAGGGGATTGGGAGGATGAGCCAAGATTCATGATGGTCTCATCACCTCGCCTGTTGTAAAACTGAAATTATACATCCAGTCCATTGGCTTTATTACACGATTAGGACTTCTAATTGAAATAAAATGTCACAATACACAGTGGCCCTGGGTGTTATCCGACGGCTATCAGGCAGTAGATGATTCTAATTTAGATTTTCCCATTAAGTGTTTATAATACATTTATACCGTATTACAGCTCCACTTTATGGATGGGTCGTGGGTGTCATTGTGCACAGTGCGTGACATTTGAGTTGGAAGCACAAGCAGAGTTCCAGTTTCAATCAGCAGAGAGATGATTTAAGGTGAAGAAGAACACTGCCACCAAGTGGCCTGTTTGTGCATTGCAGCCTGTCTCTCTGGACTTATACTGAATAAAAATGGGTGTATGCTCTACAGACCTGGCCATTATGCAGCCGGAGGGCCAAATCAGGCCCTTTGGCTGACTCTGACTGGCCTGTGGAGATCTATTTGCCGGGAAATTGGAAAACACAACATACAATACAATACCTATATTCACAGACAAGCAAGTTTCCTGCTGTGAACCTGTTTACCATTGTTTTGGAGGTTTGGGGAAACAACCTCACCTTGTCATTGCATAGGCTAATAACAATATACTCTTACCAGAGTGCCAAATCAATTCCATTTACTACTTTTATATAGAAATTATATAAATATTATGCAGGATTTAGTTCAGCCTTTTGGTCCAGGGCCCATCCCTCCACAATATTTTCTGTATGTCATTTTGACCCTTGGGAAAAATAATTGCCCATCCCTGAGTCTACTCTAACCAATGACCTAAACAAAGTCAGGGCCCAATTCTTTTGCTCGCTCTGCTCATGCAAGTAAGCAGAGAATAATATGCTGTAACTATCTGTCTGTTTGCCTATTGACATGCAGTATTTCTCAAAGTGCGGTTCTGGTACTTCCGGGGTCCTTAGGGGTTGTTATTTAGTGAAAACACTGCTTATTGGCTGTTTCCCCTACCCCAAAATAAGTTGAAAAGAATGGGGCTAATGGGTGTTGTTCAAATTCAGCTATTTACAGGTACAGTACATCGCTCCAAAATGCATTTTTTCACCACCTTGTCAGTACTGACACTCACAGTTTCACTTTTGGTTCAGCCATATGCCGTGCGCCACGCCGCCACCTTTTTGACAGCTGTATCACTGCTGAACCAAAAGTGAAAGTGTGAGTGTGAACAGACTACTGACATGATGGAGTGATGTAAATAGGTTAATTTTCGAACACCCATTAGCCAGTTATTTCGTTTTCACTAAATAAGTGGAGCACTTTTTAGGAAATAAATCACCTGCAAATAAAAAAGCCTTTTGCGGTGAAATTCTGCATGAGAACCACTGATGGACTGTATCTCTACTTGTGTACATGTCTGTTTAACATGGTATGGTTTCTGTGCTCCAGACACTCTGCACTCAGGACAGAGAGGGTCCCAGAGGGCCTCCTCCCCCAGCCAGGAGCCAGCGGGTGGGAGCAGAGGGCCTCCTGCACAGCCCCATCCCACCCATGCAGTTCCCGGACTTCGAGAGGAGCAGGCGGCAGACAGCCACACCCGGGTCCCGGGAGCAGCACGACATGGGCTCCCTCCGTGTCACCAAGCGCCACCGGAAGCTGCTGAAGACCAGCCCCATGTTGCTACAACCACCCGGCAACAAAAACAACAACCACCACCACAACAACAACGCCTCCTCGCCAGTGGCTTCCTCCTCCTCCTCCTCCGCCTCAGGCTCCCTCCCGCCGGAGAGCTGGAGCAGACTCTCAGGCGCCCTGGAGGCGCGGCAGCGGCTGATGAAGGAGATGTGCGCCAAGTACAAGAGCAGCATTTCGCGGACCATTACGCAGCACCACGTGGCCAACATCTTCGTGGAGGACCGGTACAAGCTCCTGTACTGCCAGGTGCCCAAGGCGGGCTGCTCCAACTGGAAGAGGACGCTGATGGTGCTGGCGGGACAGGCGCCCGACACGCGCAGCATCAAGCACGACACGGTCCACTACGGCAACCACCTGCGCAGGCTGGACGGCTTCGACCGCGAGGGTATCATGCACCGCCTGGAAACCTACTCCAAGGTGGTGTTCGTCCGCGAGCCGCTGGAGAGGCTGGTGTCGGCCTACCGGGACAAGTTCGAGAACCCCAACAACTACTACCACTCGCTGTTCGGGAAGCCCATCATCTCCAAGTACAGGGCCAACGCATCACGGGCGGCCCTCAGCACGGGCAGCGGCGTCACCTTCCAGGAGTTTGTGCGCTACCTGCTGGACGTGCACCGGCCCGTGGGCATGGACATCCACTGGGAGCCCGCCAACCAGCTGTGCAACCCCTGCCTGCTGGACTATGACTTCATTGGCAAGTTCGAGAACATGGAGGAGGAGTCCAACTTCCTCCTGAGACGGACCGGGGCGCCGCGCAACCTCACGCTGCCTAATTTCAAGGATAGGAACCCTGGCGCTGAGCGGACCTCTGTGCGCCTCACGCAGAAATACTTTGCACAGGTCAGCGCCTGGGAGCGCCAGCGGATCTACGACTTTTACTACATGGACTATCTGATGTTTAATTACACCAAGCCTTTTAAAGATTTATACTAAACTGACTTTTTAATTAAAAAAATCTTACATTCCATATTTACACCTCATGACAACCATTCTAACCTGCACAGTACAGAGATAGAGATGCATAAAACCATTGGAATGTATTCGGGAAGGCTTATGTCCAAGTACCACTCACAGAATTAGGTCCAAGTATAGTATCTTTTGTGAATTGTGTGACGTATTGAAGGGAAGCAAGTGTGTGTGTAATATAGAGTATAGTATAATATATAATCAGTGTGGAAAATGAATTTGAGATTGTGCCGAGGTCAAACGATCAATAATTTAATGAAATGCATCAGCCACTGTGGTTGGCAGCGTGGATAAGAAGACAGTTTCCTACCACTGTAGGTAATGTTTGAATTTAACAGTCACCTTCCTTTCCAACACAAAATGACCAATTATGGTTCAATTGTAAACACTTTAATACTGTACTAAAATGTAATGTCCCTGTCGTTGATCTCCACATTGATGACATGGCAAAATAATGTGGAAAATTCTGAATTGTGTGCTCCTAAATATGCTTCATACAATGTTCCAACAGTAGGTGCAAGTATGCTATAGCCATGTACTATCTAACAGTATGTCTATAATATCACATAGCACATACATGCAGTATACATTAAAAGGCCCAGGCCTTTGATATTTTTAACAAATTGGATAAACCGCATTTTGTAAATGTGAAGATGTGCATCTACTATTTGAACCGTGGCTGGCATCAATACCTATACCTCAATGTAACAGTGCATACTAAATACTAAATCCATGTGGTTTCAGTCTGCATATATTATATTAACCTAATGAAGGCACTATGTGTGTGTTTTAAGTGTGAAGTGCTGCCCAGCTTGAATTTGTATTGCACTCAGTAGCCTTTTGTACCTCCAGCTGTCCAGAATACAGTAGACATCTGGGTACTCGATGCTAGCAGGCTTCCTTTAGGCTTGTTGGCATTACAATCATTCCTTCTCGCTGTACTCTTTACAACGAAAGACAGAGACAGGTATCCTATGTGACTAACATCATGACAGATTAACAAAACTAAAAAAAAAGTAGATAGTTTGCTTATGAAGTGATTATTACCCTATTTGTGTTTTTCCTCACAAAAGACTAGCCCTACCTTTCCATGCTGATCTATTGAATCAGAAACTGTAAGTTCATCTGACCATCAGTTAACAAAAGCTATAGTCTTGTCATATGCCATTACTCTTTATAAATATCATAACCACCGCACACAGCACTGTCTTTTTGCGCTTTTTCTGACACTGATGTGTAAAACTGTACATTGGGCATTCAGATGATATATTATATATTTTTCTATGTATTTCTATATGGCTATATCCAGTGATTAATTCATTTTTGATGTCATTAATTGTTCATTGAGTAATGCCATGAGAGTAGGACAACTAAAGAATTTTGTTAAAAAAAAAAAAAGATGACCATCATTTGTAAAACAATATCAAATAGTGTACTTTAAAGATGACTGAAAAGGGAGCTGCAGTGATGGTATAGATAAACTTAACTTGGCCTTCTTTCTCACAATGGTCTAATATTAACAGCATCAACAGCCAAAATATAGATTTCCCATTTAGATTTTAAACGCAATTATGGAGGTATTCAGGTGGTATTTGCTTCCACAGTATCGGTTGAGTAGGAGTGGAGCTTCCATAGACAAAAATAATGCACAGGATCCTCCTAAGTCTTTGGTGCTGAGCCAAAACAAACACAGTCAGAATCATGAAAACACCCAAGTTGGCTCAGTTTTCTGAATAGACATAAAGTGGTTCTCAACTATTTCCTGACAAATATGCATTTCAATCATTTTATTGAAAGTGTTTTTAAAACCGTGCCCAATAACATTGTGAAGGCGAAGGCTGAGTGTAGTTTCCCACAAAAGCAAAGCTATTATACAGTGGTGGAAACGAATTCCAGAATTCAGAATTTACTTGAGTAAAGTATAAAGGTGTACAAAGTACACTACTCATACAGAATGTCCCATTTCAAACATCCAAAATGTACAGTATATACAGATAGGGCTGAAGTGTATGTTTTTTTGTTTTTGTTTTATTTATTCATTTATTTTGTTTTTTAATGATCTACAAGATGACTAGTAGGCAAGTAAAGTTTCATATAATTGTAGTTTAGTAAAAGTACAATATTTGGCTGAGATGCAGTTACCGTAAAGGTACTGAGAATTTGAATTGCTCTTCACCACTGCTATTATAGCAAGCTAATGCTTTTGTACAGTGGTGTATTATTTCCAGTGGTGGATATCTCACATTCTAATGAAAATCCCCATATCAATATTTCATTCAACTTCTTTTTTGATTTTTGTTTTTCAAATGAACACATAATGCATATTATGGTATGGTCATGACTTTGACAGTATACTATGCTTTTAAAGTGATGATGGCTATTCTACGAAAACTCTATCAGTGTAGTGCATTGGCTTTGCAAAAGAACAATATACTCTATTCCTTGTTCAGGAGATGTTGAGAGTTCAAACTCTCACCACGAAAAGCTCTCGCATAATTACAGTTAGAGTCACATCAACCATTAAAATAATGGTTGATTATATGTCACAAACAATTGTGCTTAACAATTTAATTGTGTTTTTGTCATTGAACATTTGGAAAACTTCGATACACTTAAAGTACACTTCTATTTGGCTTTGAGGCTTCATACAAATGATCACAGGGCAGACATATTTAGTCACATTCCACTTTCAAATACTATAAAACAATTGTGGAAATAGGAAATAGAAGCTTACGTTGTGTACAGCTATTTCTGCCATTTTTTAATATTTGAAAACGTATGAACATTTTTCAACATTGGAACAATGTTGACCATTGTGCAAACTAATTGTGATTTTCTGGTTTGGTCCCCGGACCACCTGTGGTCCTTGAGAGGTTCCAGGTGGTCCCCAGGCTAAATGATGGAAAGTTGGTTAACCAGGTACAACTATTTGAGAGCGTAAAAAGATTTTAACTCTCGAGAGTGTAAACATGAAACCAAATGGACCTGCAAGGGTCCATTTGGTTTCATGTTTACACTTTCGAGAGTTAAAATCTCTAATGTGAATTAGCCCAAGTCTACACAACTAGAGAATGATTAATGGTCATTTTGATCTGTGTGTGTGACCATTTTGTTTCCCAAATCCAGCCTGGCATACAAGGAAAATGCATCTTTAGTTTTGGGGTCTGTGGGCCTAAAATGTCATCAAATGGTGGTCCGTGGCACACATTATGAATAAATAGTGGGCCCTGGTATCAAAAAGTTTGAAAACCACTGCTATAGGTGATTGTGTTAATAATTGTGACAGACCGAGTTACATGTTTGTTGCCCTACAAAGCCAAAGAGGTAGTAACTGCTATAGTGAAACTGAGAAGAAATATTAACTGACTACAATGTTTATCTCCTGTCATGTTACTCGTACAGAAGTCGATAAGTGTATTATTTAGCAGTATTTATGGATAGTTTGCTGATGAGTGATGACATAATATTATAAAACCCTAATCACAAACTTTGATCTTTTTTAAATCATGTAGCTGCTGCAGTTTGCCCCTGTGTGAGTGTTGCCTGTACACAGTACATCCTTGGTGTTCGTTTAACTCCTTTGTACACACACTAATGGATAAGTTATGGATAAGTTAAATCAACACTAATGGATTTCTACTACGTACAAAACACTCCACTCCCCACTCCCTGCTAATTGAAGTCTATTGTTGGTATATGGAAAGTACAAAGATATATCAGAAAAATATACACATATATATTTATGGTAACAAGTGAATGTATAACTGTTTTATTATTGGTGCAAAAGTGTATAAAATACGATCTCAAGCCCTTTGCCTTATTTCACACTGCCAATCAAATGGTGTATTTCAGGAAGACATTCTTCAGGTGGTTGATTTTCTTTCTGATGAGTGTCTAACAAATAAACTGTCTTTAGCATTTTTCCATGTGCGTCTTTAATTTCTCAGACGATTATTGGGAGTTTGCCTGTGATCTTTCCACCACATTACACAGTCATTCCAACTCATGAGAATAAGATTGGATGTTTATTTGAAATACTGCATATACATAACATCTTTCTAGAATATTTTGATTTAGTCTTGTTTTTGAACACAAGATCACTATGTAAGCCATGCAGAAAGTGCTTACATGCCTGTGTCATACATACTGTATTTGGGCATATCTGACCTTACCCAAGTACTAGTCAAGAAAATTGTCTTAGTCAACAAAATGATATTATACTGTGCAAGGGTTTAAGGCACAGCAGGTTTCGCAAATTAACTTTGGTTACTTAGCATGTTGGAATATTCCTTGTTTTTGTGAGCTCCTTTTCTCCCTTTAAACCTGACTAGAACTCTGAGCTTCAAAGTGATGCTATAGTTCATGATGAGCAGCACACAACAGCATTCATTTACAAGGTGGTGACCCTGCATCAGCAAGGTCTCTCAGAGACAACAAGGATTCATTTTTGCAATACTGAATGTAATTACATTTTCAATTCAAATATATTTGCCTCTGAAAATTTAATTAAAATCTTTGCCTCTGAAGGTCCCCAGCATAAATATTTTTAGATGCCAAATACATATCAATTTGAGGAACTATCCAGGAACACTTGACTAATTAACTAAGGAATACAACAGACGAATGATACAACAAGCTGCCATTGCCGTAGAGTGGTTCCTCTCACCAAAAGTATAATCATATGTCCCACAGTGACATTATCAAAGAAAAGCACCTCAAAGCAGGTGTGGGGCTAAATCTCTCTGGATCGATAAGGATTTGGTCAGAATCAGTTGTCTCTATAGTACAGACTGAGTCTTATCCATTATGCAGACCATCATGGAGGCATGTTAATCAATCCAAACTCATCCATTTCAGAACTTAAGCCCTTCAGTGCCACTTGGAGCCACATCCATCATACTTTGGTGCTATCTCACATGAATTAGCTTACATTGACATATAATCAAACTTCAACGAAAATAGCAGATATACAGTACTGCATCACAGCGTTTTTAAGCAAACTTGCAGAATGGCTATTTTCAGCATGCAACTAAATGTTTGAATCAGCCATTACCATGCCATCAAAGTCTGACAAAACACATTTTGACATATTAAACTGTATATTTAGCTGACTCTTTTCTCCCTAAATTAAAATGTATCGTTCATGGTTAGCTATTCCCTTATGCTCAATAAAACAACCTTTCAAAGACAACAAGTTACATGCGTAATAAATATAATTAGGAGAATTGGTGCCGTTTATAAGCAAAATATGGTTCATATAATACATTCATGATAATAAAATACAAGGGGTGGGGACCTTATTATTATTGCTGTCGTCATCTTCATCGTCATCATTGTTGTTATTGTTGTTATAAATGAAATTCAAGGGATAGGTTTAATCTGGGAGCAGTACACCTATACATAGGGGTTGTTTTTAAGCCCCCAGTGCAGTGCAACATTCCATTTAAACTGTCCAGTACACCACATACTTCTATTGTTGGTAACTGTGCTATAGTTTCGGGGAGTATCATCAGCTTTGGGATTTTATGCACAGGGCCTGTTTTCTGTCCCTGGCCAGAGGCTTGTTTCCATAATGTAAACTATTCAAACATCTAGGTAAGAAACAGCACAAATAACAATGGACAAATCTCCTGTTATTTTTTGTTTTTGTATAAACTTAATAATAATTTGACTCAAAAACAAAGGAACAGTGTATTTTGGCGGGTAATGACATTGGGCACTTGCTAAATGATGCTCAGGTTTTTAGTTTCAAGATTGATTTAAACCAAATTGATCCCATTATACATTTCTCTCTAAGTATGTAGGACTAGTAGCATGCCAAAGTTTGTGCTGTTGCGATTAAGAATACATTGGGCATTTAAGTTAGATAACTCAGAAACTACAAAACACTTCAAAGCAAAAGGTTCCAGCATGTGTCTCCACAATAAGATGAATTATAAAAAGTGCAAATGGACATTGTAGGTTAAAGTGTTTTTTTGACATGCCATTGACGCCATTATACATTTCTCAAATTTGAAAGCACCATATTTCTAAAACTATGGAATGTTGAACTAATAGTATGCCAATGTTAGGCATTTAAATTAAATTATAAACTCAACTACAAACTACAAAACAAAAAAATGTAGAGTTTCCAGATGAAAAAATATTTTTGATGTGCGAAAATCTGCCACTGACCCCCATTATCAGCTATAGGGAAACTATGAATAAAATGAAAACTGTAGTTCCTGGTTTCGGACATCATCAACAGACCCTTTTTCACTTTAATCAGTCTGTGGTGTAAGTGGAAGCAAGGACCACATTTCTACTGCTCAAGAACAACTGGCGTAAATCTAGAGATACAGCAACAAGCACAAACAAGCATCTTTAACTCCTTGTCAAATCAGTCCTGCTTCAAAGCAGAGGTTCCTAAGTTACCACTGGTACTACCACTGCTGATACCTGAGCCAAGGGCCGGATCTAGGCATGGGCATAGGGGGGCAATGCCCCCCTAAATGCTACCCTCCATATTTCAAATTATAGTGCTTACAGTATATTTAAAATGCTTTGAAATACTACCATACTAACTAACTACAATTGTGGCACCACTAACCCAACAACAACTGATGTTATTATGGATGCTTACTGCACTTGCCTAATAAAAGTCCTGTAATGGAAAATGGTATGGGACCGATAAAGCCCCATACCATTTTTGCCTGGGAAATGTTACATCCGGGTCTGCTTGAGCCCCTCTCTGGTGGTACTCAAGAGTCACCCAACAAAAGTGGAATGAAATATTCATATTACTACAGGTAGCTCTTCTGACCAAGCAATTGGTTGAAATAGGCTCTCAGCCGTGCTGAAATGGAGAAATGAGCATGACAGCACAACTAGCCGAATATTTGAGAATGGATTAATCACCTTAGAAATCAGATGTACTGATGAGTGATTAGACACTTTTAGCAGCAGCATTATTGGCTTAGGAATGCAACAAAAAGTGTTTTAACTTCGGTTATACTTTCCGAGGTGGTATTTCAGTATGGTTGGGAACCATACTGAAACCACATTGGCCAGATGAGATCAGCAATCTATAGATGAAGACAAAACAACTACCAGCGCACCTGACGGAACTGGGACAAAGATGGAGTTGGAACTGGCACACACTGCACAAACCGGTGTCAAACAGAATCTACCTCTAATTAAGAGTGGTGATGAGAGATATTTGAGTTGTGTTGTATGCATGCAGAACAAGATGACACCAAGCAGTGTCGAGTTGATTGTCAAGTGTATACAGTATGTGCTCACGCAGATGAGAGTGACTCACTCAACAGTCAGTCAGATAATTTTCAGTTCCATAATCATAACAGAACTGGTCGCAGTCTCTTGAACCCTGGAGGTCTCTTGTTGATGACCTATGCTATACCCTAGTAAGTAGTAAGTGGTGTCAGGTGTGAATTATCCTTGAAATCAGGGTTAAATAAATCCCTCTTCAAACTTCAATCAAAATATTATAGTGTGTAGGCTATTAGATTGCAGAGCACAGATTGCAAGCACAGACTTTCATATTGCTGTTGAAGTTGGTTATAACAATAGAATTTGAAATGCAGATTTCTCTCTGCTACAAACAACAGCTGCTCAGTGCCACGATAAAAAACAGGCAAATAGACAAACAAGACAGACAAACATACAGATAACTACAATGTAAATGGAAAAATAAATGTGAGAGTGCATGCTGTATACACATGAGCACACAAGTGCATCAAGTAAATGTGTGGAGACACGCAACAGCGTTGCCACTTGCCACCCATGTTAATAATACACCCTTGAATGCACACAGCCCCCCCAAAGATTTACGCAGAAATGTATTTCATATTAATATGCCTAATCAGAAATAGAACCACATTATTGCAAATCTTTGCTTCGAATTCCTCAGCTTAGGCAAGACTGCATAATGTTGGGGGAGAATCAAGGCGTTCTCTCTCAGTTCTGAACCCTCAAGATGATCCAGCGGCAACTCATGCGCTCACCTCAAAGCACGTCAACACTTCCTTGCGCGCTAATGAGGTGAAATGGATAGCTTTGGTTCTTTTGTTTTTCCAAACACAGTTTTAGCATCCCCCAAAAGTGCTCCCGGAAAGCAGGGCCTACAGCCTGTATATACCAAAGCAGTTGTGGAAATGAGGCATGAAGGCTTCGCACAAATTTCCCTTCAAACTCTGCACAGTGATCAATCTGATCATGCAGGCGCGCGTAAGCAGAACCGTGTGTGTGCGCGCACGCACACACACACACACACACACACACGTAAATGCACCCAGACAGACACACACAATCGCTCGCACAGAATGAATCTACAATTGAGCAGTAGTAAAACATGCATTATTTTCAGACAACCTCCCCTTAGTTTTCATGCCAACACATCCAAATAATATTTCCTCAAATGTCAGAGGAATTCATTTAGAAGCAGACAGGTTGAATTTCTACTTTTGTTTTTGGCTTTTTTCTGTCCTCAGGTTGTAGGTTGAAAGTAATCTGACAGGATAGGATAGAGATGGAGGACATGCAGCAAAGGCCGTGGGGATCAGGAGTCGAACCCAAGGTGCCAGACAGTTGAGCTAACTGTCCAGGCCTGATCCTGATCTGTGTTTTTAGCTCATGATCCGATCGATAATTTGATTTTGAGCATCTGCCGATACCGTTTTTCCCCAATCATATACATATAATCAGATACATATGTTTTAAAGAACACATTTACGCCATATCACAACAGCACAATATTCCAAATCACAGACATTTTCCAGTCTAATATCATGCATGTCCCATTGTCCCAATCACTTTGTTTGGCTCCAGAAAACCAATTCCGATCATGTGAAAATGACGATTTCCGAAGACTCTGTCTCTGATTGGGATAACCCTAGAGCCCAGGCAACAGTTTCTTTTAGAGCAGTTCCAGGTGTTCCCCAGGCTAAAATAGTGTAAAAATGAAACCAAACGGACCCTTGCGGGTCCGTTTGGTTTCATGATTACACTCTCAAGAGTTCAAATATTCATTATCTGAATTAGCCCAAGTCTACACAACTAGATAATGTAGAAGAATGGAATTTTTTATCTATTTTTGCCTGTTTTGTTTCCATAATCCAGCCTGTTATTGTGGACAAAAGCAAAAATAAACCTTTATGGGTCTGTGGGGCTAAAATGTCCTCAAATGGTGGTCCGTAGCTCAAATGATGAATAAATAGTGGGCTCTGGTATCAAAAATGTTGAAAACCACTGTTCCAGAGGATACTGTACACATCTGATAGGGACGGCTTGGATAGGAAAGCTTACTGTGTATTCAGAGCTCTGCAACATGCAAACAATCTGACAGAAGAGAAGCAAAATGAAATGTGCAAGATGTTGGATGTCTGTGAAGGACGTGCACAACTTCATCGCCGCAGGGATAAAGTACATGATGCCTCCCCAGCACATCAGCCGTCCTCCCATTTGGTTAACTGTTCTGGCCTGGCTTACCATCAAGCTGTTCTTTCTGGGAACGGGCCCCAAAGTAGCATTTGGCAAGATGAGAAACAGAGCCCACTGATAATGTCAGCATTATTTCTGAGAGAAGGGGCTTTGTGAAGTATGGATTTAGCAGAGGGTAATCTGCGGTCTGTTTGATGGGATATATATTTTTTGCCGTATCTTGCAGTAAGCGAGTAAGGTCATATCATGGTTACAGAATCCGTGCCAAAAACCGATCTGTCTATACATACTGAAGTGTCCTTGACTTTAGGATGAGCCTCGGCACAGTGGCTGGTTCTACACTGTAAAAATGTGAGGCTATACAGTGAGAGAGAAGAACAGTAGGTGGTTTGGTGCTTTAAAATCCAAAAGAATCAACTTTGATTGGCATGCATTCATAGACAGGCAGTGTGTGTGTGTGTGTGTGTGTGTGTGTGTGTGTGTGTGTGTGTGTGTGTGTGTGTGTGTGTGTTGTGTATAATATTGTATATAACCACATGATGGCAGCACTGCATCACTCTGAAAAACTGACATTGCTTTTCAAATCAATGATAGGCCTACCTTAAAGTGTATGCACATTGCACAAGCACAGATGACATTGTCTCTAACTACACAGCAAAATATTTAGTATTAACGGGGAATTCCGCCCATTTTCAATATTTTACAACGTCATGAATATACCTTAGAGATGTTTCCTCATTCTGTGTTTCCTAGAAATGGAGGACTGAAAAAACTCATTAACATGGTGAAAACCCACTTGATGACATAATAGAGTTGTTTTTCACCATGTGAAATGATTTTTTCTTTTAGGATCTATTTTTCTGAGATTGTACAAATGGAACCAAATGGACCTGTTAGGGTTCATTTGGTTCCATTTGTACAAAATCTCTTAAATGGGTGGAATTTCCCCTCTAATTTCTCTATTTATACTCAAAGCGTATGAATGTAACCAAATCGACCCGTACACTGTGTGAGTTCAATTAAGACTCCGATTTCACAGTGTGCGGTATAAGCCATGTTTTCTATAGCCTTCATTACGCTTGTCTTTTCACACTAAAAAACGCCTATGAAATTCCCAGCGCCAGCTCTAATTACGGTATACGGGGCTGGCATTGACATGAATTATGCAACGGCTTTAATGAACTTGAATCAATAAACACAGGATCTATAATTAAGCCAGTCACGCACGCTGGTGGGCAAAGAACAGATCTCTAACCTTGAGGCTACGCTGCTGCAGCTGGATTTCCACTGTGTTGGCAAAGCTGCTCGGAGCTGTCAGAAACATTTGGCCGATAAAGTGACGCTTCTGTCGTTCTTCAGCGACTGTATGGAAAAGCTACTTTCTCCACCAATAACAACAATGTCGTGCTGTCTATGTATATTTAATGCAGAAGCACATTTCGGGATGACGTGAACATCTGGGACAGACAGAGGGTGGGAGAGGAAGGTATATGTACAAAGACAGGGGGATAAAGGTGGTACTAGTGTACGCAACTTAATAATGTTCACAGGAGCACAAGTACGCCAGGCGTTATTGTCCTTTTGACGTTATTGCACAACAGTACCTCTGTAGCAAACTGCTAATAAAGTATCCGTTCGATTAATCGCTCACATCATACTCTGGGGTACGAAGTACACCATCATCATAACCTTTATGTAAATTCGGAAATACAGTTGAGAGCAAGCCCTCATTTTCAATGACACCAATAAACATCCACAATGGCTATCAAACACAGGATATGAAGTTAACTTGTGCTAGTAACTCAGGTCTCCTGTGTGAAAGTCCAAAATCTTAACCACTAGACCAAAGGGACATCCTGGTCTGGGGGCAAATACTAGACTTTTGGTGGCCATCACAACATAGGCTGTAGACACCTGCTACATACACTAGCACATACCTGATTGTGAATGGTAGGATGTCTTGGTGTCATCTTGTTGTCATGGTGATGGGTGGTGCATGGAGTTGGATGCGCATCATCACTAGTGTACCCTTCGGATCCTGGGATGTTTTGGCCTTACACAATACACCCTATAAAGAAGAATGGAAATAATATAAAAGATACAACTAATTAAAAAGGAACCTTTAGAGTCAAAACGTCCCTAGAGTGGGTCTGATACGGACCAGCATTTTGGTCCAACGAAGAGCAAATGTAAGGTGGGGCCATATCCCTGAGATCGCCTTGAAAATAAACATAAGCCAGTGCTTTTCATGCCTTTGGGAGGCATGTCAGAGGGGATAAGCCAGTTATTATCATAAAGTGTACAATGACGGGTACCACCACAACTCTCACCAGTGATCCGTCTTAGGGCTGAATGGTACACAGTGTCAAGTTTCTTTAAAATAGATGGAGGAGCAATCCTATAAATACAGTATAGACCTGCGCAGTGACGTCACCGCCCGTTCCAGAAACGGATTCCCCATTCATTTTTCTCATAGACTTTTCGAAAATAATTTATTATTTTATATAAAGACGATTACGCCGCAGACAAAGCCAACTCGGGTCGTGACGAATCATGATGGCACACACAAACTTTTGGGACAATCAAATAATTTCTAAGATGAAAAACGAAACAAAAAGTCTTGTACCACGGTGTTTTCTACTTCTTGCTAATTAGATATTATATGACAATATTCTGTTTGTTGTCATGATTTGTCACGACCTGAGTTGGTTTTGTCCGCAGCGCAATCGTGTTTTTATTAACCATTTTCGAAAAGTCTATGAGGAAAATGAATGAGGAATCCACTAGTGGAACAGGGTTGGTGCCGTCACTGCACAGGTCTATATACTTTAAATTGTGCAGACTTGAGTAAGCAAATATATTACTGACTAATGTGCTAGAGGTTCTGTATTCAAAAATGTACTTGAATGAACACAAATCTACACCACAGTGTAAATTCTTATTTGTCTTATTTCTTTGTCACATGAATCTTATATGTAGTTTAATTTGAAAGTCCAGCGAAATACAACCAGACCCACTAGCTGGGCTGAACTGTATGAGGTAATCACCATGCAAGAACTGGGCACTAAGTAAAGCTACAGCCTGACCTTTGATCTTCATCCTAGAACAGGTGGTCCGGTGACCACCACACTCTCAAAAGTTAATACTGTATATTCATCATCTGAATTATCTTAAGTCTACACAACTAGAAGATTGATGGTCGTTTTGAGTTTGACTGTTCTGATTTCAAAATCCAGCCTGGAATTGTGGACAAAAGCAAAACAAATCTTTAGTTTTGGGGTCTGTGGGGCTAAAATGTCATCAAATGGTGGTCCGTGGCTCAAATTCTGACTAAATAGTGGGCCCTGGTGTGGAAAAGGTTGAAAACCCCTGTCCTAGAATAATAAATGGTGTGATCAGGTGAACAGAGTATCAACCACCACAGGAATGTTAAACCAATTGATGTATGACCATCAATATCAACCAGCTTTATCATGTACAAAGTAGAGCCCGACTCTACGATACGATATGATAACCGATACGATATACAAGGTATATACGTTGTCAATTGTGCAAAGATTTTATGCTGATATGCAATGGTACAGTCACATTGGCAGTAGTACTGGCAAACTGCTATATTTCTTTTTTTAACTTGTCAAGTTGTCAAGGAACAAATGAAGTAGAGTGAATAGTGACACAGACAAGCACAAATCAGTCCAACTCTCCCGCAACATTGGCAAACATTGTAGCAGCTAGTAACACGCACTGTGCACTTAAAAACTCTATCAGTGACACTTCACAGATATGATAGGACCACCGACAGAAGGAGGACCCTCCGATATGACCCTCGATCCGATATACCGATTCTATCGTTTTATCGTATCGGGCTCTAGCAAAGCATTAGACGACATTAAATGCACACATTGCGCATGGTGCACATCACACTATTGTCCAAATTAGTGCCCCTCTCGATCCTCTCTAAAATAATGGTCATAGGAACATGAAAGCACTTAACCACTGTAGTGATATACGCAGCACAGCCCCAGCTACCAGCTCCCAGCCTGGGATTGAACCCCAGTTCTCCCACTCAGCCATGCAGGCCTTAGCTGGGAGCTACGCTATTATAGAACATCAGAAATGTAAATCAGCCGACCACTACTCATACCCCCCACCAACACACACACACGCACACGCACGCACACCACACACACACACACACGCACACGCACGCACACGCACACACACACAAAGACACCCGCACACGATTCCGACTCACGCAATCTGAACAGTCCCTGAATGGAGCTTTGTTGTTCTTTTTCTGTCAAGCTGAAGGTGTTGAAAGTTGAATCGTCTCACCACACAATCTCATCCCATTCATCCTCAACTTTTGCAAGATGCTCTTCAAAGGCACACTGAATATATTTAACGGGAGGGGGGTATATAAGCTGTCATTGTCAGTGGGCGCAAAATGGTGAGCCTGCCTATTGTGTATATTCCAGTTTTTTAAGGGGAATTGAGGTCTCAGTGATCCTACTTCACTCAGTCACGAGTCTGTAGCTGATGCTCTTCTTGGGGATGTTAAAACAAAAAAATAGACAAGGACACTTAAAAAGAAAACAGAAAAGAACTTGTCCACTGCCCAGGCATTTTATTTTATCCTTTATGTCAGTGGTTTTCAACCAGTGGTGTGAGGACCACCAGTGGTCCTTGAAAGGGTTCCAGGTGATCCCCTGGCTAAATGATGGGAAGTTGGTTAACCAGTCTATGCAACTTTTTGAAAGCGTAAAAATGAAACTTATGCGGGTCCATTTGGTTTACAATCTAGTTAGTAGTTAGAGATAAAATATTCACCATCTGAATTAGCCCAAGTCTACACAAGATGAATGGTCATTTTGATCTGTTTTATTTCCGAAATCTAGCCTGGTATTGTGGACAAAACCAAAATAATTCTGTCGGGCTAAAAACCCCACAGAATTATTTTGGTTTCGATGACATTTAATGTCATCAAATGGTGGTCCCTGGTGTCAAAAATATTGAAACCCACTCCTTTATGTAACCTTGTTCTCAGGGTGTAGGGACCAATTATCGTGGTGCAGTGGTACCTCCACTTTAGAATTACTAACCCACCAACTATGAAAGTTTGTTGTAATCCCCAGAAAATATTAATAATTAGTAGCAGTACCAGAAATTTCACTTTCAAAGTAGTGAATACAGTAATACTCTCTGGGGGGAAAAAATCTAAACTGAATAACCAAAATGAATTTATTCTGTTTGTAGTGTAGGCCTATGAGAGTGTGTGCAGGTGTGTAGAGAAAATGATAAAGCAACCTGATCAACCTGATCAATTTCAAACAGTAGGCCTATACTAGCTCACTGCTTCGGAGTCAGACTCAGAAGCAGTGGAGCTCTGGACCAGAGCTATACCACATGGCTTGAATAAAAACCTTAAACTCAATTGCACTGTTCAAAAAAGTCAATTTGAAATAAATGTCCTTTAGCAAACCCCTATATTATGTGACCCACCTAAACAAGATTCAGAATTCACACGTGTCCAATAAACCTAAACGCTTGTATTTGGCCCAAATAATACTCGGCCCTGATGAGTACCGACAGAGTTACATAACAGCTCTCATTTGCGCCGCCTTCGTTGAAAACAATGTAATTCAAACTACAGTTTGTCCCTCTTTCAGGCTGCAACTCAAGGCGCTCAATTTTGCGACCCCTCAATGTCGCAACATTTCGGCTGGTTCGAGTATTATTTGGGCCGAGCCTTCATGTCTTTCCTTTTACTCACACTTCCTTACGAATCACGACAAAGTTTCACGAGGACTCCACAGCTCAGCTGGCGAGTGAGGGAATTTTCCACGGAGCATGTTCTCCATGCAGCTTTGTATAGCGACCGTCCGTCCCGTCGCCGGTCCAGTTTCACGTTTTAAACTAGGCTACAACTACAGGCCGCGGTGTGTACACACACACACACACACACACACACACACACACACACACACACACACACACACACACACACACACACACACACACACACACACACACACACACACACACACACACACACACACACACACACACACACACACACACACACACTACATGACATGGCTACATTGTCTCCATCCCTGCCGGAGGAGGATGAGGAGGCGACACGCAGTTATAAAGTAACACGAGAAGCGTCACAATGTTGCAAACAAGCCCAACATCCGCACAACAACAACACCACCGCCGTCGTGTACGACTGGAGTGCTTCTTTGTTTCGCATCACTTGGCGGATTGGATTTGAAACATTATAACGACGTGCCGTTTCACAGCGGCGGTCACCAAACCGAAAGACGTGTTGACATTGTTCAGTTCACAACTCACTGTGACAGGAAACAAAACGGTAACAGGAGAACTCGGGCCAAACACCAAAAACTGTCCGTTCCTATGAGATAAATTATAAAATGGGACTGTACAACAGTTTTCGGCCCGACACTTGACTTATAAATGATTGTCCCAATATGTAAAAGTATTTCGGGCTACAATAGGCTACACTCCATTGTTGACACAATTAAGTGTCTTTTTCCTTCTTACAGTAAAACGTCATGCCGTGGATTTCTCTGGCGGGATTTTATAACAAGGAAATCCCGTTTTGTATTTCCTTGCCAATGGAGAGTAACAAAATAAAAGCTCAGCAGTAGCCTACACAAAAACATGTAGGCCTACGTTACATAGATTATTCAAACACACGATATTCTACATTTATTTAACCAGTAAAAACGCTAAATTCTCTTTATCAAGTGTGAAATGGCCAAGAGAAGAGGCAAAATAAGTAACATAAATAGTAACAATAAATAGCCTACCGGCAGTAAATAACAGGACACCAAGTTACCACCAGGATACCACAGAAGCTCAATTCAGAACATCTAATAATGTCACAAACAAAGACTAATATATAAAAATTAATAAAAGAAGAAAAATAAACTAAAAAGCAAGAGAACACACATACAGTATGCGATCAAAGCAGGAGCAATATTTGGGAAGTGTGGCCTAGGCAATCCTTTTAAATAAATGGTAAATGGTGCATCTCCTGCACTGTATAGCACCTTTATCAGCGGAAACCATGCAAGGCATAACCAGCACATCAGGAGCAATTGATTTAGGCCTAGATTTTCATCACCGCTAAACCCCTTATCCCTTAACTTCTTTACCTTTTTAAACTATTAAAACACATTGAACACATTGCACATTGAACTGTTCCCAAAGGTTTTAAAAAATATTAAGAAAGGGATAAGGGGTTTGGGATCAGGGGTTTAGCATATAACGAAAATGGAGCCCTAAGTGTCTTTTGGTCAGGGACACATCAACACTAACCTGGAGCCCGGGTTCGAACTGGCAACCTTGCGTTCACCATCCAATGACTCTACCCCTGAACCCCCGCCACCCCAATAAAATGAAATAAATAAAATTAGAGCTCACATAGCTCAGCCAAGCATTTGAAAGTTGAGAAAGTTTTGGACAAATTAAGAACAAATGTAAATATAATAGAATATAATATACCAATATTGCACAATGCGATGTCAGAATACCAACACACTATAAGGTGTACAGCGTACAGCGATGTGTTCTATAAGGGGAGATGGTTATGAACTTCAATGCTGCATGAAACATGGGCTCAAGTTTTAGAGTTGAAGAACTGGCAAAACAAGGACAAGATCGGATTATGGTTGACTTTAAGGGGGAAACAGTACCTGATAACCTTCATGGGGCCAGTCCAATTTGAATCTGATGACTCTTCTACTATCATTTTACATTTTGGTCAATACAGCCATCTTTACATAGATGTGCCCACTCTTTATTAGTTGCGCTTTGCACACAATTTACATCTGTCTGTAGACTATGTCTGTCTGTCTGTATTCCATGTAAAATAGTAAAATACTTGATTGATCCCACACTGGCAGGTCCATGGCGTCTGGATGGACATCGCCTCCACCCTTGGGAAGTCCCTCAACTGCTGCTACAGGCATATGTTGTTGGTGGCACTTGGCATCTCCTGGCAGGAATATGAACAACACCGTCCTTCACAGTGAGCACCCAAGGGTTGGTGACACGGTAGCAGCAGATTGCAACTGCCAGGTCATTGCCAGAGTCACCCAGAGCTCAGGGCCAATCAAGCTCTCCTGTGGGAACCAACTGATGATGAAGCACAGCATGCAGAAGGCACTGTACGCAAGGGTAGTGAAAGAGATGCCAGAGAACACCAGTGAGCTGGCCAGCTTTCAGAAAGAAAGAAAGAAATCTACACGTGCATTAACTTTACCCATTACCACTATAACAGTGGAGCTAAAATTGAGATGCTTTGAGATGCCTGGTATCCGCCTAGCCCTTCCGGGCACAGGTATCCACCAGGATAATAGCAAATTGTGATGTTGAACATGACTATAGAGATTTGTTGATTTGCTAGATGTAGGCTATGGATACAATCTGGGTGAGTAACATCTGCCTCATGATGGAGTTATAACAGACATATCTTCCACTGCCTATTGTGAATGTGCCTGCATTTTTGTACGGAAATCCCAAGCAAAGATTTGAGGCATTTTGTTAAAAACGGACCAAACTTTGGAAGGCAATATTGGCCAATTGGGATGGAATACAGTATTGGGAAGCAGAGAGGTCTATGTTGATCACATGACTATGTAGATAGTGTACCAATTTACATGATGTATTTTATATATGTTTCACTTTACAAAGAAAGAAAAACTATGGATCTTATTAACTTTTTATTCTCTTGAAATAAAGGTTTCAAGAGTTTGCATTTTTTCCCATATGAGATTTGACACTCAAAGTTGTGTAACAATGTGTACACATCGTTTTTTATAGTTTCCAACTGAACTATTTTTTCTACTTTTGTTGAAAATAAATGAAATAGCCTTTTCTGCCCTTATGGCTTCAAGGTCAAGGTAAACTTTATTGTCCACAAGGGAAATTTGTCTTGGGCTAACACCCCTGCTTCAGCCACACATGAAACATAGATGACACACAAAATACAAAACAGAGGGAGACAACATTACACAGTGCACACAGTGTGAAAATCTGGCCAGCCACAATCACTGCTGTTTCAGAGCATCATTCAACATTTTAATAATAGTTGATGCTGGTACAAATGATTTTTTGAACCTGATATACTTCCACTTAGGTTCTTTGTACCTTCTCCCTGAGGGCAGGAGTACAAACTCTCCATTTAAAACATGGGTAGTGTCAGCGACAATTCTTTGGGCCTGTTTTAGTGTGGCCTGCTCATAAATAGACTGCAGAGACGGGAGTTGTCTAACCCCAATGATCTTCCCTGCTGTTTGCACCAATCTGAACAGTTTGGAACTCAGTTGCACTGAGAGGTTACCGAACCAAACTGTGATGCCAAATCTGACCAGGCTTTCTAAGACTGCATGATAGAACACCAACATAATTTTTTGGTCGACACCATGGACTCTGAGGCGTCGCAGGAAATGCAGCCTTTGCTGTAGTTTACTGCAGAGGTTGTCTACATGAGTGTTCCAGGTTAGTGAATTGTCAATCCAGATGCCCAAATGGCTTTCACAGATCGCCTAAGAAGACATCCAACACTTCCTCTACTGCACCTATACCCTTTCAGGAAGAGAGCAGTGCTTTCAATGAATCACACCCCTCTTCCCACTGTGATCTGAACAGTCAGTCTGTCTCTCTCTACCGTCAAGCAGCATGAGTGATGGAAGAGACACCTGCCCTAAACTGCCTCTAACATAGCGAGAGAGCAGGAGAGAGAGGGGCGAGAGTAGAGACAGAGTAGGGCAGAGAAGGGATGGGGGGGAGTGAGCCGCAATGCCTGACGGGAGGAACAACGTGAAGGAGGCAACAAACTCGCAGAGACTATCACTTATAGTGACAGGCCAGGAGGTGCCGTGCTATTAGCAGGCCGCGGGGTTGGCCCGTAGCGCGGCCCGTCCCACCTACGATGGATGGGCCTCTCTCGCGGGACTAAATTAATACTGGGAGTCTAGTGAATTGCTTTTGGAACAATGTCCTCCTAAGGAGCTAATCAGACAGGAGTTATCTAGGATTGCCTGTAGGCTGGCTGGGCTTGGCTGCATTGCACTGTGTCTGCCTGGCGGAGGGGCAGGTGCACCCATGCCCGTTCCGCTCGCTCACTGAGGTTTCATTCCGAAAGCGAGGCGAGATAGTGGAGGTGCCATCCATTTTAACCGTGGTGATGAATTGAGAGAGAGTCTCAAACTAAGGAAATACAATCAGACGCATGTGTTTTTTGTTGAATGGATTCCATGTATGAACTTTTGAAACCATGTAAAGTTGATGATCTTGAACATTGACACATACAAATCGGAAACAGATGAACACTAGAGTCTCTAGCTATTCTGTGGCAGTCTTATGGTTATTTTCTGGAATGTAGAGGAGAAAAAAGGAGCTGACTAAGTATAGGGCCTGGGGGACTCCAGCCAGCTAAAGTATTAAGTATATCATAGGGTTTAAGTGGTTAATGTAGAGACAATCATACCATCACCACTCACTGTGTCTCCAATCACAGGCACAGTGGGAACTGACATTTTAATGTTCATTTGGGCATGGAATAAACAGTATCACACACCACTAGCTGGATCATCTTCCTTCTACCCAGTCTAATGCAGATTCATAGAAATAGTGTAGAATTACCCTCACATGTAAGAGTTATACCCCCCAAAAGATGAGGCCACAGCTAAAACTATGGCCTACCTTAGCTAAATGGGTTGAGAGACTGTCTGGCGATCAGACAGTGTTGCTCTGGGACAAGTGCCCTAGAGCAATGTGGGGGACAAATTTCCTGTACATTGTGCACAACATTGTACAAACTAACCAGCGTCTGTCCTAGCCCCTGCCTTCCGGCACCCCACGATGAATGTTCAAATCAGGCCTGAATACCGCAGTTAGGAATAATGGAAAAGCACCTGGCATTAGTAGATTTCTGTCCTTGTGTCTGATGATGTGTGTGCCGAGTGCAGACTAGTCTGGAAGTCTGGAAGTAACCAATTGAATCCACAGTATTTTCTGTACCGGTAATTCACCCAGGCCACGGTTTCCCACACTTTTCAGCCCACCACCCCCAAAAAATAATTCTGCCCCCAAACAAACTAACTAACTAACTAAATTTTATGCACATGGAAGTACACGAATTGGCATTCATTTTTCTGCACATGTAATGTATTAATCCTAGGGATAGGCTATTGAGATTTTGTAAAGTAACAATCATGGCTAAAATGTATATTTGTATTGATTTCACACCTTTACATTTCACTCATTCTGTTGGTGTGCAAAATAAGACCCAAAATAGTTTTGCGACCCCACCTGTGGCCAGTGTTCTGCAAAAGCATGTGAGATCCCGACACACTAAACCAACACAATGTAGTAGTGCACTTGCATGTGGAATTGGACTATAATGGCCAGATGGCTACTTTACAAAAAAGTGTTAGTGAAACGAGGAATAAATTGCACTGTATGTCTGCAGGAGCGCCCCGCGCCTTCCCTGCACAGCACTCCCCTTCAGCCCTGACAACAGGCCAGCCAGCTCGGCCCCAGAGTTTGGCCCTGAGAGAGAGAGAGAGAGAGAGAGAGAGAGAGAGAGAGAGAGAGAGAGAGAGAGAGAGAGAGAGAGAGAGAGAGAGAGAGAGCCTAGCCTCCAGCTAGGCTTGTCCCCATCACCATGCCTCTCCCCTCCCTCTGGAGGACTGCAAACACATTCATTCATGCTGTGATTCACCACGCAAAACATATACATCACAGGCTAACAGGGCCATAACACCATAATCTGTTAGAATCGAATTCAACCGATACATATTATTGTTCATGCCAAGCTGCTGTGGTTATAATTCTGCAAAGGCTGCAGGAGTACTGCTATATCATACTGCGGCCAGGCCCCTTTGGTGCATGACACAGACTTAAAGAAATCTATCCTACTGACAGACCATACGTCCGTATTTCCCGGGACATGTCCGTATTTCACGTCCTGTCCCGGGTGTCCCGGTTTATTTTTAGAAAATGAGGAAATGTCCCGGTTTTTGTAAAATTACTTTCATTCAGTTCCTTTCCGACACGTCTTTGCTTACATCGGACCAGTAAATCGACAGGCACTAGGGCACGTTCGGAAATTGCGCACTGAGTACACTGAGCAATGAAAACTAATAGGCGAGTGCGCTCCGGCGTGGTATTTCCGAACGTCCCCCTAGCACTGCGCACGATGACGTCAGCCCTAAGCAGGAGCAGCAGCAGGCAGCCTTCGTCAGTCAGTTAGTAGACACTAGACAGCGTGGTTGTCAGTCTCCACTACCATGCCCAAGCGCAAGTGCACGTTTACAGACGAGTTACAGAAAAAAATCCCTGTATTCAGACCGGGGCGAGACAAAAGTATAGCGCTGTGCACTGTTTGCAAAGCAGGCACGTATGTCTCGCTCTGCAATGGTGGTGCAAGGGACCTAAAATCCCACATTGACACAGAAAAACACAAAAAAGCAGTTCGAGGCGATAGTAGCACCTGTTCGATATCTGAATATTTCGTGAAACCAGGGAAAGATGATGCAGTGAATGCAATTACTTTCTAAGTTGTTAATATACAAGAGGATTTTTTGTTAGATATTTTATTTTCATTTTTCCAGAAGACAATTGTTAACCTTTTTCAATAGCCTACAACAGACATTGTTGCATTCATGTCTGAAATTGAGGCTGAGTTTCAGTGTTGCTGTTCAGAGTTGTTAACTTATGACTTTGAAAAGCACATTGTGAAGCACTTTTGACTTTTTGAATAAATGCATTTAAGTAAAACCTTTCACATTGAGTAACAGAAATAATTTGTAATTGAAGTTATTTTTGTGTGTGTGTGACTTTTACTTGGGTGTGTGTGACTTTTACCCCCCCCCCCCCCCCCCCCCCCCGCTAAGGTGTCCTGGTTTTGTCCTTTTAGAATATGGTCGCCCTAAAGAAATCTATCCATACTGTCAGTCAGTACTTGCTGTTGTTCTTTTTATGTAAGAAATAATGGACATAATTATGATCACAAAAGGGGATGTTACACAGCTACGTTCAAGGGTCAGTGCAACAGTAGCAGCAGAACAAGCGTTTATTCCACAATCACTAACATCACAAACAAAAAGCAAAATGCTCACCGGCCTCTTCAGAAATGTTATAATTTTCAACCTCAATACAACACGGAATAATGTGTGTGTTATTATTTGTTATACACACAAATAATGCGGGTTAACCATTCCAATCCCCCATATGGCAGTCATTTAAAGATCATTCTTATAAACGCTGCACTGCTCTGTTTACTGTATATAATTCCAACTCAACGGATGTGATAACGCATCACTCTTCTTTGTGTAGCTGGAACAAAGGCAGAAACAACAAACAAACAAAAAAAAAACATTATTAATGCACAAAACAGTCTAAAAGTTGGCGGGATTGCATGTTGTGACCATAAAATGTCATCAGCTAGCAACCCCAATCCCTGTATCAGCCAGTCTGCTACACAGAGCACTCTCCCTGCTGGCCTGGGGCACTTGGCCATACATGAACACCCTTCCCCCGTTCTCTCTCCCTCTCTCTCTCTCCCTCTCCCTCTCCCTCTCTCTCTCTCTCTCTCTCTCTCTCATCTCTTTCTGTGACCCCCCCACTCCCAAACCCACCCCTACAGCCCCACCCCTACACCCTGGGGCGCTCCGCTCCCTCTCACAGTGTCAGCAGCAGCAGCGTAGAGGCCTCAGTGTCGACAAAGCGGCAGCCCCTTCATAAGACACATCAAACCCAGTCCTCTCTCCGTGCTGCGCTGCTGTGCTGCAAGGGAGCTGGGCTGCTCAACAAAAGGACAGGGACTTGAGTTTCAGTCCCGGGCCATTACCAGTCTCAACAGTCAAAGCTACTAGACAGACAGGCCCCTCGAGGATATACTGTGTGTACACACATACTACACAACTTAACAAATACTCAGCCAACCCCCCCAGACAAGCTCCGCATATCATGACACATGACAGCAGATGGGTGATCATGTACGTCTTTTATACCACTTGAACCACAGCTTGAACTATGTTGTGTGGAAAATAGCTGATCTACATTTTCGGCCATTTTCATCAAAGACAGAGGGGAAACAAGTACAACATATACAGAGGGCTTAAGTGATTACATTAAGGCTGGAGGTTGACGTTACTTCTACTTATGAGGATTGTGGGGGGCAGGTAACACCGGTATCTTGCCCTCAGGACATGTTAACAGTGGTGATAATAATATCTGATGCATGCCAGATGTGAATAGATGCATCTATTTGTTATTGCCAACCGCAAACAGCAACAGTGGCAGCCACTCTGAGACATTCCAGAGAATTGCTAAAGCATTTGCGATACGGTGTACACATTAGGATTCCTCCAGGCTATGTCTCTTTCTGAACAAAGGTTTTGGAACTAAAATCCTGCACATATCCTTCTGTAATTTGACTCCCAGACCACATGATGGCAGCAAAAATAATTCCTTATTCAAATGTCAATTTGACAATTATTGTGTAGTGCTGCTATGTGTGTCAGAGCGACTGTGTGTGGAATAGAACACCAATTTCACTGACTTAATATCTGAGGTCGGCACAACAAAGGCAGCAGCAAAATTTGGACTGAGCTGAAGCTACCAGGGAAGAATGCATGTCTCCCTGTTGTGACCACTCTCTCTCTCACTCTTTGGTGTCTTTACTCTGAAAGCGAAGTTACAGATTTACCTATGATTATGCCTATAGTCACATGCAATCTTTTCCTGATCAGTGTCTAGTTAAATGTGTCTGCCCTACCTGCTCATTCCTGGTTTCTCTCCTGCTGTGCAGACATGCATCGCCGCTGCTGCCTCCCTGCCTTGCTTGCTAACCTGCTGCTCATGAAGTTCTGTAAATCCCACCGCCTCCCTAGCATCCACCTGTAAGACACAAATGAACCCATAAACCCATTGTTAATATCAGAGACAAGGACCATGTGTGCCACTGCTAACTGTTATCCTTGGTTGGACGTAGTCCATGGAAGGAAGTGGAACACGTTATTTCAACCAGTTCCTTTGCTCTCCATCAGAGACCAGGCTTACTACATGTTTTTGTGTGAAAGAACATGTAAACTCCACAGTCAAAAGCCCTTTTGCCAAGACTATGGCACTGATGAAGCAGAGGATGAGACGCCGCAATCGCTGCATCCCCAGCAGGACTCGAACCTGCAAGACCTTCTAGCTGTGAGGCGACAGCACTACCATTGTGCCACCATGCCCCTCGCATTGGAGGGTCTTAATTAATTCCTTGTAATTCTAAGAGACAGGGCACTGACACCAAACTGTGCTTCAACCATGCTCAATTATACAAATATATTCCATATTCATTCTAATTATTGTTTGACTGAACTAAACTTAACAACTGTCTGATTTCCAAGCAATCATACATTGTGGTCATAAACGAAACCATCTTCCACATATTAAAGGGGCTATGTATGCAGGGAACTCTACATGAGTATAGACATGAAAGACATGAAAGAAAAGTGGACTTTATATCAAAAGATATCTCTTCTATTTCCAGTATAAGCATTCCATTGTGAAGCAGAGGTACAGTATGTTTATCTTGTGAACCTAACCCCTAACATTTCAGCTAACAGCCCTGATGTCACGAAAAACATAGGGAGGTGTTCATTCTGTCTAATCTACAAATCAAAATATTCCACAACATCCTGGTGCTAATGTGCGAGTAAGCCATAAGAAGCACTGTTACTGTATAATATCACAGAGTCAGAGGGTGCTGGCTCGGGGGTTATCAGAAGTGTTGTTGTTTTTTTACGTGCAAAACTGGGTTGACACTTAATAGCAACAATAAGCTCTCAGAACAGAACACGCTCACTTTGTGCTCCAATGTTTTTTCAAAAACTTAATTGCTGGTCTCAAACACTTGAGGGAATAGCTGTTCTTGTTAGGTGTTTGTGTGCAACACAACCCCACACATTCTATTAATAAACTGACATCCTTGTTGCTTTCTCTCTCTCTCTCTCTCTCTCTCTCTCTCTCTCTCTCTCTCTCTCTCTCTCTCTCTCTCTCTCTCTCTCTCTCTCTCTCTCTCTCTGGCTCTGTCACTCTCTCTCACACTGTAGCTTTCTCTCTCACTTTCTCACTCTTTCTTTATCTCCCACTGTCTCTTTCTCTCTCTCTCTGAAATAATGAACAATAAGTGTCGCTGCTGCACCTCAGACACATGCTGACATCAAGCAGAATGTCAAATGGCTTGAAGAATGGTACGATTGACAGCAAACCCAGCTCACACAAAGCATGCAGATTACTAAATGCAACTTCTGAATATTCTTTTAAAAAACTTTCTCCACTTTTGCCCCTAGGGGGAGAGGGGAGTGTTGATCTGCTGTGTGTAGCGCTTGAAAGAGGTTCTTGTGAATGCCAGCATTTGGCAGCAGGCCAGGGTGTGACTGACTGCACTGTTTTCACCTCCAAGTATAAAAATGTCCAGATTACACCAGTAATTTATTATATGCTGTATGGTCATCGTCATGGAAAATGTGTTTGATAGCCATCGACCATCGACCTTTTCACCTGTAAACTGTGCATTACCATTAGGTTAGAGCCTTTAGTAAGCACGAATACAGGAAGGCTCGGCCCAAATAATACTCAGACCAGCCGTAATGTTGCGACATTGAGAGCTCAGAAAACTGAGCTCTCAGGGCGCTGTTGCAACCTGAAAGGACAAAACAGGGACAATTCCCCCCAAATTCTGAGACTGTATGAATGTGAACCAAATGGACCCCAACGGGTCCATGTGCTGCTGCCATACCGGGCAGTGAAGAAGTCGTTCAGGATGCTCTCGACCTGTGCTGCCTGCCTCTCTACAACGCTTTTAGGACTTTAGGTCCCATGCCAGCTTATGGGTATAGGCGTTGTTATTGTTACAATAAACTTGTTTCTAACAGCCCAACCAGAAAAACTCACATCAAAGTGCAATACATTTATCCATGTTGCAATATTGCAGCATATGGAAGAAAGTTAAACTTGGCGTTAATGGTTCTGCTGTACAAGATCAGGCTAGTAAAACAGTTAATCAGATTAACTTAATTCATACAAATTTGATCATAACAGCTGGATCTACACATTCTAGGACAGGGGTTTTCAACCTTTTTGATGCCAGGGACCACCATTTTTTCAGAATTTGAGCCACGGACCACCACTTGAGGACATTTTAGCCCCACAGACCCCAAAACTAAAGCTTCTTTTGCTTTCGTCCATCTTCTAGTTGTGTAGACTTGGGCTAATTCAGATGATGAATATGTTAACTCTTGAGAGTGTAAAAATGAAACCAAATGGACCCGCAAGGGTCCATTTGGTTTCATTTTTACGTTCTCAAGAGTTACATCTGGTTAACCAACTTGGCTGGGGACCACCTGGAACCCTCTCAGGGACCACTGGTGGTCCCCGGACCACCTGTTGAAAACCCCTGTTCTAGGACATTAAAACCCAGAACACACCATGGTTCTAAGGTGGTTCTGGGAAGTATGACAGGTCATTGGCACCCCCCCATTGGCTGATCAGTATGGAAAAATCTGTAATAAAAACTAAAACGTGTATTCCTGGCAATGATCATCTAGTGAGTGCAATATTACTTTCTGCATTATACAGTATATCTGTTAAGCCAGGTAGGGATGCTGTTATGCACCTCATCATGATTCCAGATTACAATGCACTGAATGATGCCTGACTGGAAGTTTCCTCACCTCATTGTGAAGTGGGTGTACCATCTGTCTATTAACTAAAACTGCCCGATGCCCAATTAATGTACGCCTACCCATTGGGTTCTAAATATTTGCCGAAAATAGGCCTAAATGTGCCTGTTTCTCCCTGCTGAATACACATACAATAATATTATAATATGACACATTGCCTTTAAATGTGTTAAGTGAGAGCATAGCATGCAATGTCATTACACACCCACTGCATTGGCTAGCCCTCAAGGGAATAGGCATTCTCATAACTACATGTCAAAATCATAGCATATAGGCCTAGCACTTTATCACACTAATGTATATTATTAAATATGGGAACATTAAAAAAATAAAAAATAAACACCTCTGCCACACACCGCGCGCACGCACACACACACACACACACACACACACACACACACACACACACACACACTCACACTCACACACACTCACACTCACACACACACACACACACACACACACACACACACACACACACACACACACACACACAGGCATATAGTATATAAAGTAAAAGATACAGGGGAGGGGAGCATAATGTTGTCCCCTGAATGCCACTTTCAGCAACACTATTAATGGCACCTGCTTTTGGACCCTGGGGCTAAGTTATTATTCTTATAGGGTCATGCATTAATGCATACCCCTCATTAACATATGCGCGCCACGGGAGACATGGAAAATTCTGACTTATTTTCCTTTTTTGTTCATATTTACAGTATAGCATTTCTTGCTCTAGTAGCCTAAGTACACCAAATTAAGCAAATTGATTCAATATTAATTTTACTGCCAAATTCCAAAACCGTCTGTTAATAGTCTATCCAAATTGAGTTGGGAATGGGAGATGCAAAGACAGCCCTTATATCTGAAAGGCCAATTTGAACATAGGGGTCAAATGTGAGTGAAATATCCAGTGTATTTGAGAGTCTGATCTTAGAATAAATAATGTGCCAGCTGTAGATGTCCATTTAGGCTTTGCTATAGTGGGATCTAGACCACTGCATGGTTCTCAAGAGAACCATGGATCCTTGGTGGGGCAGGCAGGGGGTCATCAGCAAAACCAGCAAATATACTATGTGGCTCACGAGGTTGGGGTCGTCGTCCAATCTCTGGGTTGGTGGTCCGAATCCTGGATGTCTACATGTCGAAGTGTCCTTGGGCAAGACGCTCAACTTCAAATTGCTTTCAATGTGCTGGTTGTGCTCTGTATGTTTTTTTTGCTGCAGTAGTTGTGTGAATGGGTGAATGTAGATGTTGAAATAAAGATTTATAGATTCATATGTATTTTGTTGTGTTACCAATAAGGGCTGCCATTGATCTGAACTGAGTGAACTCCCACTGTTTCGTCCTCCCATTGGTCCAAAATTACTAAGCCTATCTCTAACCCTCACTAAAATAGCACGTAGCAGTACTGTGGACACAGTTTTGATTTGGAAAAACTCACTCGAACTGTTTTAATTGACCAAAAATATTGATGTGATTGTTGGATATGAATTAATTACAAAGATTCAAATTAATCCGATTTTTTTTAATCAAGTCCCATATAGGCCTATAAAATATTATCAAGAAGTATAATGAAAAATAGCAGATCCACCTTCTTGCAAGGAGCCAAGTGAAGAATGTGTGAGCTTGTAGATCTGCTATTTTCACTAAGGGTGCAGGCCCTACAGTACAGGTACAGGGGTCCTTTATTAAAGAGCAAGGCTGCATGTAAATCTCCAAGATGACCTATTTCTTCCTTTTCACACAACATCAGCCACTCCGCTAAAATCCATAAATTAAGGAAATTAACTGATGGGGCCCAGGGCAACTTTGTAAGCTATTTAAATCTTTAAATTTACAACATCCCCGCATACTTCATGTAATTGAACTAACTCCAGGGGTTGTTACTTTAATGAGAAAAAAAATCCAGTTTGCCCTCCAGTTTGTACTCCTGGAAACAACAAATCTGTGCCAGAGGCTAAGCTCCATGGCCCGCGAGGGAGCTGCTTAAAGGCTGCTCTGATGTCTATCTAATTATGAGCACTAGGCCTGTATGCATAAAGCTCAGGAATAAAGGCGTTTCTCTCTTATCTGCACACCCTGGCTTACTGCGGCACTCCACTGCCAAATAGCGTGCATATATACCAGGATTAAAAACACTTTATATTACGTCAATCATAAAAGAAAATATGGCGTTGATGTGAAACGCAACTCTTAAATCATCATCCAGCTGTATTTTCATGTTGTAGAGAGACAATAACCAGTTCCTAACACTGGTTGGCGCCAGATAACAAGGAACGAATGTCGATCATCATCTCTCAGTTTGGCTGGCTGGTTGGAGGTAGGCTATACACATGCAGTAATTACTGGGCATCAACTGTGCATCAATTATTCACAGTTATTTACACGCAAATAAACAAACATGCAAATAAATAAATAATCACCTAAGTATGTGCACCTGCGCAGGAAGAGAGGAGCTACGATGATGCTTTTGACTTCATGTAAAAGTGGCACAGCAACACTTGAGGCTATAGGCTATACATCTTCTGTGTAGGTCCATTCAGTGCCGATTCTGGCCTCCAAGGGGCCCTAAGCAGGTTTTTTTTACTAGGGGCCCTGCTTCTCAGGCACTGATTTTGGCCTTTTTTGTTACTTTGGCCATTTTTTGCGGGGAAATACATTATAGATAACTTAATTGTTATAAACCTGGGCCCACCCCAACAAGCGCACGCACGCGCACACACACACACACACACACACACACACACACACACACACACACACACACACACACATTGAGCCGTTGAATTATAATGAAGCCACACACACACACACACACACACACACACACACACACACACACACACACACACACACACACACACACTCCAATGTTTCCTTTTCAAATGAATGTATTTATTGCTACTTCAATCCTGACCAACAACCACAAAACTATGAAACTGTCTCTTATGTAGAGATGTAGCAGGTCTAGAATAGGGACAGATAAGAGTTGAAAATACTTTGTTCACCGTCAAAGTATTGTAGGCTACAGTAACCAACACATTCTGTGTAGTAGCATAATAGTGCCACATAAACATCACAGAGATTCTCTGTGATGTGACTGGCTTCATGAAGTGAACGGAGTTGACATACCGGTAGCTGTCTATATCCATAATACTCATAAGCTTTGGGCATGATAGGAGATATTATTATTGACAAAATACAACAAGCTTGTATCTCTGCCACCAAAAAATAATTTTGTACAACACAACAACAACACACTACCGACAACCCAGCATTTAACAGCACAACAGTCATTCATAGCGTTAGCCTGCCAGCCTACCTGACTGCTGCTGGTCCTTTTTTCATATCCTGAAGTAATGATGTTCTGCGTGGTGTAAAAAACCGCGACAGCGGGCATGATTCAAGTAACGCTGTTTACGGAAGAAGATTTCCCCTCTACGTACAGAACTACCATGCACTAGAGTGGTTACGTTCGCCGCGGTACGTTATTTGCGTAAGCTCCGATTCAATAAACGTACATGCGCCCGATCTACGCTATTTGCGTAAATAACAGTTCTTTCAATTAGTTTTTTACTCGGAGCTGGCGGGGGGCCTTTGGGGAATCGGGGGCCCAACGCAGGCTGCGTAGTCTGCGTATAGGAAGAATCGGCGCTGGGTCCATTTGGTTCCATTTGTACACCATCAATTAAGTTCACTTAACATTGATTTTATAATTTAAATTGGGCGGCACAGAGGTGGCTCTGGGGGTCAAAAAACTAATGCAAACAAACAAAATCTTTTTCGTTTTCAACTGGGGGTCCGCAGGCTAATTAATGAGTAGGCTATCACATTGACATGAAAAAAGTTTGGGACGTCTGTGTAGCCCATGATTATGTCTTTTATATATATATAAGCCTATAGGTACGAGGAGGGGGTGAACAACAATATTCAGCCAGAATCTCTTCCATTTTCTCCAGCTTTCTCTTCTTCCAGTGCCGCTTCTTGCTTTATAGTTGCATACAACAAGCTTCCATTCCAGAGTCCTTGCAGACATCTCCATCTATAGCCGTGTAGCTGAGCTCTATAATTGAAATGGCTCGTTTAGCTGCGGGCAGGTTGTGAGGGAGCTTGCTTTTTTCTTTCTTTCTTTCTTTCTTTCTTTTTTTCCACAGCACTAGCGTGCATGTCGATAGACGTCATTTGGTTTTAATGGCCTACAGCAGGAAATTTGGCGTTTGCAAGTAGTACTCGCCAGCACAAAACGAGCGGACAGACAGACGGACAGACAGACACACACACGCCCGGTGACAAAAGTCTTCCAGGACAGCCTTAATACGTTTTTATTCATTTTCACTATATTATGTTTCTATTTCAGAGTTTTATCAACAAGTTACAGCGCCTTTTATTATTATAAGCCTATTGCCCGAGTGAAGGACTGTCTGTGCATGGTGGCAGTCTGCCTGATCTCTCTCTCTCTCTCTTTTCCTTTTCTGTTTTTTCCCTTTAAATGTATTAAGGGGCTGGATGGAGAGATGGAAATGTATGTATGCCTGCTAGCCGGGGAAATGCCTGGGGAGCCATTACATCAGTCGAAATGACAATGATTCAAATCAGCCTTTTTCCTGCACTAAATCTATTGAGCGACTGACACTTGCCTGGTTATACCTACCTTCTACTACTATACCCTCTACCCCCAGCAAAACCACAACTTTACACCGTAAAAGAGTGGGGGCAATGGGCAATGTTTTTCTTTTGCGGTTATTTCTCTGAAAAAACAACCCAAGTTATTACATCTGTGCAGTCATAATTTCGGGGGAAAGGGGGAGTTTCTTTTTTTCCTTTTTTTTAGAGGAGTCTAGCTAATTGTAGCCTATAATCCTGTTGCCCCAGAGGCGTTTGGGCAGCCCGGAGCAAAGAATTCATTTTTAGCTGCTTCTCTCTCCTCTGTTATTTGGAGACGGTACGGGATTATTGGCTTTCTTCTTCTTCTATAACAGATCGGCAGTTTCATTTATAGTCACGGAAAAAGGCAAGAAGACAAGAAAAGAAGCAGGATAGAGAAATACGAAGCGGTATAGTAAAGGCTATTTCATCATATATAACGTACGACAACAAAAAGCGTACACAAAATAAGGACCAGAGAAGAGAAGAGGAACGAGGCACCTCATCTATGTACAAGGTAAGAAGGAGAAGGAGCGCTGCTTGTGCGTAAACTGTGCGCTTTAGTGGATAGGATCGCGTTGACGAGAAAGCATTCAAGTCAAACCTCGCATGAAGTGGACCGTTCCGTTCCTTCTGCCCTTTATCTCTCGCACACTCTCTCACACGTCGTGTTTTATAAACTGAGGTGTCGTCGGTGTGCGAAGAGTTGGTTTGGATATATATCGTGGCGCTGCTGCTGCTGCTGCTGGATTGGTATTTGTTGTAGTTCTCCACTCGGGGCATTTGGAAAAGCGGGGCGCACACGCACGCACTCACACACTCACTCACTCAAACACACACGACACCACTGCACGAGACACACACACACAGGCAAGCTGGGGGAGATTGAAAACCGGCACGGATTCCCTATACGGACTCCTACAATGTTTGAAACGGTAGGGCAAAATACTACAAATAATTGAATGTGTGTTATGTGTTACTTCTACCGTATTAATCTACTAGTTGTGGTCTATTTCGGGTAAAGGCTAGTTAGCCTCTGACCCGGTGTGTAGTGAGAATAGAATAGGACGATGTGATATCCAATGTCGAGTCGAGGATCGATGTGTTTTTACGCATCTCCATCGCTGCGTTTATGGATTAAGCGTGCATGTCTCGATAATGCCTTTATGCACAGAGAGAATAAGAGACGCCATATTGAGAATGTAGAATTAGTCTTACTCTGGATAACATGCAGGCTGACTGATCATGTTCCTGTAAAGTGAACTGTTGAATAACGCTGCGGTGTATTGCATTGTATTTGTATTGCGTCGTAGTCTATAGCCTACTTGTCATTCCATGTCTAGCCTTGAAACAGGATATGTTTTAACATGCATTAGATTTTTGTGTCATTTAAGTTTGGCCAGTGCTGTCATAAGCTGTAGGTGGTCAGGTTACGTTGAGAAAGTTGTAGTTTGCCTTTGCCTGTATTTGGCTTGTTTTTTTGTTTTGTGTGTGTGTGTGTGTGTGTGTGTGTGTGTGTGTGTGTGTGTGTGTGTGTGTGTGTGTGTGTGTGTGTGTGTGTGTGTGTGTGTGTGTGTGTGTGTGTGTGTGTGAGAGAGAGAGAGAGAGCGAGAGAGAGAGATGCCGATATGATGAGTAGATTGAGTGACAGTGAGAGTTGGCTTAAGTACAATATAGACATGTCTCAATATAAAACATTGCAACATACAACTATTATCCCTTTATAATGGCAATGGGCAACACCCTGGAAAACAAAATTCTGCTCTCCCACTCTGTGCCCTGGGGCACATCACTCAGAGCAAAAAATGGAGTGAATGAATGGAGTCTATTCTCATTTCAAGAGTATAGGGACAACATGTGGAAGAACGAGTTACTAATTGTTTTGCCAAGTCATGATTGTTTATAGTGATGGTTTCCAATAATTTAGCCCATCCCTACCTGTTTAGATCCCATGCCAGCTTTAACTAACCCTCCAAGCCATGGAGCAGATTTGTAGTTTCCGCTGTTGAATAAAAACCTTCTTTCAGTGTCTTAAAAATTCTGTTTGCTAAATGTCATAGTGGGAAACGTAAAGTAGTCTATTATTGGAGGCCTGATGTGTTAACGGATTACGTAGAACTTGACCTCAATTTACTGTACTCTTAACTGGACCACAAGCAGTTGGCTGACATGTGTGAACCTGATGTGTTTTGTGAGTTTCCAAGTCCCTACATTATCTGCTCATCAGGGGGTTATCAGGGGTTGTGGTTGCATGACCCAGGGCACCTTTCTCCAGGTGACCCCAGAGTACCAAGGTAGTGATTTATAAGACGCACAAACAGTGATTGGTTGTATTTTCAAATGCCCAAATCCACTTTACAAAACATTGTAGTGTGTGTGCTGTAGCTGCTACTCCGATAGTTTCCCCTCAAAAACTTCCCGCAGTCAGTGTTGGTTGAAACACTAACCGTCTGATATTTTGTGTTTGACTTTGTCAGTACATGCTTGTTAACTGTCTTCTAGAGTTACCTTACTTGTGGTCTGGCTGGATCGTGGTGTGTAATATGCTCTTGTTATAGCAATCCCACTATCAATTCTGACAGCCATTGTTTGTGGTAAGCAAAGATAACACGCATGTTAAAGTGGTCTGACAATCAGCCACCCTGTAGGATCATCCTGATGATGGGGTGTTTGTGTGTGTGTGTGTGTGTGTGTGTGTGTGTGTGTGTGTGTGTGTGTGTGTGTGTGTGTGTGTGTGTGTGTGTGTGTGTGTGTGTGTGTGTGTGTGTGTGTGTGTGTGTGTGTGCTGAGAACAAAGTTGCAGAGTGCCCTGGATTCCTTGCTCTCAGATTGGTGGTTGGTGTGTCTGGGCATATCACGTCTAACACATAAGGCGACCCTTAATTAGAATATAGCAGCAGCAGTTTGTTTTATCCCCCTGGAGGCTGACACCTAGCATTCCTCTCTCTCTCTCTCTCTCTCTCTCTCTCTCTCTCTCTCTCTCTCTCTCTCTCTCTCTCCCTCCTTCTCACTCGTTCCCCTAATAAGCATCCTCCTATCCTCGCCTCCGGTGTCTAAAACAAAAAAGATGCAAACATACTTAATTAGAGCGGTGGCAATAATTTCTAAGCTAAACATGAGACCAGACAGGAATGGAAGTGATCTGATAGGATTTATCAGGAGCGTGGAAACCGGCTGTGAGAAGGATATCTGCTTTCCTTGAGTAGCATTCATCATCACCACCACTCAATTTCTTCTCCATGGCGTTTATATACACTTGTTTTCAGGAAGGAAGAAGCATGTCTCGCCTGTCTCTGACCCGGTCCCCGGTCTCTCCTCTGGCCACCCAAGGAATCCCTCTACCGGCTCAGCTGACAAAGGCAAACGCCCCGGTTCACATTGACGTTGGTGGACACATGTACACTAGCAGCCTGGCTACCCTCACCAAGTACCCAGACTCCAGGTAAGAAGCTGTCTTTTAGATCATGTTTATTATTGTTGTTGTTATTAAATACTGTTTATCCATTCATAATTCACTTATTTAATACGTAAACTATACACACACAAAAGATGTTTGAGAATTATTCGGTTACCTTTATAAAATATTTCTAATACATTGAAAAACAGACCCTCTGGGGGTTTGTTGCTATTTATACTATAAAACATGTAAATTAAATGAATCACTTACTATTAACATCATACTATGTGTAAATTTAACAATGCGATTTTCATTTGTAACCTTTAACTCTTGACATTTGTAAGTGTATACTTGAATCACTTGATCATGTGATTTGGTGCTTATACTTTAAATTCAACTGATTTGTAGCAGAATTGTGACAAATCAGATGCATGTCATCATAATTATATATATGCTACAATATAATTTGACAACAAAAATGACAGCTGTCTTCACAACAACAACAACAACAACAACAACAACATGTGCAACAGATCAAGGAATCATATATGAGGAAAAAAGTTGACATAGAATTCCTCATCCCACCAATCAAAGATTAAACGCGACCTCTAATGTGTGCATTTAATAAACGTTTGGTGTGTGTGTCCATGAAATGGAATGTCACAATCGAATGTCACTAGTGCACTGCACATGATCTCCTATGGATCAGATCAACTGATCCACAGGTTTAATATTTTACTGTCACTTGCACACACGTTATAATATTTTGAACTACACTACAAGATGTATGACATAGCAATAGTCATCCCATTATCCCATTGAAGAGAGACATAAAAAGTGGTATTATGTTTGGTTCTTGACTTCACAAGGCTGAGTCCCTTCTCTGCCAAGATAAACATGCGTCAGTGCTCTGTAGGAAGACTTGCCAAATTGGCTACAGGAAATGATCATTATAATCCCAGGATGATAAACCTTTGATATTTACAGTGTAACTGACAGCCTTCTCAGTTATATCATCATAGTAATATCATAATTATGAAGAATACATGGCTAATTGCATGCAAAGGCTTAGCCTTTTTTATTAAACATTAGTGCAAATCACTGATATTTCTTTGGTACCAGCTGTGTTGATGGTGTTTGGTTTTGCCTTATCAGAAACGTTCATACTACAGTAAAAACCTTCAGTGTTTTAAGAAGTATGTTGTGAGTGAGTATGTTGCGTGAGCACATATGCTGATAAATACAACATTCTGATTTGTTGAATTTCATGTCGTTATTACAGTGGAGGAGTCTTTTGAGTAGCTCCTGAGATGCTAGATTAGACAAAGTTATTCATGCAGAACCCATTGAGGCATGAAACCATGCAAATAGAGCAGAGGAGTCATGCCAGGGCTCCCAAACTGTTTTTTTTTACACTGAGACGCTGAAACCCTGATAACAAAATGTGAGTGTTGGTTGGTGTTGTCTCTGACACACGCTCTCTCTTTCTTTAAATCTCTGTCTGTCTCACGTTCTCTCTCTCACATGCATGCATGCACACACGCACTCACTTTCTCCCTCTTGGTCTAACCCTCACAAACATTTCTCTCTCTCTTCCTCTCTCTCTCTCCCTCTCTCTCCGTTTCTCTCCTCAGTGTACATTTGGCCTCAGGGCTCCACTTTCCACTGGAGCCAGTAGAAGGAGGAGCCCTTTTGTGTGAATTAGGATAATGGCTGACAGCAGAAAGCAAAACAATTACACTGGGTAGCCAGAGAGCGTACATGTACTTTCGTCCACATCCGGTAAAAGCAGGACCCCTTCACCGAAAGAAGAATAAGAGAGAGAGAGAAAAAAGTTGACAATTAAAAGAACAAGGTTAAGGATTTTTTTAAGTTGATGATTACTTTTAATAGATTGCCCCCTTAATAATGCAGCGTGCGAAGAGAAAGTTAGTCTAGTAACTAATGTGTGGCTATTTATCTTCCTCTGCGAGGGCCATATTAAGGGACAGGGGTCATGAAACATTGATGCACACTCTGTGTAGCTTTCAAAGACGACAGCCTCAATGTTTCACTGGAAAAGAAGATGTAAAAGGAAAAAAATCTCAGGAAATGTTCCACAGACAAGCTGTTTTGAGTGAACATTTCTTTGTGTGCGCACATTTGTCCACTGACTGTCTTCAAGTTCAGCAGCATAGAACAACATGTAAACATAATCTAAATCTGTGCCATAAATTCCATATGTGAGTTTCTTTTTTTTATATCATGAATATTATTAGTATCATATAGAGTAATCTTTACTAGCCTATATACCAATACTTATTAGGCAGCGTATGGCCCCCCACCAACACAAGGTTAGAGGACACATTCTCCTTGTAGCTCCGTGGAGAGAGTGTGATCCTAACACCATCAGGGTTAGGCCTTCCAACTCCCTGCGGAGCCGCCCACGCTATATACAAATTAATCTGCTCCAATATTAATGTAGATGTTTTTTTATAATAGTGGTCCTCAACCTCTGAGGCGAGAACACTAGGGGGGACAGTGATGAGACAATTTGAAGACGTTCAAAAGCTTTTATAAATAAAAGTCCAGCACATTGGCCCTTCTCGTCGGATCATGAATATACATCCAAATCCCGATCCCCTGGTCGCTCGATTGCTTACAGTCTAACAGCACAGCTGTCAGAGGTCCGGAGCGAGAAGGTTTGGCTTCTGTTGTAGGGACTGAGTCGTTTTTCGTGATTGAAAAAAACGGCTCTATATATACCTGAGCCTCCCACACCCCCGGCTATGAATATAGAGGGCTGATTCGTTAGCTATAGCCAGCTAACAGTCTGACATGTGTGTTGGTCTATGAGATGTTCCTACACACACCACCACCACCCGCTGCATGCCTTCCTCCATTTGGCACCACCGGGATGGGAGATCTGAGCAGCTTCTGTCCTTGACAACCTCCTACACCCTCCACCTCTCTCTCTCTCTCTCTCTCTCTCTCTCTCTCTCTCTCTCTCTCTCTCTCTCACTCTTATGCATATATGTGCAGTTGTGCACAGTCTCCCACTCTCTCTCCCTTCACCCCTTTTGCTCCTTTTCCACCCCACCTCTTTCTTTCATCCTCTCATCATCTCCTTTTGAGTCTCTTGTACCTGATCCCCTGCCCCATCTACCTGTTAAAAAAGACAGAAAAAGAAGCCCCCCGCCCTCCCACCCACTCACCCACCAATCAGTGATTTTTACTAAAAGGAACAAACTGAGACCAAGGGAGATACAGAGAGAAAGAAAGAGAGACACAGAGAAGGAGAGACAGAGAGGAAGAGGGAGGGAGGGAGGGAGAGAGAGTCAGAGAGAGAGAGAGAGAGAGAGAGAGAGAGAGAGAGAGAGAGAGAGAGAGAGAGAGAGAGAGAGAGAGAGAGAGAGAGAGAGAGAGAGAGAGACGGGTGGTGGGAGAGAAAGAAAAAGAAAAACAGGCAGCATTTTAATTGCTTTTTAAAAAAGTGGAGATGAAAAACAGAGTTTAGCCTGCAGGGGTATGGTGAAATTCTAGCTGGAAGAATTGCAAGACCATATGAGAAAGAAAGACCTCGGGCAAAACAGGGAGATGAGTATTGGTTTTTTATAAAGCATTTTGCATCGATTTCCAGAAAGAAAGGGAGTAGGAGAACGATGGATAGAGGGAGGGAGGGGGAGAGAGAGAACAGGGAGAGAGAGAGAGAGAGAGAGAGAGAGAAAGAAAGAGAGAGAGAGAACGGATGGAAGGAAGGGAGTGAGGGCAGAAAGGCAGAAACATCTTTCCTCCACTTTTTTATACAGCCAACCCCAAGGAAAAGAAAACTGGACAAATTGAACAAGATCCCTTTAGAATTCCTGGCCTATAAGTTTGGATTTGAGTACGTCTCCCTCCAAAAAACAAGCCTTTAGTAAGCACGGAATCATTTTAAACAATTCTGTACAACGCATCTCAGAACAGGACTTTAAATCCAGTCCTGCTCTTTGTTTCGTTTGCATTTCCAATTCCCATTTCTCTAATAGAATATGACAACAATGAGCCAAGACAGCTTATATTGTGAGTGAGTCCGTGTGTGTGTGTGTGTGTGTGTGTGTGTGTGTGTGTGTGTGTGTGTGTGTCAGACAGTGCAGCGTTTGTGCTGCTATTTGCGTGCATGCATATTATATGTGTACTATAGTGTAAGTACACGTGCATAAATGGGGGCTTGTGATTGTCTTTGTCGTGTGACTCTTGTCAGCCGACCTGGAAGCTGTTATGAGTGATTAAAGGGCTGATTACATCAAATGATGATAATAAAAGTAATGCAGTGCCCTAGCTGCCAAGAGCTGTTTCTGAGGAAGAGGATATAAATGCACTCTGAAGCCATTAAGCAGGTTACCTTCAACAGTTTTGTTGGGTAAACCTTTAGTTTAGCATAATTCATACAGCACGGGGAGGAGCAGGCTTTCCACAGTAACACTCCTGCATACAATTAGAGGAAGAACCAAGGGCAAGAATATCTATAGTTTATCGCGTGAATGCGCCGTGTTTGACAATGTGTTGATCAAGATATGTAATAACAGGTCACCCCTTCTCTTCACAGAGACATACTATATTAAGCCATTTCAATCTGACACTAGATTTTACACAACATTCACTCTGAAAGAACATATTGAAAGATTTGTGCTGCGTTTTCACGATTTCACCCCAAAAATAGGTGGCGCGCTATGAGGCATGTGAGTTAAAACACCAAAAGTACAGTACAGAATGGTGACACCTTATAAATAGAAATATTCACATACTCCTACTGTTTTTTTGTTTTGTTTTTTACATGGATTGTAGGAATTCTGTATACCGTAGGTAGGAGACAGCAGCAGCAACAGAGCCCAAGGTTGAGAGAAATGAATATCTGTCCGTGCATATCTGGAGGCACGGTGCAGACATGCTGTGATGAAAGCTAAAAGATTGGAGCAATTTCCAGTCTTTGCCTTGATGAGCCCCCTGTAGCTAACTTCATAACCACAAGTCCTTAATCTCAGCACACAGTCTTGGACACTGTGAGGCAACAGGTGTCTTTATTACGCCCAGCATCTTGGCAATAATCCATAGAACCTTCATATGTCGTTTTGTTATTTTTTATGTTTATGATGCGTGTCCCCTGGCTGTGCTATTGTGAGGGTGAAATAGGATTTATATTAGCAAGCTAGAATACTTGTCTACTGAAGGTTCAGTTGGAAATTAGATTAGATTAATTAGATTAATTGACAGGTAGTGAGACACACGCACACACACACACTTGCAAAGAGCAAAATTGAATTTTCACCACACACACAGACACACACACACACACACACACACTCACACACACACGCACACACACACACACACACACACACACACACACACACACACACACACACACACACACACACACACACACACACACACACACACACACACACACACACACACACACACGCGCACACACACAATGTAATCACATGCCATGGCTCCATGTCATATAACTGTGTCGCCTGTGTATTCCTACTTATTTATTTTCTTTCTAACATGGTTCATTGACATTAAGTGTACATTTCAAAAGGCCAACATGTTCTTTTCTCCTGTGGTGGCATTTCCACTAATGTTTTCAGGTCTCCCCACAACATGTATCCATGATTGTAATTGTTGAACGGCTACACTTGGTCGGTAGCACATTCTGCCTATCAGAATTGCTTTATTTGTATGATAAATGTACATCATGGCCATGTTACAGACACATTCTAAGGCTACAGTATATGTATATATTTGGTGGTATGATGCTGGCAAGAGGTCCTAACCTCACATACAGTGTAAGGAGACATGCAGTACATAGAATAATATCGCTACAAATGTACAGCAAACTTAGTATAAGGTCATTTTTAGTAGTGTGGTATGAAATAATGTGTAGAGCAGGGGTTTTCAACAGGTGGTCCGCGGACCACCAGTGGTCCCTGAGAGGATTCCAGCTGGTCCCCAGCTAAATGATGGAGTTAGTTAACCAGAGTAACTCTTTTAGAGCATAAACATAAAATCATGTTTACACTCCCAAGAGTTAAAATATACAGCCATCTGAATTATCCCAAGTCTACACAACTAGAGAATGTAGAAGATTAATGGTAGTTTGGATCCGTTTTGTTTTCTCTGAAATCCAGTATGGAATTGTGGACGAAAGCAAAATAAATCTTCAGTTTTGGGGTCTGTGGGGCTAAAATGTCATCGAATGGTGGTCCGTGGCTGAAATTCTAAATAAATAGTGGGCTCTGGTATGAAAAAGGTTGAAATCCACTGGTGTAGAGGAGCAAAGTTTTAATTAGGTGCAGATTAGGGTTAGGTTTTAGACGTTCACATTCACAACACATACAGTAAAACATACAAGTACATACAAGTAAAACATGTCTGTCAAAATAACAGTATTAGCCCATTCCTGTATACCACACAGCCTACAGCACATCCATCCATGCATGTATGCAAGTCCACAAGGTAAAAATACTATATCTCTGCTCATATAATTTCAAGTATCATTCGTTGCACTATAGCGTGTGAGTCATATGCCTTCATACACAGTAGAATCCATAGTGTTAAATAATCCTCATAGCCCTGTTCTAACAAAATGAACCTTCTGGAGAGGTCTTGTTAGAATATCTTATTTGCACATCATGTCAATACATAATATAGTCGCTATCGGGGTGGAAACCTTGCATGTCCAAAACCATTACTTTTCACAAAATAGAAAAAGAGAACCTGCATTCTAATTGATCCAATGGTATTGTTATTTAGTAATAAGTACTAATACATTTTCAATGTTTAAGTATCAATAAAACCCGATAGAGACTTCACCACATTTGACCTGGCATTGCATTGTGACACATGGAGATGGAGATACATAGTTTCTGCCCGACCACCACATCTCTCGCTGTCAGTTAGTTATCTCATTCAGCTGCTCACACAACATTGATTTATACAAGTACACAAAAGGAGAGACACGTGTAGCAGAGTGTGTGTATATGCTGTTGTAATCTTTGGAAAAAGGGACACTGACTTCAAACAGGTCTGGAATGGAAGAGCTGTGCCTTAAGCCTCTTGCTTCAACCAGAGAGGCTAATACATTTTCCAAGCTTAGCGCTAATAAAATTGAAAACTAAATGGATGGTAATTGTTTCATGCATTGGCTGACCGTGCTCATTCCATTGTATGTGTGTGCCTGTGTGTGCGTATGTTGAATGTTTTTCACAGAATCAGTCGCCTGTTCAACGGCACAGAGCCCATCGTGCTGGACAGCTTGAAGCAGCACTACTTCATAGATCGGGACGGGGAGATATTCCGCTACATTCTCAGCTTCCTCAGGACAAGTAAACTTCTCCTTCCAGATGACTTCAAGGTATGTCCACTCCACACCAGAGTACACTTTACAGTTTACAGTGTGGGGGGTATATGTGTGTGTTTTCTCAGAGTTGGAGCCAATATATATATATATAAGAGTGTTTGGAGAGTTCCTCTGCCCAGCGGTAATAGCATGGTCTTCTATTGTTTTGTTACATTGCTTGCACGTTTCGCTAAAGGTTCAGTGGAATTTGTTATTTAAACTGTCCAGGTGCCTGGTTTTGAATGCTGCCATCAATTCATAATGTTTTTTGGGCATTGGAAATCGCCAAACTGCAAGCTCACACAACACACCGTACAAGCTGACCCGCACTTTGTATATCTGCTGCTTGTGGCTCACAACTATAAATTACTAGAAATCTTTGAATTTAATGCTTGTCAATCTCAGCTTTAATAACAAGCATTGTGTGCATTCAATTCAATATATACTTTCATAGATTGCCAAACCTACCTTACTAAACAGTGTATTACTCTACTAGAAGCTATTAGAATGTGCACCTTGATGACAAATCTATTCCATTTTACCTGCAAAAAGCAGTTTCTATGCTTGCTTGTTATTAACTCCCAGATGCTCCAGGTTGCCTACATGCAGCTAGCTACTAATATTCACCTACATTGTGGCAGCAAATGAAGGGTCTGTTCTTAATCTCTTTGCTGAGAATATCTCATTTACAAGTTCACAATAAGTCATGTTTGGGGTAGTTTGGCATACAGTACAGTACACACAGGCTGCGTAAAGCAAATATTTCCTCGGCTCCATCCTATTGGACAAAGTGTCTCTGACGCGTATTGATGGTACATTGTATTCACAGGTGTAACTTTCAGCTGATCGTTGACCCTCATTATACTTGGTTATAAGATACCCATTACAACCCTGATCACAGTAAAACTGAGGGGAACGGCTGGGAAGAATTTGACTACATTTCAATAGATTTAAATGACAATGAATCAAATGATTGAATTAATATGGAGCAAATGTAATATGCGATCTAAAAAAAGAAAGCAATTTAGGTCAAAATGATCTAGATTTATGTAAAATAAGTGGCCATGGTTGTTTTAAATGGATGATGGCATCTCTGTAAGAGCATCAGCTAAATGCCACTGTGTAAAACGTAATCTCTTTACTGAAGATTAGTATTGAGAGTATGTATGTATTGGTAGTTGCATTGCTCTATTCTACTGTATAAAGTGGTACATATACCATACATGCAAGTGCATGCAAGTGTGCATCTACTACGAGACAATCTTACCGAGAATGATGAAGTGTAATCAGATCAGATTAAGTGACATGAACCCTAGTTAACAAACATGTCAAAATACTGTACACAGTTACAGAGCACAGTTACGTTATGGAAACTATTGTAGCAGCAGGCAAAGATCATGCCTAGCATCTGTCTCTGAACATATTTTCTAAATAACATACTAACATTTATGATCAAGCTAATTGTAAAAAGTCTGCCTAAATAATATTATGCTTCCTTATACATAGAATTTGTGAACACGTGAGCAACATAGTTCTATATAGAGTAATTACTGTAACAGTAGCATTGATCCAATAACAGATATGTGATACTAGGACATAAGTTCTAAGTAGATTCTGAAGAGGTGAGATGCAGTCGTGACTGAGGGGTGAGGTTTTTTCATAGCCTAGAGGGATTAGACAATTATGGTTGCTCGGGGCATTTAAAACTTACATTTCCCTCCGTTAAGAACCAGCAGTAGCAAACAGTTCCCAAACACTGTTGTCAGAATACTCAATAAGATCCCTCGTGACATACATACAGTATATTATATTATTGTTGCTCTTCCACGCCCACTCCACTGCCAGGCAGAGTTGCAGTCACTCCCAGGAACGCACATTAGAGCTACAACAACACTTACTCTGGAGCCATTCTGATGTGAAACCTCTATAAAACAACGACTCAACCACCAGGTTGCACCCTAGATACACCTCTACTAGACAAGTGGTAAAGACCAACTCTGTGGCCAAGCTAATTAATAAGCTTTAGCAAATAAATCCCCTGATCAAAGATAGGTCAAAGATGATGAAGTTTGTTTCCTTCCGGAAAAGATTCATGTGGTGTTGATGTGACAAATCACGGAAGGATACAGCACAACTGATGAGACCCAATTAGGAAGCAAAACATGTCCACCTTTCTATTGAAGTACAACAATGGAAGCTATACAAATACAGTATATTGCCATTTCTATCAGCCCTTTCCGTCTTTGGATTTCTAAAACAGAAGGTTGCTGTACACTGCACTGTACGCTTCTTGTTGCAGGATTAACAGCCAACTTCAATACAAAACAATCATTTTCTTTTCCCTTCCTTTCCAAACTCATCTTTAATTGATTTAAAAGAAGCCTGGAGACAGGAAGTGTTACTGTTAACATTAATTTCGGAAGAACAATGTATTTCTCCCAAAGAAAAAAAAAACACAATCATTTGTAGAAATATAAATATTATTTCATTTTGCAAAATACAGTACGGTTCCTTTACAAAACTATCTTGTATTCTCCTGTGTGCATCCGGATGCTGCTGAACCTTTTCATTTTCGAACACATTTCAACAATGTGATGTTCCTGTTCTTTATAATGAGTAGTTGAATATTGTGTGAAAATAGACGATTTCTGGCAAAGAGATATGGCTGAAGTATACAGGGTTTAATAGTTTAATCTATATTTTTTCTTTAATGAGATCATGATGTGGATGTCCTGGACTTCACAATAGAGATGTTGTGTCTCTTTTAGGGGAGCCGGATCCCTTGGAGCCGTTCCTGTCAAAGTTTGCAGTTTTGCAGAATTTATATTTGGTTTACACACATTTTATGAAAGGGTTACCCCCTTTCATAAAATGTGTGTAAATCCGCAATGTGATCTGTTCATTCTGACCAAAAGGCTCCATACTCTGAACTGGATACGTTCATTTCAAAGAGCTGTTCATGTGACTCCACATGAACAGCTCTTTGTCACATCACGACTTCACAACATTACTTTATCTCAACTGCTGCCTGTGTGTGAGTGACCTTGTGTGAGTGCCTGGCAACTATACTTTTGGGTCACACATGTACACAGGTCACACATCTAAGTACACACTTCTCACAACTGCTGTACAGTGTTTGGTGACCTTAAACCATGCCAGGAACACACTCATGCACAGCCATATATCCGCTTGCATGCACACGGAATTAGCCCAAATTAACCTTCCACGGCACTGTACTCCACACATCCACTACCTGTTACCTGTAAATATAACCAAGCCATCAACGGTATTTTGGGGCAATGAAATATGAAATCATTTTTGATACAAACAGACTGGAGGTAGGAAAGGGGAAGGAGGAGAGGAGAGAGGAGGAAAAAGCGCGGCTAACTGGAGCATGGCCCTGCGATGTGTGCCAATGCCCTGAGCTGTTGTTTTTCCCTCTGAAGCCCATTTCTATAGAGGTGAACACAGGTGAAATAGCCTGTATACCCCCTTGCTCTGCCCGCTCTCTGATGGCTGACTCCCACACACACACTGAAACCAACACAGCCAGCTCTCTCTGGCACCAGAGGTCTTGGCTGGGAGTAGAGAGATCCACTGCTGGAGCTCTGGCTGCCGAAGACACAGAAAGCAGCCGGGGTGGCTGTGGTAATTAGTCTGGCGGAAAGGTGATGCAGCTCATTAATTAAGTTAAATAACACGCACGCAATCATACGCTACGCAGGTGATGTTTACCGTGCATCTTTGAACCGTACGCAGCACTGTACTGTGTACACACACATGACGCGAACACACACACACACACACACACACACACACACACACACACACACACACACGGGCGCGCAAACACACAGAAATTCATACTACTTCATAGCCATCAGTTGATGGATGCTTTTGTCCAAAGCCACCTTTCCACAGTGCCGCAGTCTCCCAACGAGGCCGTCCATTTTTAGCATTGGTGGTCCCAAAGAGGAAACAAACCCCCCTACCATGGCACTGCCATGCTATGGTCTACCCTACCATGCACAGGACAAGACACACACTCTCACACACACACACACACACACACACACACACACACACACACACACACACACACACACACACACACACACACACACACACACACACACACACACACTCACACACACACTCACACTCACACTCACACTCACACTCACACTCACTCACACTCACACTCACACACACACACACACACAGGTATATGCATGGGTGCATGCATGGGTGCATGCATGTGCACATGCGCGCACACACACGCACGCACATGTTGGTCTATCTAGGTCATTAGAGCTGGTTAGCTCATATTAGCCCACTGTGGCAGTGCACACCTGGCTTGTGTTTTCACAGTTTGGATGAAAAGAGCTCCTGTGCTAAGACCTACAGCTAGCACACAACATGGACCCGCCCTGTTATCATTCAATACTACAGGTTGTAGTCAACCACTGAAACTGTGGGGGTTATAGCCTACTTGAATAGACTGTGTCTATTTCGAAAATTAGGATGTATGGGTAACTATTGCACAATCTCTCTGAATATAGTCCGGAACTACACCTGAATTACTCTAAGTAGGTACATTTGCACGATGCACGACCGTACGAAATGGATGAGGGATGGGGTGTTCCACGTTCCCCATTAATCATCAAAAGACGTCACTCCCGCTACGTCACTCTTGCTACCCCTAGGGCTTGGAAGTATGTTTTTATCGCCGTCGATTGATTCTTCAAATCAATAAGAGTAAAATCGGGCTGTTTTTGGTTAAAATAGTGTTTTAGTCATTCAAATAAGTCATTCCAGATTAGAGTTTTAAATGCTCATTAATCTTACCAAGGAAAACAACTTAGTCCTTTCAGCTCTGCACAGTGATCTATCTATTTTTACGATTTCAGTGTTCCAAGGTTTTACTATGATTCAGCTGCATATTCTACTGTAATGTGCATGTCCTTTCCTGTGGGAAATGTTCAGGATTATTCTGTTTAAGGGTAACTAGGCGAGGCTGATCGTGCTATAGCTAGGAGCCAGAGGGCAAACTCTGAGGGCTTGTGCATTGAAGTCTGGGCCAGAGCCAGACCTCCAACATCAAATCCTCTGCCATCATTAACGCTAAGAGCGTACAACAAGGAACCAAATTTGAACCAAATTGGAACCGTGTGGGTCCATGTTGTGTGTACCCTCTCAGTATACAGAGGATTTTATTCTGTGTTCTTTTCTTTTGGGGGGAAATGACAACCCGAATCGGTTTTGATTATATTTTGTGGGAGTTGCTCCGTCTCAGCCATCCCTCCCCAAACCCACCACTCCCTCCATGTGAAGTCTTGACAGTCCAATCAGGCGCCATGGCCTAACACAACGCGTCAGACCTCATTGTTTCAACTCATTACACCCCACCCCCCTGCACACGCACGCACGCACGCACACACACACACACACACACACACACACACACACACACACACACACACACACACACACACACACACACACACACACACACACACACACACACACACACACACACACACACACACACACACACACACCAAATAAAAAGCCAGCGTTGATCTGCATACCTTTCAATTTGCGTGAAGTCGGAAAAAGCAGGAGGGAAGAAAGAAAGAGAGAGAGAAAAAATGCAAATAGTGCGAGGCAGAATTGAGCATGTCCTTATCTGAACACAATCAGGCTTCCCGTCGCCCCAGGGCCGGCCGCGGTGCGCTGCTGGCAGCCACGGTGCTGCTGTGTGTTTTACTAAACCAATGTGAAAGTCTGAGCAGAATAGAAAAAGAAAGGAGCACATTTTTTTCCTTTTCTTTTCGCATGCATCAGTGGATCGAAATATTCTCCATTTTAATAATACCGCTCTGACTTTTACCTCATTATTCAAACTGCAATTAGTCACAAGTGTGTAAGCAATGCGCAGTCAGAAGCATGGTGGGGGTATACGGTTTGTGAGATGTATTGTGTTATTATGCCACTTTCTGTGTTATTAAGGGCCTTTATGGTGGTTTAAAACAAATCATTTCCATATACGTAAATGCTTCGTTTTCTGACGTTTTTGCACCACCGCTAAATGTCTGGAACAAAACAGTCACACAAGTCCACATTTTATTGAAATATGTGGGAATTTAATGTGAAAAAAAAAAAGAAAATCCCAGAATTGTATATGACCAATAACCTGATCTACAAGGTCACAACATGGTGCGCATTGAAATGCAGTGCTTGTAGATCAGTTATATTAATGCTATATCGAACGTTAATGCTTGCCTATGTTGAAGTGGACCACCTAAAATGGTGACAGCAGTGTTGAAGGGTTCTCCGGTGTTCTTTTCTCCCCTTACCCTTGCTTTGTCTTCTCCAACAGGCCCTGGGATTTAGTCCTTGCTAGTGGGCAATAAGGTCGGGTCATTATTTTGAAACTAACAAGTCTAACTAGACACTGGACTGGGGATTGAGGGAGGGGGTGGTGGGTGGTGGTGTATTTTCTCATAGAGCTGTCAACAGTAGTAGTACTACCAGCAGTAGTGTTGTAGTATTAGTTGCAGGACAAGGCAGTAACTCGAAGGGTGTGGTTTGTGGAACCCATATCTCCACCAGGCCCGGTGGCCAGGCCAGGGCTGTGTAAGTTGTGGGTTGCAGTCATCAGGACCTGAGGAAACTGTAGGGGTACATATAGAATTCCCATGACATAAGGCTAAACATTTCACATATGTGGCATGCCCTATGGTCACAAGTGAAAGTGCTTTTGGAGGTGTGCTCTGTAGACACATATTGAGGCCCCTCTACATACGATTCTACTAACTACTACTCCTATTGTAGCAGTATTAATGGTGGTAGTAGCCATAGTAGTAGTAGTAGCAGTAGTAGTACTAGTAGTTGTCTGCAGTTTTCCACACAGCTCCAACTTGACTAAAGTGCCTCGCAGACAGACCCCAGTTAAAAAACATATCCATCCATGACTTCAGACCTGTGAAGGCTCAGGAGCTACACTTTGATACTGGCACTGCCCGAAGGCAAGTGTCTCATTGTGCTTGTTGTCAGTTACAGCAAGAAAAGAGCCAGTAGAGAGGGAACGAGAGGAGGGAGAAGAGGGGAAAGGACGCCCCCCTCACCACACATGCACGCGCAAGTGCAAGAACAGCCCTTTCATATTCTATCATCTTGAATATTACACTGCAAGTTTAAGATGTGTTGCATCAGCCCTCAGTTCAGTTCAGACAGGTTTCGGGGTGTCATGTTGGAGCTCACTCCTAGAACTAGGCTTGGTCTTCACAACAGAGGCATCAGGGTCAATGGACCGCTGCCACAACATGCCGTCTCTGTGCCCAGCAGGGCTCCAGAGAAAAGGTCTAGGTCCCCACCCCACCCTAGCCTTGTTAGCTCCCAGCACCCACCACAGACAGTGATGATGCACACATACAAACATCACTCCAAAAGCCGTCTCAGTATAACACAGTAGCAGTGTGGGTTCAACTAAAGGTAAGAAAGCCAAGATCTCCCTTTTAATCTGTAATGTATGCTATCAAAAGCTTGATCAGACGGCTGGCATTAGCCTGATGGGCATTATGGTATAGCAACACACATCAATGTCACACTAAAGGTGCCCTTTGCCTTCAGCGCGGGAAGTGCATTAAGGGGAAATCAAGTTACCAGACTGATAACTGTATTTCACCCCTTAGCCGAAAGCCAAGGAACACAAACGTCATTTTAAGAATAAACTATGAAAGCTAGCGAGAGCTAACCATGAGTGAAAGAAGAAATGAATTAAGCTGTCTCTCTTTGTCACTGCGAAACACTAATCAGAACACAGCTCCATTAATTACTAATTGCTTCACAAGATGGATTTACAACATTTTTAGTGACATTTCCCTCCAATTAAATCATGTTGTAATAGGAGCTTAACATCAGGCCACAAGTCACATTACCATAAAAATCCCCTCCACGCAAGGAATACATTAAAATTCTCCTTGGCTCATGAATTGTCCTCATGTCCCCATGTGCTCACACCATATCATTCTCCTATCACTTCCTATCTGCCTCCACCAATAGTGAACCTCCCTCGACTCTTCCTCCTCTGTATTTTCTATGGTAGTGCTGAATGATGGTGCCATCTGGTCTTGTGGGAAATTAGAGGGAAGAGTGCAGGGGCAAATGGCCCCCAGCAAAGGCCCAGCCCGAAGGGGGTGGGGGTGGGGTTGGCAGGCAATCTGCTGCAGACTCTGTCTGCACACAGGAATGCTCTCCATCCCACTTCACTGGAGCCCTGCTGACGGCCTTGCTGGAGTCAGCTTTGCTGAAACATGCTAAAGGCTAGCCCCGGCTCAGCCAAAAGCTACTGCAACAGCAGTTGTTGGCACCGCTTGGCTTATGGAGACAGACGTCCCGTGGATGAGACCATACAAACATGTGTGAGAGATACCGTGAGATACTCTGCATAACTAGAGGACAAACAAAGGTCAATGTAACAATGTTTAGATGTCTATAGCATTGGTTTTCAACCATTTTGATACCAGGGCCCACTATTTATTCAGTATTTGAGCCACGGACCACCATTTGAGGACATTTTATCCCCACAGACCCAAAACTAAAGATTTCTTGTGCTTTTGTCCACAATTCCAGGCTGGATATTGGAAACAAAAAAGGCAAACCTAGATCAAAAATGACCATTCTTCTACATTCTCTAGTTGTGTAGACTTGAGGTAATTCAGTAATATGAATATTTTAACTCTTGAGAGTGTAAACATGAAACCAAATGGATCCGCAAGGGTCCATTTGGTATTATGTTGGTTTTCATGTTGGTTTCATGTCATTTTTATGCTCTCACAGAGTTACATCTGGTTAACCAACTTTCCATCAGCTGGGGACCACCTGGAACCCACTCAAGGACCACTGGTGGTCCCCAGCCCACTGGTTGAAAACGACTGCTCTATAGTTTTGCTAGTGGTGAGGCCATAACGATGGCGAAATACTTTGTCTGCCCAACATTTTATTGCCCAGCAAGATATCTCACAAACTGCAGGCTGGCTTTACACGAAACATAGTGATGCATTTATGCTCCCGGATGGATGAGCCCTAACCATCTGATGACCCCATGACTTCGCCTCTAGTGCTAGCCTTAAGCCACCCTTAGTCTAATTATGGTCCGGGTTTACTTAACTTAAAAGCTGTTACAAGGATTTTCTGTCAGGAATGACCAAGATTTGTGGGACCCAAAATGCAGGACAAGAGGCAGTACTCACTCACTCAGACAGTCACAATATTTATTCACAAACACCACAAAATACAATCTCAAAACAAAGTCACACCTAACACTCTGGTTACAAACTGGCAAATAAGGACAGAACACACAAGGCTAATATCACTCTGTAATCATTCAACACAGGTGAACCACATCATCAATAAAAGGGCAGGGTGGGACAACGGAGGTAGCAGGGTTACAAGGAAAACAGAAAACACTTCAAAACAAGAGTGCATATTTATTTATTTATTTTTTAGAAACAAGGTATTTATTTATTAATTAGAGATAAGGTATTTTTCACAACAACAGGAAGTCCTTCAAAATAACAACTCACAATATTATAGCAATCCATGACATTTTCACAAGTAAATTCTTGTCCTAAGTGACCCACTGCAAGTTTGTGGTATGCAAAACTCAAGTGATCCATCGCTCTCTCTCTTGTTGTTTTTTTACTTATTATTCACAGGATTTCCGCTTGCTGTATGAGGAGGCTCGTTATTACCAGCTGACGCCCATGATCAAAGAGCTGGAGCGCTGGAAGCAGGACGGCGAACAGCGGCGGTTGGCCCAGCCCTGCGACTGCCTGGTGGTGCGTGTCACGCCTGACCTGGGCGAGAGGATCGCCCTCAGTGGAGAGAAGGTCCTCATCGAGGAGATCTTCCCAGAGACCGGAGACGTCATGTGCAACTCCGTCAACGCCGGTTGGAACCAGGACCCCACACACGTCATCCGCTTCCCCCTCAACGGCTACTGCAGGCTCAACTCCGTCCAGGTACGTCACCGCTAGAGTTAGAGGATTCCTGGTGGAATGCTGGTCGCCATGCTGGCCATTACATACGGCAATGGGCAAATGGTAGTCTGGTGTACCAGACTCTGTTTATACGCTGCCTGAAGTTCTGGCAAGGAGCCCATCTCCACGAGTGGGCGTGGCTTATGAAGGTGAAAATACTGTTGAGGCTTCTGATTGGTCTCTGGAAAAAAACAATAGTTTAGGCTCATTGGAACAACATCCAATCAGAGACATCAGGGAAACTCGAGTCAAGCAGGCACTATCCAGACTCAGTTGCCGGTAACATTTATAAGTTGAATGTTGCCAATGGCAAATGAGGGTGGTTCCAGGCTAGGCAAATGGCTCACAGGAGAAAAGGATGAGAGAAGTATAAAGGTAGCTTTCCGCCGCACCCAACATTGGCGGTGGTAAGTGTTGAAAACGCCTGGAAATCATAAGAATTGCATGGCTTCTTTATCGTTGGGGTATCTGTGACAGGATGGCACATCATCAGGGCAGTAGCTGTGTGTAACGCCTGGTTTACACCCAGCTGTATGACACCGGAGCGTCATATCTCAAATGCTGGCTCTACCTTCATTGTCATGTCTAAAGAAGCAAGTGTCAAAATCTGGTACAAAACAAAACCACATGGGTAACTCAAAGAGAAGGACAGCTGTATCGGACCGATTCATTTGTTCTTCTAAAACAAGCACCTATATCACCTTCGCTCCTCAATATTCACTCCATATGTACCTCTACATGTAATTACAATCGCACACTGGTGGCAGCGGTTACATAAAGCCATAAAGATCTGACGATGATCTGTTCTGGTGTGTCACTTTGTTGGCATTCCTCCAAACTCTGTACCTTCTGTTCTGCGGCATAAATAATTGCTAATTGCTTTAATAGCAGGGCTGTTCATGAGGTGTAAGGTGTCCGTAATAAGGCTACAGTAAATTACAGTTAAAAGTTGCTGAGTTAAATGAGTGCTGCCTGGTGTCTCAGCCACTTAGTGCAGTGGTTGTCAACCTTTTTCATACCAGGGCCAACTTTATTCAGCATTTTAGCCACAGACCACCTTTTCCTAGCCCTGAGGAAGACTCTTTGAGTCGAAACATGTTGGCTTGTTTTACTTATTAATAAAGTACCTTGTTTTTATACTCCCTCTCCTCGTTTTTAAACTTTTTGAGCGCTCGGATTGTTGTCTTGTTTTAGACCACCTTTGATGTTGAGTTTAATCTCTCTGACCCTCTGACCCAAAAGCAAGGAGTTTTTGTCCACAATTTAGGAGAGATAACTGGCAAAATGTTGGTCCAAATAACAGTTCGCCTACATTTTCTAATCATGTAATGTAGATTCTTGACAATTAAGTAATTCAGATGTTTAAATATAATTTAACCCTTGAGAGAGTAAATTGAAACCAAATGAACCCGAGAGGGTCCATTTGGTTTCATTTTACGCTCTCAAGAGTTACAGCTCTATAAGGGTCCATTTGGTTACCAACTGTCCATCATTTAGCTGGGGACCACCTGGAATCCTCTCAAGGACCACTGGTGGTCCCCAGACCACTGATTGAAACCACTGACTGAGTGCACAGACCGTCTCTGTCTGATACAAACCTCATTTGTATCAAACTGTTTCAAAACTTTTTAGGAGATAAATTCAAAAGTAGCAACTCTCCTTTTGACCCTTCTGTGTGATGCTGCTGTTGTATGATCAAGTGGGGAGATGTTTAATTACAAACGAACACAAAAAGTTTGAATATAGAGTTACAAGGTTCCTATAGAGTTACAAGGTTCCAAGATAGTCTTACTCAAGGACACTTCGACAATAACTCTAGGGGAGCCCAGATTCGACTGAAAACCTCACAATAACCGCTGATAGCGGCCACTCTACCCCTGAGCCACTGCAGTAGTATTAGGAGAGCTATCGTACTGTACTCTATGTTTTTAAGGTCAGCCGTGGGGAAATGGATTCTAACTCCAGGATGAGTCAGTTGGCTTGACTTTGGCTGTTTGGCTCTATAGCTGAACATGTTGTCGTTTTTCCACACAGAGCTTATCCGGGAAAACGTCTGCTGAGTATGCAGTTTGTCATTTAGCACCGCCCTACTTCACATTCACGCACAATGCACACACTGCACACCTGGGAACTTCCCAAGGCAACCACTGTCTTATCTTGGCCACTGGGCAGCTTTGTAGTAGCTACAAGGGCTTAGGAAGGGACTCTATAACAGTGGTTTTCAACCTTTGTCATACCAGGGCCCACTGTTTATTCTGCATTTTAGCCACTGAACACCATTTGATGTTGAGTTTAGTCTCTCAGGATTGTCCTATTTACCACTCTTTTAAGACAATCACAATCCAGTATCCGTGACACAATCCCAATCCGTGACTCGAAAAAGTGGTAGAACTAAGGATTTAAGTTTGTGTCAATTAAGGAGATATAACTGGCAAAAACGTTGTTCAAAATAAGTATTCTTCTATATTTTCTAATTGTGTAGATACTTGAAAATTAAGTATTTCAGATATATAGTATATTCAATATAATCTAACTATTGAGAGCGTAAAATGAAACCAAATGGATCCGGGAGGGTCCATTTGGTACATTTGGGTACCAACTGTTCATCATTTAGCTGGGGACCACCTGGAACCCTCTCAAGGACCACTGGTGGTCCCCGGACCACTGGTTGAAAACCACTGTTCTACAGCTCACACAAGGAAGGGCCCTTAGAACAGTAGGGTGTGAAGTCTAATTTACAGTCCATAGTATGATGGTAATTTCTTGCCAAAAAGAACTAGCAAGTCTAACAAAGTGTAGCATTGGCACCCTCGTGTGCTGGATTATGCATTATGCTTATCTCATTGATGCGTAGCAGCAGAGGCTAGCTTCAGGGATTCAAACCAGCAACCTCCTTGGTCACAGGCCAAGTGCTCTAACCTTCTCTAACCCGACGGTTCTACGGCTGCGGCTCCGTGTCTGTGTCAAGGTTAGCCGCACACACACACACAGCCCCCACTTCAAAAGGTGCCTATAAAATCTGCATGAATTGCTGCGCCGTATTTATTCATCCT
>CM076966.1:32263668-32296168 GCA_039105355.1 Benthosema pterotum
TGTTGTGATGTCATCAAATAGGTACTAAAATCAACAGACAATTCATAGGATTCATAGGATTCTCACACCCAGTATAGTTACTGTATGTGTTATTTTCTCTCAATACTCATACCAGGACAGGAAATACATTTCATCAGTGTCACAATTCCAGTCACTGTATGCTGCTTGTCCCAACAAAGTCCATGCATAGTTAAACAAAAGCTCCCCTACCCTCCACACGCCACAGCAGTGGCTGCCGCGGTGCTGTGTGCGATTCCTGTCACTCAGTCAGCCCTCACCGTGGCCCTGTGCCCCGAGTGCCGGAGACACCGTCTCAAAGAGCATAGAGTCTTCCCCCATGAGCACCTCCAGAGAGGAGCTGCAGTGATCGCAGCGCACAACCGCTCCGGTTGCCATCAATATTACATGCGGCTCTTGTTTTGTTCGAGCCGTAAAGTCTCAACCTCTTTGATTTGTGCGACATCTTTGCCTGCCGTGCGATCAAGACACGCCACGATGCTGGGAGGTTAGTGGAGGGAGACTCTCTCTGTTCATCCTCATGGTGGATGAAGGAGCTTAGAATGGCAGCTCTCACAGAGTGAAGACTGAAGTTTGGGTGTTTGGGGTGAATACTTCAGTGCCTAGTTTGCGTACTAGACTATCATATTCAACTCCCTGCACAAACTGTGCCCATGTACAGGATTTTAGCTAAGAGTTTTTTACTGATTGAAACTTTATGAACAGTTTGCAAATAGTGTAGTAGTACGATTATAGAAACGATAACCCTAAGGGCTTGTTTCCATTGTGGTTCAGTCCTATGTATTCAATCCATCAAGGCATTTAAAGGTAATAGAGGCAACCTTTTAGCCAAAAATCAAAATAGAACTTTGTTGTTGTCAACAAATCATAAAAACAAAACAAAATTTGTTGGGCTCAGGAAAGGCAGTGCTAATTTGTGAGGGGAGGGGAGTTGTGTGGGGTGAAGCAGCATTTTAGCCAATTACAGCACAGCAGTCTCCAGCAGATTCATATTGAGCCAATAGTGTGGAGGTGATGTGGCGTTAGATTCTGTTTTCAAACAAATCAAGTGTTTGTACACACTAATGTTGCCTCTATTACCTTTAAACAACACTATGTAGAGATAGCACAAGCAGCTACCACACCAGATACATCCTCTATTTAGTTTACCATCTATAAGTTGTGGCTACTTGCCTGGTTCTCTGTAGTGTCTGGGATATGTGTTGGTGTTCCTGGTTGTTCACGGCAGTGGCTCCTGTCCAGAACTGTCTTTTATTTATTCCAATGTAGCCGTCCTTGTTCATCATTACTGTTGATTTTGTTAGAGAATGTGGTAAAGGGAGAAAGGTTGTGTCTCCAAACAGTATTTGGTGGTTGTGATTTCTCCTCAAAGCTGTGGACCAGCTGTGTCTCTACTAATCTCACTTTCATTCTTTTCTCTATTGACAATGAAAGCATTATTCAAGCTGTTTATACTTTAATTGTTCATGTTTACATGGAAAGTAGCATTTCAATCTGGCTGGACACCAAAATTTGGTACTCAAATTTGTGGAAGGGCTCAAGGCTAAACCCCAGCTAAAGGGTTTCCACATGCTAAATGCAGTTCCTGTGTCACACTCAAATCTGTCCATGCGGAAACACATAACCAACCAAATAATAACACTCCTATTGTTACAACAACTACCAATGGTAAGAGGGGATAACTGGCTTTGCTTCCTGACTGTAGTTGAAATGGACGGTTACAATATTAAGAGACTGGAAGAATGGAACAATTATTCTTTATCTCACTTACACTTACATCGCAAGATTTGTTAGAAGTTAGGAAGTCTCTTTGTAATCTGCAATTTGACATATTACAGATAGGGGTCTCTGAGAGGAGAAAACCATGCCTACTTAGGAGACCATTTGTAGGATTTGTAGTCCAATGCAAGGTTGCAAATATTTGTAAATACAGAATATTTGGTTACAACACTGAGCAACTCTCTCCTCTGACCTCAGCTACTTCCATCAGTTAATTGACTGAGGTCAGTCATGGGACCCAGCTGTTCTGATCAACCAACTTCCACAAAAACTCCCCATTATTGAACTGGGAAGTTTGTATCGGAATGCATCATATTCCCTCTGTTGCCCAGTCAATCAAACAGCAATGAAAACCATCTGGGGATCAAGGGAGATGAAGGGAAGCAAGTATTTAGTTCATATCCATTGCTTCAGACACACAAGAGGAGAGGGGGCTTGTGCTGCGTCAGAGCCCTGCCTGGGTTGATAGGCGACTAAGGCGAGCGATTAAACTTTGTTTTGTTTGATCGCACAATGCAATGAAAGTGTTTTTTTCTGTTCGAAATGCAGGAAGAGGGCAGTTGAGAGGGCGACCTTTATTGTGATTATTAGGAGATTGTAGCTCAGTGTCGTCCACTGTGTTTAGCATTGAATTTATTGAGGCATATATAAGGGAAAGACAGAGACCGGGAGGCACATGGGAAAGGGTTCTCATGCCTGGGTTTTGATCATTGTGAGCATTTTGGTGCACTGTGAGCTTGTAGATCTGCATGTAATGTAATGTAATGCCTCCCCAGACTACAAGCACTGGGATTCAAGTGCAATTCTCACAAGTGGAACAAACATGACGGCTGCTGTAAGGTTGTTACCAATCCCTGCAATCACCAGTAGTCTTGCGCTATAGTGAACTGCAGCCGCACATTCATTTCAGTTTCCCAGAGACAGCTTTTAGTTTAATGTTGCCGTTGTGGGGATTAATGTTAGGACATTGTCCTGTGGACATTTAAACCTTTATATATCTTAATTATTCAGCCTAGCTGTTGATGGGCCTCTGGCACTATTTCACCACATAGTCAGATCCAAACCTCAAGTTGTTTATAGTGCCCAAAACCCCCTTTTTTAACCACCACTTTATACACTCAACCCAATCCAGACACCACCAACTCTCTTCTCTAATAATATCCTTAAGTCTTATGAGTCGCCGTGCATTGATGTTAAAAGTGTTCTGCTGCGAGTATCTTTATTGATCAGCCCTGCCTCCTCCTCTGTGACCCAACTCCTTGTCGAACATGACAGAGTCCCATATGTTTTAAAGAGATGATGATGTGTGTGTGTGTGTGTGTGTGTGGGGGGGGGGGGGGGGAGGGGGATGCAATGTGATGCAATGATCAAAGAAGGGAGTGTAATATCATTTCCATAATCGTTAGGCTTTCCTCTCCTCTCTCGTCTGTCGTGAATTTGGGAGGCGTTTGATGCTTGGGCAGGTCTCTTAATTAGCCGTCTTTCTCTCCTATAAACCCACCATTAGCGGGTTGATTCATTCAGCTCCCCCCTCTTTCCTTTCCTCTCTCTGACAGAGCTACAGATTGGTTGTTGTTTGTGATTATTATTGCCCAGACAAATCTCCAGGCATCACAATTGGTTACCATCAAATGCTGCGTGACTCCAGAGTTGGCTGTTTGTTGTATTTGCAGCTAGTTAGGTCTCAGTAATTAGCAAACATTCAGAGTTACCTGCCATGTCAACTAGCCTGTCTGGAGTATCTAGTGACAGTTAATACTGCCGCCTGTATTGGACAATTTTATTATACAATTAGTGAATTAGTGAGTGGTACAACCGCTACTAGAGACAGTTATGTGTGTGCCTTGGTCACTGGCTGGCTTTGTCCCTGGCTTGGTTTGTACAAGCATAAAGTAGAATTTAGTTAAGCGTAACACACGTGCGTGTATGTGTGTGTGTGTGTGCGCGCGCGCGCGCACACACACACACACACACACACACACACACACACACCGTAACTGTATGATTTGGGGTGTTACAGTATAGTACAGTACAGTACAATGACCCCCTAAGGACCCCCACATTTCTCCACCAGTGCAGTTGAACCACCAGAACCAGACTGGCCAAACTGGTCACATTCTAGGGGGACTGGGAGGAATTTATCTGAAATCACTCATGGATGCATAATCATCAGTACATTGTCATTTATCCAATGTATTATTTCACCAATGCTCCAAACTGTTAAAAACTGGCATTACTGGCATCCGTATATGGTTAAAAAACACAACTATGATAAAAAGAAGTGTTTGTATAGATGATTTGATGTGCAGCGGCTCCCCAGGCTTTCTGCAACAATAAGACAGTTATACAAGAAACTTACCTTCAGTTTTGGAGGATGATCGATCCAAGACGAAGTGGATTGATCCACCGTATAACAAAGATTGCTGTCACCCCTACGGGGTAACATCCAGCCTTTTGTTTTCTGGAGATGTGTGTGTGCATAACCATGAGCGGAACAGATAAATAACCAATGAATTCCAGTCAACAACAAAGTTGGGCAGACACCTCTCTTATCTCCATATTTTAAAATAACTACTACTTGATCATGCCGCTGCTGCAGTGTCACACAAAAGCACAGTTCAGTCAATTTATAATCGATTGTTTATCAGTGTACAGTATGTGCAGAAGGGATGCCAACAGATTCTGACACATCTAGTGGAATTATGAGTTAGTTGAGGCGTTAATCTGTATGAATGAGTTGTTACTTCACTCTTAAATACAGTGTCCTAAACCTCAGAGTGGGGAGACCCTTCCCCTCACTCCTATAATTACTGTAAGTCAGGACCACTCTTGTGTCTTCACTGCATGCGTTAGTGTTTATGCCATGCACAGCGTATTTGTGCATTCAACTCCTACAGTAGTGTCGGGCAGAACCAAGCAGCTAGCTTTGCCCTGCAGAGCCAAACCTTTCATTTCCATGAATTTAGTGCACACTTTGTGTAAAAGAAGAACTGGGGAGAATTATAGGTAAACACACACAGCACTCCTCTCTCAGGGATTTAGATTCCCCCCTTTCCAAAAAGAAAAGACCACACAAGGATTAAATAGTAGCTGAGAGGAGGGACTGTGTGTATTTTATGCGTGTAGTCTAACAGGTGTCAATGGAAAAGGTTCTCCCCACAATAACAGAAAACAAAAAAGATCTGACACGAATAATACTCTGCCGGTCACCCAATAAGTGCCAGCACACTTGGTAAAAACCCTCTGTGCTTTAAGAGGGTACAAATAGAACCTATCGTACCCCTTATGGTATAATGCGTATATTCTCTCTCCCCTCTCCTCCTGACTCCCTGTGGCTTCTATCTGGCTTGAAGTCCAGGCTGCGATTGCCCCTGCCTCTCATTCAGCACACGTCTGTCTCCTGCGCTCGCAGCGGCACCAGACCGCACTCCTCTCTCTCCTCACCCCAGCCTCATTACTCAAATTAGGAGCCCTAGTTATCAGCGCGCGGCGAGCTCCAGTCGACTCCCTAACACACCTATCATGCGTGGCCCACATCCCTTTGAGCTCATGCCCTCAGATCTGTAGCCGCCGGATCTGAACGCAAGCGGCATGAATATTGCAGAGAGAGAGAGAGACTATGTGATGTCGGAATCCCCCTCTGGTTTTATTCCATCGCACCTCAACCGCGGTGGTGCAATTGGACAGCACAGGGAGGTTGTGTAATGACTGGAGCTACGCGTCAGGATGGATGAGGACGTGGGTCATCGGTGCCGGGGGTGATGTTTAATGTTGATGTTGTTAATGTTCAGGAGTTTAAAATTAAACTCTGTGCATATTTATTTGATCACTATAATCCATGCATTGTTTTGTGTTTAACCAGATATGCACAATAAAAGCAGTTGCGGTCTGACCAAGTGCTGGCTGGCATCAATAAAAGATGTATAACTGAATCTGAATTGGTGGGAAATGATGATGTTTACCAGTACCACATTCCTTTACGGAGAAGAAAGCAGAGATTGACTTGTACACAGAAAGATGGCAGTCTATATTAGACCAGGAGATGGAATTGTCTTTAAATGGTTCATTTGGTTTCATGTTTGCACTCTCAAGAGTTAAAGTATCATCATGTGAATTAGCCCTAGTCTACACAACTAGAAATGTAGATTAAAGATTAATTCTCATATTGATCTGTATATTTGACTGTTTGGTCTCTGAATTCCAGCCTGGTATTGTGGACAAAAAGAAAAGAAACCTTTAGTTTTGAGGTCTGTGGGCTAAAATGTCATCAAATTGTGGTCCGTGGCTCAAAATGGTGAATAAATAGTGGGCCCTGGTATGAAAAAGGTTGAAAACCACTGACCTAATGCATGTCATACCATACGTATTGGATTCAAAACGCTAAGGTTCTTCTTAAACACGGTACCATAAACGGTGTGTGTTATATTAACCCTGTTGTGTTCCATGCAGGTCCTGGAGCGTCTGTTCCAGAAGGGTTTCAGCGTGGCGGCGTCCTGTGGCGGCGGAGTCGACTCGTCTCAGTTCAGTGAGTATGTTCTGTGTCGTGAGGACCGGCGGAGTCTCTCCATCAACACACCCATCAGGATAAAACAGGAGCCGCTGGACTAGGAGCGCTGCCTGCCTGCCTGCCTGCCTGTCTGTCTGCATGCTGCGGCAGGACAGAACAGAACTGAATGGAGAGGGACTTCTGGTGTGGGGAGAGGGGCAGCCTCATCAACCCCCATGAAAACAACAACCCACCGCTCCTCCATAATCACTTCCAACAACAAGAACAAACCCGGTTCCCCTCTGAACCCCCCTCCTCCTCCTCGCCTCTATACTACCCGTCCAAGCCCTCCAGAAAAGGAAAAAAAAAAGAAACAAACTGTTCAACACACCTAAGTATTAGCAGAGGCGTGTTACCTTTGCAGGCTCTGCAAGAAACTCTTAAGGGGAATGTAGTACCGAACACAGAAAAAAAAGTAAAACAACAAAAAAAGTTTCTTTTTCGTTTTTGGATTATGTAATTAAAAAAAGAAAGTACCCCCAAAACTGTCTGGGACCGAACTGATGAACAAAAAAAGTAATAAAGGAACTGAACAGCAGCTCTGTTGAAGCGCTGCACCTTGTCCAGTTGGTTTTCCTCTGCCCATGCTACAGTGTACTGACCTCTCATACAGTGACCCTCATGCCCACTCATGGCAGTGTGTTGTCCAGTCCTGTGTCCATGCCGTGTGAGGCCCTGCTGTGTGTCATGTGCAGTCAGTGTGGTAGTAGAGCGCTGACCGGGGGTCCAGTCCACTGTTATCATTTTGGGGAAGCCTTCAGGGAGACTGAGGGTCCGGCAGAGAGAGCAGAGACGCTACAATAAGGATGGCACGAAAAAAAAAAAAAAAAACGAAAAGAGACAGCCGTCCTCCCAGATTATCCAGACCGCCTCCCCCTGTCCAAACCACCCACAACACATCAACGTCAACACACCCCTATGAACCAGCGTTTGGCAGATTTACTATTAGATTTGTTTTTTTGTCTTCATTGTTGTTTTGGAAGTATGTTACCTGCTCCTTTTTGCTCCCCCCTCCCTCCCCCACCAAAACCTGGTGAAAACAGTTATTAATGGGAATATTTTCAATGTCATTTCTTTTTTTCTTCTTTTTTCTCTCTCTCTGTTTCCTCCAATATGAAGGATTGTATGAGCGTTGTAGTCATTAGCACCTGAGAGCTGGTGAGAGTGTTTTCCTGGCAGTGGCTGTACAGACTGCTGTCTGCAGGCGTCATGGCTGTGATCTGGATCACACTGTGTCCACAGCTGGAGAAAACAAGTCTCATTGTTAAATTGGGGGCTGAAGAATAGACTTTAAAACGTCTACTACAGCGTTTATTATTATTATAATTATTACTCAAATGTGTATCATATTATGGTAAAGAAGTGCTTTTGGAATTTCAGCTCTGTAAAAACATATCCTGGATCCCTTTTCACCGGTTCTGCTTCACAGCAACGACATGGAAGATATGTTGTGATTGAGTGAAAAGTTCAGCAAAAAATGAAAAAAAGAAAAGAAAAAAGAAAAAAAGAAAAGAAAGAAATAGGCTCTATGCACACCATGTTGAAAATATACATTGGGCCACTTCCTTATAATTTCCTTCACAGGTCTTACCTATGGCTCTGTTCCATTTCTGGTCAAACAGAGTCCTGTTGGCTTACTGGAACACTCTGCTATACCAGTGGGTGTCAAAGTGTGGTCCAGGGAATCCCATGGTTCCATGAGGGTCCTTGATTCCCATACGGATGTTAAGTTAACACCAGTGGGTTCATAAAGGCAATAACGGCAACTTTAATATGTACAAACACTGTGTTTGTAAACATATTTGTTTAAACAGAATCTAACTCCACCTCACATTCCACTATTGGCTCATTATGAAACTGCTGGAGACTGCTTCTGGACCATCTGCAGGACGAAGCAAGTGTCTGTCTGCAGGGAAACAGCTGCAGCATCAAAGTATAACCAACGTAGAGGGCGCCTCTATAACCTGTAAAATTTCAAAGTTTGAGAACCACTTGCTTCAGTGTAGCACAGTGCAGCTTAATTAGTATATTGGGAAAACCAAGAAGAATTAAGGAAGTGATCCAATATCTATCTAGCCTATTGATAAAAAATGGAAAGAGTAAAATTGCACAAGCTCTGAAGTGTAAAGTTGTCTGAGCCACGAATGTTTAGGACTCGAGGGCCAACAGAGGAAGCGTGAGGTTTACCAGTATATCTCCCAATGATTGTCAAAAAGAGATGTACTCTAAATGCTTGATGACACTTGTTTTTGCACTTAAAATATATTATGTACAGAACAGCCTGCCCAAGTAGGCTACTACCCTCCACAAATATGTTGTGGTGTGACGACCACTGCCACATCAAGGGTTCCCCAAGAGTTATACGTCTGCTAGGACAGAAAACTAAGAATTTCGCAGGGTGCAAAAATGTTCATATTTTTTTGTCAACTGAGACTGGTAGCGACTACTATTTAAACAAATGAGTTTTTGATTTCTCTTTACTCTGTAAGAGGAGTGATCATTTCATGTGAATTATAGGTCATTTTGGAACAGGGTTCTGTGAGGTTAGAAAGCCATCAGAACATTTCGAGAGCGGAAAGGCGGTCCAAAGACTAGATCGCCTCTTTTAGCGATTGTATAAAAGGTAAAGTAAATAATCTTTCTATACCAGTTGTTCTAGAGCTTTCCACAGCTTGTGTGACAGGAGACACACTGGGTTATTTTACATACAAAATGGTTTCCACTTAATAATACCTAAAAGAAAAACAAGGGCCGTATTTGTTCATAGGAATTCCTCGTCTAGAGATGGCTTGTTGAGAGAGAGGCTCCGCACCAACTTTTAAGGCAGAAAGAAAGACGCTGGTTTCGTTTCTTTCTGTCTCTGTGTTTTTTTTTGTGCTGTCACTTCTAAGCCTGAGTTATTTTAGTGACTCCTTACATGTCTGTATGACAGAACCCAGCATGAACCGTACGCCCCGCATCAGAGCAATTGTTCTCAAAGAGCCAAGTGGGAGGCACTTACTCCATTCTGCCCACACTCCTTTGGTCTCATTCTAAACATTTCTGCTTCAAAGACAGAAACTAGAAAGGGCCAAGTTTTCATACTTTGCGTGTGTGTGCGTGCATATGTGTGCGTATGTGTGCGTGTGTGTGTGTGTGTGTGTGTGTGTGTGTGTGGTGGTGTGTGTGCGTGCGTGCGTGTGTGTGTGTGTGTGTGTGTGTGTGTGTGTGTGTGTGTGTGTGTGTGTGTGTGTGTGTGTGTGTGTGTTACTGTGTGCATATATGTGTGTGCACGAGTGCAAAACTTACAGATGCTGTTTATTCCATTCCAAAACATTGATGAAAAAATAAACACCCCCTTGGCCTATAGTCTGATCTTTTAGGGCACTGTCTGTTTGCTTTAGTCAATGATACAATGATATAGGTAGGGGAGGTTATTTCTGTTAACCGGGAGGTTATTTCTATTAACAAGTCAGAAAACATCGAAAAAAAGAGACGTTTTCATAATATCTCCTGGACGGCCACTGATTAAACAAACTGTGTCGTAATGACGATGAGCTTGACTGTGGCTCTTGGTCCAGTTTGGACAATAATTCTGGGGGGTGAGGGGTGGGGGTCTCCTCTCTCACAATCCAGCTTGTCTTTGTTGTTGTTGTGAGCGTGCTTGTTGCCCCGCGCCGCTCGCGTCCAGTCGCCTCAAAGGGAATAGCCAATCAGGGCCTTTCATGTGCCGAGGGACGTTGTGCTTCACAGCGCCTCTCCCCCCCAGGGCAGGCCTCCATCTGAGAGAGACACCCTGTCCCTCCCGCTGTGTCACCCCTATTTGTTCTGAGCCTCCTCCCCAACCCTCGCCGGACCACAGAACAACATGCTCAAAAAACAAAGTGATGAGTCAAAACTCCAGCTCCCTCCTCCTCCTCCTTGAACGGCCATCTGGGATTCAAGATGTTCCTCACTAGAGAGTCTTTGCAGGTTCTTTTTTGCGGCCAATGTTTTGAGCTGTAGCGAGTGAACGAACAGCATTTAGTTAGTCTTGGCGTAGTCCGTGATGACAAGGGGGTGAAAACACAACAACCGTTGTTGGACAAAACACACAGGATCGTTTGTTATCCAGGAGCAAAAGAAAAGAATGTTTATTTTCTCTCTCGTGTAACTTTATAACTTGTACAATGAATGGGTTTCTTGGAAGGTTTGAAGGACCCAAGGGTCATGAACACTAATCTGTAATTATGTGCCCCAGACAGCACACACACACACACACACACACACACACACACACACACACACACACACGCACACACGCACACACACACACGCGCACACACACACAGCAGCTGAAGTGATACAGTAGACAGCATACCTCTTTACTACTTAACATGCAAATCGTCTGTCGGTTGTAAACCTTGTATGTCCAAGATTGTTACTTTTCAGAGTTCAAAATTCAAAAGTACCAACAGTAGCAGATCTGTAGAGGCTGGAAGAAGCACGAACACAGCGATATGACATGTATGGATGTTAATTTACGAAAAAACACAAAAAGTTGAATAGCAGGAGATAAGAGGTTTATGCCTGACAACGGCACAGTTGTAAACGAGGCAGTAAGCATGTTGACCTGGTGGTCGGACTGGGCAGTGGCCATATGACCATGAACTTCATGGTATCCAAACCACCTCCAAGCGGGTCAGTAGGGTCAGTGTCCGTAACGTGCAGTGGTTACAAATATTTGTTATACTTTATGTTTTCATTTCTTTCTTTATTTCTTTCTTTTTTTGTGGGGAAATTGTCAAATGAATGCCCAACTTTGTCATTCAAGAGCATCACAGGAGGGTAGAGGTAAAAACAGTAAAACAGGCAGCTTGTAGATCCACCATTTATATAGCTATATTCCTGAAAATAAGAAGTGAAAGGAAAGGTGATTAAATCCGTCTTTACAGGTATTTATTTAACCCATGAAAAAGTATTAACAAGAGCCTGTGAAGTTGTGAGTAAATAACAACTACATTGGATCTGTAGGTTATTCTTCTTTCCCCAACGTTTCCTGAAAAGTAACAACGTTACTTTTAGTTACGCTTCACCTCAACAGAAACGATATGTTGCCATGTTGTGGGAGCAAGCGACAGCAAATGGAAACATTATTGGTAACTTTATCCTTCATTCCCGCCAGTTTCACTGCATACATTAGTCCAGGAATAAGTTGCTTTATTACCTTTTCTTGACCTCCTCCAGCACAGTGTTGCTGCATGACCCTCATCCTCATATCGCTGTTTGGCAGAAACCTCCTATCTTCATATTTTAACGTGTCTGTTTTTCTCCCTTTAAATTTACTCCATCCTTGAACCTTGTACAACATCACACACTTTCTCCAAAAGTAGCAGGTCTACAAGCTACGTGTCGCATTTTGAGCATGTTATTTGAATTTGAATTTGAAGCCCGGAAAGCAGACGTTCTGGACATATGAGGTTTCCACCCGAGTTGATAAGTAGTAACGCCCCATCCACTCAGTGACAGACCTCTGTTTGTACAGTAATTGTATATTAAACTATCAGGACTGCTTTTGTTTAGTTTTATTTTGTTTATTTGTTTAAAGAACCCTGATGTTGCTAAGAGACCTCTAAAAAGTCCTCTTTGTGGGAGAGTAAAAGAATGAAAAAAAGAAAGAAAAAAAAAAGATTTCAAAGCATTACATCGTGTACATAATGGATTCAAACGTCGCAAAAGGGTATACTAAAGGTGCAAAATGTATATTATTTAAAGTGTTTAAAACAATTAGACTGTGGTATTAAAGGGCATGTGTTCATTTTACAGTGTCTCCATATGATTTCTTCTTGCATATTTGCGATAATAAAAAGGATGTACTGTATATACATGGTCGTGTTCTCTGCTGTTACTGTCATGTTGTATGTACTGTATGTACTTACTGTGTGTATCATGGGTTCTCAAAGTGAGGTCTAGGAGCACCCATGGGTAGAACTGTTTCAGGGTTTCTTTACACTGTATTTTCACCGAGAGAGCAGAGGATTCACATTGTAGGTTTCACTCTATTATTTCCCCTCTTACAGAAATCGTTTTCAATAGACATCAATGTTTCTCAGGTTAGCAACCCTGTAAACCTTTTTTTAAACCTGCCCCGAGCTGCCATGGCTCCCAAAATGTTACAACTTCAAAGATCCGGAGGGTTTAATTTTGGGGAATGGCAATCAGGCAATCAGGGGCGGCATGATCACGGGGGGCCAATGCCCCCCTAAATGCCCAGTCTGCCCCACCAAACACAATGGCATGCAAAACAACCCAAGATATTTCAAATTAAAGTGCCTATATTTAAAATGATTTTAAACACTACTACTGCTACTAACTAACTGTCGCACCACTAAACCAACAGCATTTCATCATTGAAAACAGAAAACTCTCTGAGTCAGTCATTTAGCTTTAAGCATGCTACGTGTCTGTTGCAACTTCAACAACAACTGATGTTATTATTGATGCTTAATTGCCTGAAAGTCCTGTAACCAAAAATGGTATAGGTGTGGCTTCATCGCCCATGTCGCTTCACGCCTCGGCGATACCATACCATTTCCTCCTGCCCTCCCAATTGGGAAATGTTACATCCGCCCCTGCCGGCAATGTTGCTCAAACACTGCTGTGTAATTATTATTAGTAGATTTTCCTCAATCCTATACTAGCCTGACGGTCAGAGAGATGAAACAGTGAGGGACGACCGCTACATATTGTATTAAATAGTGTTGCAGATTAAACCTTTTCATAGATGACATCACAGTAGACTTGTCTGACGGCCTGTCATGTCATGTTGGATTCATGTTAATGTGTGTTGTCAGACCTTTAACCACTTAAAGCCTCAATACTTAGTGAACTTGACCTTTCACTCACTGTGTGATATTTGTTTGATTATGGGAATGCTACAGGGTTAACATGCTTAATGACAACAACAACCATCCTATACACAAAATCTGGCGGTTGTAGTAACTCTGTCTGAATAACCCTCGCATAAACTCTAGTAAGCTGTATAACATTTGTACAATTCTGTACTAAATCTTTCTCTAATGGCCTGGTACTATCTTTTAAATACTCTACCTAATACCTATTCATTCTGGACTCTTTGGTGTGGAAAGGTTTGTTTAAATATTAACACACAAAACACAAAAATATTTTATGCTACATATTCATTGGTTGGTGCCACCCAGGGGTCTGTACTTGGCCCCGTTCTTTTTGAGTAGTGCGCACCAATCCAATAACTGGCCGCGTGTGTGCCTGTCGTATGTTTTGAATATGAACTGCAATAAAGCAGGATGGCACTGTTGTAAGAAACGCGCGCACACACACACACACACACACACACACACACACACACACACACACTGCACCACTCATTATCCTTTACGGCAAAAACAGCAGATCTAAGATATAAGCTCACATCTGCTATTGAATAAATTTATTAAAAATATTGAAACGTTGTGAATCTTCTCTTGTAGGGGGTCCCTACTGCCAGTGCACAAAACCTATTCAGATGGCAGTCCACAGCCAAATGAATGTCGTTTTGGGGTCCCTTGAGATTATAGAAAAAATGAGAACTAGTGATTTAATCAAAGCTTGAACTCTCAATGACCTTAGAGTTAACCTGTGAAACCTGCTAAATCCTTCTACTGAACCCAAAGCTTCCTGTTGTCTTCAGGGTGAAGACATGATAGCACTCTCTACACTCCAAAGGGACTAACAAATACTTTGGGCCAATATAACAGAGAGAAAAAACAAAACCAATATGCTCCCAAACCCTAATATTTCACACAGAGTTAAATGGTTTGGTCTTTTCCAAGAGACTCTGCTGCTTAATTAGCAGCAGAGTCGGATCCTAAAGGGCCTTCAGCAGCGGCGTTCAGCTTGGTTTCTACTTAGCATGAGTTAATGTTAGCAAATGGAAATTAAGTAGGATTCATTTGTTAATTTGACTCTTGCTGAAACTGATGATTCTTCAATATGTACAGTATATACTGTATATATATACTGTATATTTTTTAATCAAAATTCTTCCAAAAAGCCATACAATATTTTGTATGTTTGAATATTTTAATTACATAGAAAATGTGCTTAGCAATGACGGTCTTACCATTGTTAATTATTATATTGCTACAGTAGGTCTACGAGAGAGTGAATAATTAAGGGTACTAGGGCCTTACCGTTGTGAATATATGAACACCAAATGATGTACTCACTGTGTGGGTAATGTGAATCCTTCATCACATTATGTGATGAAGGATTTGATGAAGGATTGCTTTAATGCACACGCACAGACACTGCAATGGCCAGTCATAAAGTGTGTGTGTGTGTGTGTGTGTGTGTGTGTGTATTTGCATTTCAAGAGGGCATTGCCAATGTTAAGCGAATGGGAAATTTAATTCACCAATAAATTCATTATTAATCAACAATTTGTTAATTTGAAAAAAGGGCTTCCTCAGTCTCTTCCTAATGTTATGGTCAATGACTGTGTGAAAAATCATAGTGATCGGTGCAGCCAGTGATGAGTTATGCTCGCTTCAGACATTCAGACATTCAGACATTCAGACAGACATTCAGACAGACAACTCCTTAATTATAGTATATAAGTCAGGATCTGTTTCAATTTAGTAAACAGCTTATTTATTCCTTTACAAAATAGGTACAAATACAGAAGTATGTTTTTTTTTCTTCACACAAACAAGAAATTTTCCAAGATATGTACAAGTTTACCAAAAATAACGTAGTTCTAATAAACACATGGTTCTTGTAGATAATATTTACAAATCATCCTTACAATTAAAACATTAATACCCCCCCCCCCCCCCCCCCCCACTGTGTACAAGTGTAATATTGTTCCTATAGCATTTTGGCTAAAAAGCTGTAGCAGTAGAAAGGGATTCCTGTGTGTCACCAACACAAAAAACAAAAATTATACAAAGCAATTATTAGAAAAAAAAAAAACAATGACAAAGCAAAACAAAACATAACAAAAAAACATTTGAAATCACTTTACTACAACCTGTTGTGCTTCTGTGAAACAGTTTTATCCTCGTGGTACTTTGAAATCAAATTAATTTGCATGACATGTAATAACAATAAACGCCAATTGATACATAGAATGCAAGGAGGAAAATATATTATTAATTGGTAAAGTGCCTTTTGGACAGCTATTCACAAACACTAGATTAATACTTAGGTGACAAGGGGATCTGATACATTAGTGACAGCTTTTAGTTGTCAGGTTAAAACACATGTATATACGTCATAATGCACATACATTTTCATTTAAAGTGTTTCCTATTTTTAAATAAATTACAATAGCTGGATTCAGTTAAAAAAATAAACAAAGAATGGGGATTAAAAGAAAATAATAAAAGGACCATTGAGATTGGTCAAAATAGGAAATGCTGCAATGATGGGAGAGATGAGATCATTTTGCGACCGTGGTCGCGACCCTTTTTACAGGTCGCGACTAAACCTAATCCTAACCTTAGCGCTAAGCTTAATCTCAGTAATACCGATGCCTAAACCTAAAATGAACCTCTGATTTATTAAAAAGGTTGCGACCGTTTTAAAAAAGGACACGAAAACACTGCGACCGGTGCCGCCTCAGTTGAAAAATGTCACCAACACGTTAGCAACAGTCGCAACGGTTTCAGAAAACCGTCACAACCTTTTTAAAAAGGGTCGCGACTGTGGTTTGGCCCCTACTGAATGATGGACACCACTAAGCCGAAGGAATAAAATGACTAATTCGTATTTCTCTGCAGGCTACGGTGTGCACCGTGGGGTGCAGCTAAAAACAGCAGATTTACAAGCTCACTGAGATCTGGCATTTTGTGGTGATCTATTCATGATTAGAAAACAATAAAACAAACAAAAACAAAACATTTGAAATGTACACATTTGAAAATGATTTTTGTCAACCACACACTCCAGTTTCTTCTCTTTGAAAAAGTGCAATAGCCTTAAATTTGCAATATTGATCATTTTGGTAGTCCTTGTTGTGGGTTGTCAGTGTTAATTAACATCATGCAATTTCTGTAAAAAAAAAAAAAAAAAAAAACTCAAACAAAGAACGGAGTGGATGGTCCCCCAAAATAGGCAAGCATGCTGTTAGATAAACATGATGATATTATAGACATGCAATATGCCTACTTATGGACAGGGCCAATGTCAAGAGTCAGTGTGGTTGGTAGGGAGGGAGTTTATCCTATTTTACCAACGTAATGACAACCATGACTGATGTCACAGTGCAAATGTGCATTGTTAGCTGACGGCTGACATCAGTGCAAATCAATGTTAAGCAATAGGTTTGGTTTCAGACCAGTGATTAGTCAGTAAGAGAGAGAGAGAGATAAAGACAGAGTGAGAGAGAGGGAAGCAGGTTATTATGTGAATGTATGGTAAGAGAATAAGAGATATACTGAAAGCGTATTTAATATGCATACTTGGCCAACACTGGGTGTCATTCTAATAGTCTATGACGTCTTCCTGGCTACCTGTAGCTGTGTAAAGCAACAGCCTAAACTAAACCTGTTCTTAAATCCATGATATAATAAATATGTGCATGTTATTTGTCATTTTAATAAATGCATTGCACTATTAAGGGGATCATGGATGATATCTGTACTGAATGGTTCCAAAAGCTACTGTATGTTAATTGTCAAGTTGAAGTAAATGCCAAAATCAGAAAATATGAAACATAGAAAGATAAAAAATAATAATAACATTTAAAAACAAATCTCCTCAAAATGTATTCAAGTGTACAAACTACGGGTAAAGGAACATACTGACACATCAGATTTGGCCAAGCCTTTTGGAAATTATTGTATCATTCACCGCAGTCAGCAGTGGAAAGTAACTAAGTACATTTACTCAAGTACTGCAATTTATTCGAATTTTGAGGTATTTTTTACTTTAGTGAAATGTAGTACTTAGTACTACTTCCAATTTAAATATTTTTACTTCTGCTCATTCTAGATCTCAAAGGTACATATTATTATTTTACTGCATAATAATTAGTTGCAAACTTGAGATACTTTTGTATATTTTGAATATTACAAAGTCACTTCTGATTTATAAAATAAATAATTTGGCAATTTGAAAACGTCCAGTCTATGTGATTGTGAGCTTGTAGATCTTCTATTTTCAAAGCATCTTTATAGCGTTAAATAGGACCTTCTGAATAATATGCAATAGTATTTTTGTACTTTTACTCTCAAGTACATCTTGATCCAGTGAACAATTCTACTACTACACTAAGCATGATTATGTTGTAATGAATCGTCCAGCACAGAGGGCTGAGATGGAAGTCGCAGGTAAAAAACAAACATTAATTTAAAAGGATTACAATCATCAACTTATTTTTGACTCGAATGACTTTGAAGCACCTGCACAAAAAAAATCTGGTTTCTTAATATAGACACACTTTTCCTTCTCGCCTTTCTTTCTCTCAAAGCTTACATTACGTGATTAAAAAACTATAATACATGCATTTTTAAAATAATTCAATGAAACTATTTACACTTTTACCCCTGATTTATACTTGGTTGTACGGAAGTGTCATGCACCGAACAAAGGAAATAAAAAATAAAAATGCATATCTATTTTGCCACGTGCCTCATGAGCGTCTAGGTCTTCAATCTCTTTGATTTCTTTTTAACACTGCCGTGTAATAAACCAAATATAAATCAGGCATTGGAGAGTAAGATAAACAAACTGGAAGTTAATTATGTGATGCTGTTGTGGAGAATCAGAAACATTTCAAACCAAACGTCTCATAATTGGTCAGGTTTCAATATTAAATGCATCCGTTGAAGGATTTCATAGGCTGTATCAAGAGGTGAACAGGTTTCCTCATTTTGAGCTGATGATGAATGGGGTCATTCGAGCTACGGCGGGCCTCGAACACCTCTCTACCCAGCATTATACTGGCTCAAGTCCTTTGACACGAAAAACACACGTTCGCTCCGTCACTTCGAACTCCCCCACACTACGACACAAAATAAGAACTTGCATGGTTGAAGATCAGTGACCTATATGTACACATATCCATCGTGAAGCTAAAACAGAGAACACGCAACAGTTACATTTATTTTTGTGAGTTCTTTCTGCCCCCCCAGTCCCTTATACTCTCTCACGCTTCTCTTCTTCTCATCAAAAAGCTACACGGAACGTCACCACAGCACACATGGAGACACTGAGTTGATACATTAGACCCGAATAGGCTCTGCGCACAGCATGTCATGTTGGAAGCAAACTGGGCCACTTCAACTATTATTGCCTTCACAGGTCTTACCAATTATACAAACAAAGGCTCCATTTAAAAGCACAGAGGTTCTCATACTTGTTTCATTGCAAAGGCCCTCATAACGCTGAGGACAGGCGAATGGAATTCCATTCGAAGTTCCATACAGTCAGAGTTACACACCCGTATTTGGAACCATGAGGGTGTGTAGCAGTAGCCTGATTATCAGACTCAAGCTCAGCTTCCTGAAGCTTGAGTCTGACATTGTCCGCTGTCTGTGAGATTTCAAGGGGGAGGGGTTTGGTTCATACTAACCAAACCAGAGGTTGTCAAACATGTGGCTAATGGGCTAAACCATTTGCTAACCCAACAAACGCAGCCAATGAGCGCTACTAACACGTGAACAAAAGCAGTAAAACATGTCGGATGATGTTTATACATCCAACGCTTATTTACAGAAACTATTTATCATAAGTCAGTTTATTGGACAGATTTATACGGCCAGGATTCACCATGGTTGCTGCCGCCATGTTTGTTGTTTGACACTGTAACTGGCGCACTGTTGAGTGATGGGGCTGCTGGCCAATCAGCTGCGTCTGTTCGGATTTGTTGTTAGACCAACCCCCAACTCCAACCCTAATTGGATAAAATACATCTTGGTGCCGAAAGTAATTATAGGTTGACAATAGAAGGTCAGACCAAGAGACTCAATGCACTCAGAGAGTGTGGTGGGTCGATGGGTTTGGACCAGGCTAGCGTAGTAGAGCGTTTCCAGTGAGCCACCGTATCAGCACCCTGGCTCTGTATGACCAGAAATGGAAGAGAGCCTTCATTATACCATGAGTGGTAACAACACCACTGCAGGCAGTAAGGAACATAGGCCCAGTGTGTTTCCAATATGGCTGCTGTACATATAGAGCCTATCTGAAGGCACGTGGCGGGGAGGAGGAGGTGGAGGAGGAGCAGGCTGAGGCGAAGCTACTTGAGCAGGGCGCGGTACAGGAGGAGCGAGTGGGCCGTCTCCCGCTCCTGCTCCATGTAGAAGATGAAGTCCCTGAGGTTGACGCGAGTGATACGCTGGCGGCCATGACGCGAGGCGGAGGCGGACGGGCTGGACGAGCTGGATGGAGAGCTCACCATGGTGCCTGAAACCTGCACACACACACACACGCACGCACACACACACACACACACACACACACACACACACACACACACACACACACACACACACACACACACACACACACACACACACACACACACACACACAGAACATTTGTCTTATGCTGAGCACAGAGGTTTAGCCAGTGGTTCTCTCCACCTTTTGAATTTCACGGTTTGATATGCTCCTGTCTGATGTACAAAGTGAGGCATTACCATGTCATCTAGGACTGCAAACATAACATTTCAGTCAATTAAATCAGTGGTTTTTAACCTTTTTGATACCAGGGCCCGCTATTTATTCAGCATTTTAGCCACAGACCACCATTTGATTTTGATTTTGATTTTTTCTATATTTTCTAATGATGTAGGTTCTTGAAAATTAAGTCATTCAGATGATAATTTAAGTCATTTTACTGGTGGTCCCCGGACCCACGAATCAACTCTAGATTTAGCTGAATAAAATCTTATATTTAGTATGTCGACTAAAACCAGACTAAAACTTAAAAGAAGGCCGTCTGCATTTCATGAGCTGGGAGCACCGGGAGTCACGACAACTTGGCAACCGCAAACAAGATGTAACTGCATGTGCTGTGTGTGAGCTGGAATTCCATTCCCCACTGTGGGCACGAGGTAACAAAAGGATGATTAATATCTGACATTTTGCTGGCCCAAATCCCAAACAGCAACAGGAAGGTGAATCCCAGCTGTATGATCTGGGGACTGAAGGGCCACTGTTAATCATTTTACTACTGGCCAAATATGTTTGCAAAATTCACAATCAGCTTGCTTAAATATCACAGTTTTACACAGGTACAGAGTGGGTGTTTTGGTGCATAGTTCACATGATATCTTTCATCCAGGAAATTTTAAGAAAGGGAAGATGTGAGCTAAGGCATGAAAAGAAAATAAGTTTAAGTGCTTGTACTACAAAAAATACAGGAAAGTACTATGTAGACATATACAAGCTTTACATGGTACAACCAAATGAAGGGTATCTTAGGATTATTTACAGCTTTTGCTATAAACTGTACAGCCAAAGTGTCTCTTAGATATTATGGTCATTGTAATAATCCAGCAATCCAGTCAATCCCTAATCAAAAACAGAGTCTACAACGTACATTATTTTTCTGGCCATAGAGCGCAAATTTCAAATTGTGCTACTGTTATCTCCTACAAATACTATAACACGATAATTGACTTGAGTTTCTTCCAGCAGTGAAATGTCCCTTTAACCTTGAAACATCATGAGCCTGGGATTTGGACCAAACTGCATGAAGAAGGTAGTGTGTACACACTTCAGAAATTAGGGTTGAAACATCATCATGAATATTAAAAGGAAGAATAGAGTCTGCATGTTGTCACGGATACTGGAACAAATAAATAAAAATAAACAGTGCTTCCAGGACTTGTATTCTCCTTTTAAATTTTGAATCAACTATAACTACAAGTTTAGTTTTGTCAGTTGCTACAGGTCAGAATATCTTTGCCTGGAAAGAAGCCAGCTTAGTTGGCATCTGGTTAGGATGACTATGGAGGTCCTTGAGGTCCTGTAACTCTGATTGTATACAAATGGAACCAACCATCAATTTAGTTCCATTTGTACACTGCCATCGTTCAGATGCCACTGTCCAAGCCCATCCAAAAGGTATAGAAGTAAGTAATGAAATGTTCCCAGTCCACTACAGTGAAGTCACTTGGTTTTGAATCACTAACACATGCACGGTTCAGCACGGTACCAATGGAATACTGCACTGCTTTTTTAAGCATCTCTACGACTTCATTTAGCCGAAGGAAACTTCACACGGCGTCAGTAACAAGAGAATGAGATAAAAAAAAAAACACACACAGACAGACTAATAACGTCCAGATCTTCAGGTGCCGTTGAAAGGAAGAAAATAATTATTTTATTAGCGCCTGAAACAGTTGAAAGCAGGGGAGTGGAGAGCAGCGCCGATGTGCTCCGACTGCAGGGAAATCATCATTTACTTAAGTGTGTTTTATGGCTCTTTGTATTGGCATGGGTATGTGAACAGATTTTTTTTCCTCTCTAAATAAACAAGAGCCAGGCTGACATAGATCTGAGCTGACGGCTTAGTCTGAAATGAAACCCTTGTTGTTCTGTATTCAATCCAGGAAAAAATGAAAAGATAAAAAATCCCAATGTATACACAGCAGGCTCGATAGAAATCAGGAAGGGGGAGGCATTTACATTTGGAAATGAGAAACACCGGGAGAAGAAAAGCTCTGTGATGCAGCCAGCCCAGTGCCCACACTTGAACCCGGGCAAAGAGGAGACGAACACAAAGGCAGGCGCTTTCGCTCCGGGAACACCCTGTCTCACAATTACATTGATTGCGCCGGTCTATAAACACACAAAAAGTACAGACGGGGGTCCTAATTGCTAACATACGGGCCGTCAACGGCCTATGATTTTACAGGAACCAAACAAGAGTCCCTCCAGCTCACCCCCAGCGTATATATGCAACGCAGTGTGCAACTCCATGACACCACCTCACCTCAGATTCTCCAAACACACTCTGCAACCTCTCAGCATGTTTAGGAAGAGTATAAATGTGGCCTCTCTCTGGCAGCCAACCACTCCATCCCCCCGTCTCTCTCCTGCCCATTGATGTTGACAGACGTGGAGGCGGAGGGCTGTGGGGCTTCTGCAGCACCCCTCGGGGCGGGCGGCACCATCCACCCTGGTCCTCTCTCCTCGTCACTGAGGGGGCGAGTGGATCTGCCTAATCAGGCCAATCTTGGCTGACCACATGTGAAAGATGGGCCTGCCCGCTGCCATGCCAATTACTGCCAATCACGTCGCTTCCAGCTCGGGCGTCGGAGCCACCAGACGTCACCGATCGCACCCATCCATCCGTCTCTCCACCTGGGTGGACGGACGGCACTGGGGCCTCTCTCTCTGAGGCCCCGCTGGCGGTGGGTGGGCTGTTGAGGTGGTGGTGGTGGTGGAGAAGCAGAGACCGACTGTGGTGGCATTGGTGGTGAGGAGGAGGGGATCTGTAGCTACCCATAATGCCTCATTCCCACAGGGGGACAGGGGGCAGGCTGGGTAAGTGATCCAAATACAGGGAGAAAGGTCAGGCTTCTGCCAGTGAGCCAAGCTGACTTCACTTAATGCTCCCCTCCTCTCTCTCTCTCTCATCTCCCCCGTCCCTGTGTCTTCATATGCCCTCTATGTATGGCATGCCAGCAACCCAAACACCAGCCTGTTGTTGTCTGTGTCTATGGAGACTAAGGGCTCCCGCCACTACATGCCGAGAGCCATGTTGTAGGAGGGGAGGGGCAGAGTAAACAAGCACAACACCAAACAAAGCAGATGGCAGAGAATCAGTCGCTTAACAAAATGGGAATGTGAGACGTCGTCGACCACCACTCTCCACCCCCCCCCCCCCCCCCCCCCCCCCCCGTCGACAGCAATTACATAATTACATGGTAATTGTGTCTGAAATTAAATGAAAAGAGGGTAAAAGGGCTCCGTTAAGGCCAGGGCCGGGAAAAAAAAAGATTAAAAAAGAGAAAGGGGAGAGTGGGGAGAGAGAGCAAAAATGAAAGTCTCAAAATTGGCTTTGTCGAGAAAAGATCCATGAGGCAAAAAACAGCATCTGTCATTTTATCTGTGATGGCTGCTGGGGGGCATTATGTCATATGACATATCCATCGTACAGAGAGCGCAGCGATACTTCCATACATCTCTTCAGACATTTGACTTGTTCAGAGTCGGGGACAGAGAGAGAGAGGGAGATGAATAGAACCTGAGGAGTTGAACGAGGAGGATGGGGGGAGGAGAGCAGGGGCGGATCTAGGCATGGGCATGGGGGGGCAATGCCCCCCTAAATGCCCAGTCTGCCCCACCTAACACAATGGCATGCAAAACAATGACAATGAAGATATTTCAAATCAAAGGGTCTATATTTAAAATGATTTGAAACACTACTACTGCTACTGACTACAGTTGTGGCAACACTAAACCAACACCATTTATCATTGAAAACAGAAAACTCTCTGAGTCAGACATTTAGCTTTATGCATGCTGCGTTGCCTGTTGGAACTTCCAACAACTGATGCTATTATTGATACTTTACTTGCCTAATAAAAGTCGTGTAACCAAAAATGGTATGGCGGCAGCTTCATCGCCCGTGTCGCTTCGCGCTACGGGCGATGAAGCTGCCCCCATACCATTTTCTCCTGCCCCCCCAAAGGGAAATGTTACATCCACCCCTGGAGGAGAGGAGAGCAGTGGAGAGTGACAGGGAGGGTTGACGGGAGGAGATGAATAGGTGAGAGGAGACGATGCTAGCGCTCAACCCTGTCGCAGTGTCAGTCTTGGCGACGCGGGGCATCGCGGAGGTTTTATCTGTACATGTGTATACACTTACATGTTTGCATTCTGCTGCTGCTAAGTGATGTCTCTCGCTGTATAAATATATCATAACACTTTGCACTTGCCCTGGCCTTGACAGCTGTGGAAGCTTATGCACAGTTTAAAATGTACAGTCATTTAGACAGCGTGCTGCGTACTGTAGACAGATGCCAGGTTCATTTGTAGACCTGGAATTCTATGTACAGTTCAATGTACAAATTATACTGATATTATACTGTTTAGACCTGTGGTTTTCAACCAGTGGTCCGAGGACCACCAATGGTTCTTGAGACGGTTCCAGGTGGTCCCCAACTAAATGGATGTAACTCTTTGAGAGCGTGAAGATGAACATTTTACGCTCTCAAGAGTTAAAATATTCATCATCTGAATTAGCCCACTTAATTAAGAAGTCTACAAAACTAGATTGTTTTGTCTCAGAAATCCAGCCTGGAATTGTGGACAAAGGCAAAATAAATCTTTAGTTTGTGGACTGTGGGGTGAAAATGAATGAAATGGTGGTCCGTGGCTCAAATGCTGAATAAATAGTGGGCCCTGGTATCAAAGTGGTTGAAAAGCACTGGTTTACACCGATGATGGGTCTTGGTTTAGCTATAATCCTAGAATAAGGTTATTATCTTATGTTTTCTTTGCTTATCGTGACTCACTCTGGATTGTAAATTGTAATTGTAAAATGAATTGTCTGTATTCACACAAGAGGGACATATTCTGCCACCTTATGTTCCTATTTTGACCCTGTACTGTAATTCAAATATCTGGCATAGAGTGAGTCTGTGGTCTGTCTGGGTAAATTACGCTCATTGCTCTGATTATGCTGTTGACACTGTAACGGTATCTGTGTTTCCTGTGGTGTCGTAACGCCCGTCGGATCGCATAGCGGAGCTCAGGGTGGGATTCTGTAATGACCCTGTGATTACAGGCTGCTGTACAAGGCAGGCCACATGGTGTTTGTATACAGTTTCCTTATATACAGTAGTTGTCCTTTCTCAGGGTGGGATTCTGTTTTTGACACTGGTACAACCGCATCGTTTTGTCCTGCATAGTGTGGTCTATTTAGTGTACTGCCGTATACATTTTAGTTGACGGTGCTTCTTTTGTGATGTTTTGTTCCTATGATGACTACACTGCATAGTGCTTCTATTTACTTAACTGCTGTGCTTCCTATTTCCCAGCGGGATCAATACAGTATTAGAGATTGATCTATAGTATTCTGTAGTTCTGAAATTGCACTTGTTTCTTGCTCTATTCTCCACCTTTATGAAACTTTTCTTTCTTTATTATTATGCAAAATGTTGGGAACTTCTGATAACATTACAACTACTGAAAAACATTACGTGCAATCTTTCACACCAGCTTGGATTCCAGGAAGTTGTGCTATAAGTACTATAGCTGATGCTAGCACCCAGCGCCGATTCTTCCTATACGCAGACTACGCAGCCTGCGTTGGGCCCCCGATTCCCCAAAGGCCCCCCGCCAGCTCCGAGTAAAAAACTAATTGAAAGAACTGTTATTTACGCAAATAGCGTAGATCGGGCGCATGTACGTTTATTGAATCGGAGCTTACGCAAATAACGTACCGCGGCGAACGTAACCACTCTAGTGCATGGTAGTTCTGTACGTAGAGGGGAAATCTTCTTCCGTAAACAGCGTTACTTGAATCATGCCCGCTGTCGCGGTTTTTTACACCACGCAGAACATCATTACTTCAGGATATGAAAAAAGGACCAGCAGCAGTCAGGTAGGCTGGCAGGCTAACGCTATGAATGACTGTTGTGCTGTTAAATGCTGGGTTGTCGGTAGTGTGTTGTTGTTGTGTTGTACAAAATTATTTTTTGGTGGCAGAGATACAAGCTTGTTGTATTTTGTCAATAATAATATCTCCTATCATGCCTAAAGCTTATGAGTATTATGGATATAGACAGCAACTCCGTTCACTTCATGAAGCCAGTCACATCACAGAGAATCTCTGTGATGTTTATGTGGCACTATTATGCTACTACACAGAATGTGTTGGTTACTGTAGCCTACAATACTTTGACGGTGAACAAAGTATTTTCAACTCTTATCTGTCCCTATTCTAGACCTGCTACATCTCTACATAAGAGACAGTTTCATAGTTTTGTGGTTGTTGGTCAGGATTGAAGTAGCAATAAATACATTCATTTGAAAAGGAAACATTGGAGTGTGTGTGTGTGTGTGTGTGTGTGTGTGTGTGTGTGTGTGTGTGTGTGTGTGTGTGTGTGTGGCTTCATTATAATTCAACGGCTCAATGTGTGTGTGTGTGTGTGTGTGTGTGTGTGTGTGTGTGTGTGTGTGTGTGTGTGTGTGTGCGCGTGCGTGCGCTTGTTGGGGTGGGCCCAGGTTTATAACAATTAAGTTATCTATAATGTATTTCCCCGCAAAAAATGGCCAAAGTAACAAAAAAGGCCAAAATCAGTGCCTGAGAAGCAGGGCCCCTAGTAAAAAAAACCTGCTTAGGGCCCCTTGGAGGCCAGAATCGGCACTGCTAGCACCTCAGCAATCCATCTCCTAGATTCTAGGAGATGGATTGCCAGCTAGAGGTCTAGAGCTTTGTAAAGAGGATAGACTCACATGTCTGGGTTGGGATGGGATGGATCATCCCATGAATAAGCCTCCCAGACTTACACTATAAAGTTGTGATGTGCCTGTGACAATGAAGTTGAAGTTGCTATTTGAAGTTATGTTACATTATGCCCAGCCTGTCTGTATCTATTTTGGCAGCTGCAACGCAGCACCTAATAAACAGCCTTGGTAACTTTGGACATTGCATGATCCCAGTGTCTAAGAGGTTGCCCAAAAGTTTGCGACATTGTGGGGTGACAATCTGGAATTGGAAATGCCCAGTCCTGTAAAGTCAATAAGGATAGAACTAGAGAAATGTGCTCCTCAGAACTCAGCTTTTCCTGAGTTTTATGTATTTATTTAAAAATAACTAAATACATAGATACATATTTAGTCTACCTGATGACCCCCCTATGACTCCACACATCAAGGGTCGTGTCACATTTAGACAAAAAGAGGCACAGACCCCGCTGGCTAAACGCAAGCCGGCTCCCAGACGAGGTGACAAAGGCACTTCACACGCTGAAGTGCAAGGGGAGATTTCAACAAATAAAATGCACTCAACACCACCCCACCTACACAGTTCCAACACGCTACTCTAGCCAAGAGGCAACACACATTTTACTAAAGAGAATATTGGCAGGGTAGATAACATACTCTACTCTTATTCCACATCTATTATACAACCGGAGCGGAAGCCCAGCTGCTTTAGTCAACTGAAGCTTCTTTTTTCCCTCCTCTTCTTTTATGAAAAACCAATCTACATTATTGTATTTAAAGGCTGCTTGCTTCTGTGTGCAGCATACTTAAGCGATAACGAAAGAACATTTCCGTTTGCACAGGGGGGCAGGGTTGACAGGTCACCCTTTCATGTTTGCAGTGCCCCCCGTCCGATAATCAACAACTTTCCCTCCACCTTTAGAGGGCCAAAATTAATCCCCGTTTTGCTAAATTTACTTTTGATTAATAATGTATGTCCCCCCCACACACACACACTCCCTCCCCCTCTCTCCACGCCTTGGTCCGCTTTCTGACTCCCGTCTCTAATTGTGCGGTCGGTGGCAGCAGCAGCAGCAGCGATGCTTCCAGCTGTCCTGAGGAATTTACATTCAAGCCGCCTTTATTGTTGGAAAGGGTCCTTTTTCTTGCTGATCAGCGTCTTTTGAACCCTGAGTGGCACCGGGGCCTTGATGCCGGATTCCAATATTGGATTTGGCCCAGGTCACACCCCAGGGCAGAGGGTTAATGGCCCACTTTGCCAGGCACACATAGAGGCTGCCTGCGCCCGGCACGCAGCCCAGCCCCGACCCGCTGAATCAGCAACTATACCACCCTGCTCACAGGAGGACGAGTTAGAGGCAGAGAGAGGGAGGGAGAGAGGGAGAGAGAGAGAGAGAGAGAGAGGAGAGAGAAGAGAGAGAGAGAGAGAGAGAGAGAGAGAGAGAGAGAGAGAGAGAGAGGGAGAGAGAGGGGGAAAGAGAAAAGAGAGAGAGGGGGGGGTAGATAGATAGATAGATACATGTTTGTATGCAACGCATGAGATGCTCACATGCATTCAAATTTCATACATTGTCTCACATGTTAGATTCATATGTGTGTGTGTGTGTGTGTGTGTGTGTGTGTGTGTGTGTGTGTGTGTGTGTGTGTGTGTGTGTGTGTGTGTGTGTGTGTGTGTGTGTGCGTGCGTGTGTGTGTGTGCGTGTGCGTGCGCGCATGCATGTGATGAGGTGCGTTTGGCGGCTAATTCCTCTGCATTTATGTGGAAGAATAAAGGCTTGCCCTTTGTTGACTGAAAGATGTTTAAGTTGTTGACGGTGCAATATTGTCGTATTGTTGTCATGACTTTGATGTAGAAAGATCCCTTAAAAATCTTGACATCTACACCCCAGGGCGAAGAGAAGAACGATTTTTACACTGAAGGAGGACTGTTGACAAGCAGAACAAAGAGGTGAAGACACTATTGCGCGTAACCAGGTGAAGGTGTTCCACACAAAAACCATGTTTTGGAAATGAACGCGGCCGAGCCAACAGCTAAATGCTGGCAAATCTGTTACTGAGGTTGGTAAAAATTGTGTCTGTTCTAGTAGGTAGGTATAGCCAAGCATGGCTTGAGGGTACAATTATATTAGGCCAGTGGTTTTCAACCAGTGGTCCAGGGACCATCAGTGGTCCTTGAGAGATTTCCAGGTGGTCCCGGTCTAAATGATGGAGAGTTGCTTAACCGGATGTAACTTTTTGAGAGCATAAAAATTAAACCAAATGGACCCTTGCGGGTCCATTTGGCTCTATGTTTACACTCTCAAGAGTTAAAATATTCGGCATTTGAATTAGACACACTTAGATAATGTAGAAGAATGGTCATTTTTGATCTGTATGCTTGCCTGTTTTCTTTGAGAAATCCAGCCTGGTATTGTGGATTACTTACTTTACTTTACTATTGTGGACAAAAGCAAAGAAATCTTTAGTTTTGGTGTCTGTGTGGCGTCTGCACCTGCGTCTAAATAGTTGGCCTTGGTATTAAAATGGTTGAAAACCACTGTATTACGCTAACAAAAAGTGGCTGGTAAATCAGTGAATGCACGTGACAGCAGAATGTATCTAACCCTATCATGCGATGGCAATGGCAAGAATAAAAACGTTCTTGAGATCTTAGTGTAGACCAATATGGAAACAAGGGCCTTAAGAAGACCGTGAGGTTGAAACATCAGTGTTTTCATTGCTGTTAATAAGGTTTGTAGCATTCTAAACTGAAGTGAGCCCTTTCTTCCGCCTGAAGATTTTACTGGTGTTGCAGTCTGGCTCAGCACCAAGGACGGAGGTTGAGCGTTATTTTTGTCTTTGAACGTTTACCAAACAAGGAGTGGACCTGCTAGACCCAAATATATCTCTGTTTTATGTTGAGATTTGTGAAATGTATGGTGCTTTATAAATAATGTGTTGTTATTCTTATTCTTATTATTATTGTCAGTATGACTGCCAGACCGGTTATACCAGAAAGATCTGGTCCAACAAGTACTGGTAAGTGGTAATACATTTCCACATCTGTAATGACCGCCATCATATGGTATATGCGACTGACTGATGAACTGACAAACAGCCTTGACTCACTGACTGGACAATTGACTGATTAGCTGCTTGACTTGGCTGACTTGCTCACTTGCTTGTCTACCCTGACCGACTACGTCTGACTGACTGACTGACTGACTGACTGACTGACTGACTGACTGACTGACTGACTGACTGACTGACTGGATGCTTGCCTGCCATTCTGACTGACTGACCGACCGACCGACCGGACCGAACGCTCGCCTGGCTGCCTGATTGACTGGCTGTAAGTCTGCCAGGACCCAAAGCTTTCCCACATGTTGTCCTCTCCACGCTGCATTTCAGACGGGGAACGCTGACTGACTTGCATCGTCCCTTTCCAGTGTTTACAGCGAGGAGCCCAGCCGTGGGAGTGCAGTCCCGCCTCGCCTCTCCACGCTCGGCCTGCAACGCCTCTCCTATATGGCCGCCATTAATCAGCAACAGAAAGCCTCTCTCTCTCTCTTTCTCTCTCCCTCCTTCTGCATCTCTCTCTCTCGCTCTCTCCTTTTCCCTCGCTCCTCTACGCCCACAGACATGCTGGATGAGGCCATTTTGAAAGAGTTAACAGATGTTGGCTGATTCGCCCCGGGCTTTTCTGACATCGCCCGATGTGATGTATTTGATGTGGAGTTTATTCAGCTCTAATAAACGTATAAAGAATTAGAATAATAATTCGCAGATGTACGTACGCAGATTATATGCCAGAGCGGCCCCTCTTTGAAGCAGACAAAGTCGGCCAAGATTAACAGAACCAGGGGTAGAGGATGAAAGCTTTGTTTTCCCTAGCGATAATCAGTGGGGTCACGGGTTGGACCGGTACCGCTGCTTTGTCTGGGTGGGCACACCGACACAGATTGCCCTTTGTTTGTGTCAGGGGTCTCCCTCGTCTGTCGGAGAGTCGCCCTGAACAATAGCCCGACGTTGTCACAAGTGATCTTCAAAAAGCGGGGAGCATGCTGGACCGTGCTGGGTAAAAATCTGGCCTTTTTCATCTCAATTGTGCTTTTTTTTGTACGTGTCATACCGTGAACAACAAAAAGGAAAAGAACTGAAACAGTGTGGGGGAGGAATACAAAGGCGGTGAGAGAGAGAGGGAGAGAGGGAGGGGAGGGAGGGCCGGGCATTCTGATCATGGCGCAAAAAAAATGAGGGAATTACTCTCAAAACAAACAACTTCCATTTGGTTCACAACTAAAGAACAACAAATCTCTGAAATGGCCAGTTGCAGAGCATCTTAATGCCCACATAAACCATAAAAACAGCTTCCACGGCTCCACAGCAATGCATAGCAACCGTGCAGAATTTTCAGTCAAGGAGAAAGAGAGAGAGAGAGAAGGCAAAAAAAACACCTTATTACTTCTAACTCCTGCAAGCCATTTTGGTCTCCAAAGGTTTTAGAGCGCCGCGGGCCATGTGTCTGCAGTGTTTCGGGAAATGACTTGCCTTCGCACGAACACTGCTATGTTCTCTGCAGCACTGCTGCCCCCAGCATCCCCGCTCAATTTCTGTTTAACCCCTTCCTGCCTTCCCCTGCACTGACTCACACACACTGCTACAGCAGAGCAGGCTCCATAGCCGAGCAGCACAATGCTGTCACATTGTTCAGCCCTCGCAAACAACAAAACCCAGGCAAATCATACCAGCCTTTTTTCTTCATCGTCTGCGGCGGCCCGACGCTATATATGACACATTAACTCGCTATCTAATTTAGCTACTTGAGCATGTGATGGTTGTTCAACAAACAACGGCACAAAGAAAGGTTATGTGGGGCACGCGAAGAAGGGATGAAGAGAGGAAAAAAGAAAAGAAAAGCCTTTCTTTTCTCTCCCCCAGCTCCAACCATTTCCACTTGATCTGCTACGATGTGCGACACGGTTTTGTGCACACTTTGAGCGTGTATCAACCGTGGATTAAATCTGCAAACTCGTTGACACAACACGTAATTAAAACATCTCGCTCCGGGTCAGGAATTTTCTAATTAGTAAGTGTACTGACAAAGCTGCAATTCCATCGCCTTGAGTTTCAAAGTCCACAGGTTACCGCTAAAGATGAAAGCTGACCCTGGAGCTGTGTTCTGGAGGGGCTGCTCGCACAATTCCTCAGAAGACAGTCACAGGGTCACCGAGCTAAACAGTGCGCAGCACCCGGAAACCTTCCCCTTCCAAACAAAGAACTTCAAACTTTCATGCCTGGGAACATATTCTTCTTGGCTTTTATTATTTCTTTTTATCCCCCCCATCCCCTGTTTTCAACCTGCCTGAGAAACAAAAGATTGTGTGCAAGTAAGAGGACTACAGAGGAACACTATGGTGTTGTTTTTAATCTGTTTAATTACAATGCTTGCAGCTGGGCTATTGAACCCCCCCCCCCCTCCTTCCCCATTAACCATGGAACACATTTTATTAGCTAAGCCTTTATTATGGACAAAGTTGGTAACAAATGCAACATTAAACATTTGTTTTCATATTAGTGTAAATAACATTGTTCTGTGGCCATGCGTTGCACAACAAGGGCAATACAATGGCTGAAATCAGAATTACGACAGAGGCATCAGTACAAATAAAGTTTGGCTTGACATAAATCAAACCGTGTGATGAAACCGTCGCCTTTTTCCACCGTTTAGCTCAAATCTGTGGAGAGAAACTACATCTGCAGCGACTCCACTATTACTAGCCGTTAGTTA
>CM076966.1:32301168-32338668 GCA_039105355.1 Benthosema pterotum
GGCTAAAATGTCATCAAATGGTGGTCTGTGGCTCAAATTCTGAATAAATAGTGGGCCCTGGTATCAAAAAGGTTGAAAACCACTGCCCTAACCTTACCCACAGTAAAAACGAATACAAGAATACCACACTGGGTGTGACTGGTCGTCCCGTGGAAAGAATGGGTGCGACTGTGTTTTGGAGCGAACGTTCCAGTTATCAAGCAGACCTGTGCTTGACATAAACTGAAGTCTAAAATGATTTGAAACGCTTCATCTTCACTCCTACTGTACTGTCAGTGAATATAACAGCTCTTCCGACACTAACCAGACAGCTTTAAAGTAGGCTACTTGGCTTTTGCTGGGGATGATATTCATCCCCCCGCTTTTAATGATGTCGGATGTTTTGCAAGAACAATACTGGAACATAACAAAACGGTATCAGTTTCTGTGTGCAGTATTAATATCAGTGGCGTCGTCTTTTTTTCCACGGCCATCCACTCCTAACTTTTTATTTTTTTCCCTTTGTCTAAATTGGTCAAATGGAAAAGAAGTGGAGAGAGAGAGAGAGAGAGCGAGGAGGAAGGAGGAAAAAAATTAAGCTGAGCCGAAAACTGCGACTTGGATTTAATATTTTATAATTGCCAAGGGACATTCCAAGATCAATGAATTTTTGCCCGGGACGCACATCAGAAAGAGATGTACTTCAGTCTTTTTAGGGAACATTGGTCTATTTAATTCCAATGTCTGCTGCATGTGAAATATGCCTTCCATGGCCTCCTTCTGGTCCCTGGGGCGCTGCTGCGGGCACACATTACCACTTTTAATGGGCCGCCACCAGAGCAGGCCAAGCCAGCCAATAACCCATCCGCACTAATGGATCGCCTTGTTTGTTCTCCTGCACCCATTTTCTCAAGCTAATTTCAGATGTTGTGTGTTGGTGTTGTTGTTGTTATTACTATTATTATTATTATTATTATTATTAGGCACAGTACAGAATGTGTTTTAACTAGGGGTGTACCGACATATAGTAACTGTAACGAAAAATCGAAGCATATCGAAATGAAAACAACAAATTTAGCATTTTTTTAAAGACAAAAGAAAAAGAGTGGTTTAATTATTTAGTTTAAGACATTGTCTTGTCAATGTATTTTAAATAGTTACTACATTGACTTCAAACCATTCAATTGTATCAGATCGTATCGTCACAATGAACCAATATCATTCATGTATCGTAATACATATCGAATGTATCGTTAAAATCTATTGTTACACCCCTAGTTATAACAAATCTTGTCAAAACATGAAAAAACACACGCACACAAACATGCACGCTGTAAATAACACATATACAAGCTCACAACACATCCACGAATTGTAGATCTGCTAGATCTGCTAATTAACAGGCACAACACCAGCGTGCAACTGAGTTTAACCTGAATATGGTGTAAATGGAAGGGGTGTCCTGGTGGGAAACTGGAGGGAATGGCACTTCAGGGGTTAGCTATTAAAACCCTGCATGGTTACAGTCGTGGTAGACGTGTTGTTTTACACAAATAGGTGCAGTTGTACAGTAAAAGTCTGGAAACGATGTGGTATACAGTACCCACTTAAATCCTATACTTTGTCATGCGGCAACAATTTGCCCAAAATAGGGACGGCAGGCAGCAGGGTTAATGTGGTGGATGTAAATGTAACCTACATTATCCATGCAGCTGCCATTATACAAAAGCATGTACAGTTGCAAAGCTTATTGTTAGAAATAAATATTTAATTCTGTAATGTGGGAAAATGAATTATCAACAAACAAGCGTTTCAATTATCAACAAACAAGCGTTTCAATTGTTCTCTCGTTCCTTGTTTATTCCCCTATCATGTGTTCATGTTGCAAACTTATATTTTTTAACAATGTGACTGTGACCCTCGTATGTACAAAATGAATCTAGTATAGTATAGTATAGTATAGTATAGTATAGTATAGTATAGTATAGTATAGTATAGTATAGTATAGTATAGTATAGTATAGTATAGTATAGTGTAGTATAGTATAGTATAGTATAGTAGTATAGTGTAGTAAATGACTATTACTTTTTAGGATTCAAATAAAACATACCAAAAGTAGCAGAATTACAAGCTCAAAACTGTCTGCTATCTTTGTGGCAGTATATGATCGAGTAAAAAAAAACACTGTTAGAATTCGGAGATACTGTATATAATAGTTTTCCTTGTAACAACCATCCCGCAAATCTCGAGACACTGAGATAATAAAATGTAAAAAAAAAGTTAAATCTAATCAATCTAATACATCTAACCTTCCAAAAAGTCTCACCAGAATGAAACAGGGCCGGATGTAACATTTCCCAATTAGGGGGGCAGGTGAAAATGGTCGCTTTGCGCCACTGACGATGAAGCCGCACCCATACCATTTTCAGTTACAGTACTTTTAGGCAAGTCAAGTATCAATAATAACATCAGTTGTTGTTGAAGTTGCAACAGGCAACGCAGCATGCATAACGCTAAAGGTCTGACTCAGAGAGTTTTCTGTTTTGAATGATGAAATGCTGTTGGTTTAGTGGTGCCACAATTGTAGTTAGTTAGTATCATAGTGTTTCAAATCATTTTAATTATAAGCACTTTAATTTGAAATACTCTTGAAATGTGGGTTGTTTGCATGCTATCATGTTTGGTGGGGCAGTCAGGACATTAAGGGGGCCATTGCCCCCCCATACCCATGCCTAGATCCACCCCTGGAATGAAAGCACCATGGTACAGCCACTCATCGTGTGCCACCATCTGTCTGGCATCACAGAATCATCACCAGAGCCTCATTGGGTTCCTCTTCTGATGAGAATGCTGACTTCAGTGACCAGCTGTCCTAAACAGTCCTCTGCTCTGTGCCAGGCAGGTGCATTTAGCTCGCCCCATCTGGGGATCTCAACTTAGATCTTTCCTAAAAAGAAGGATCTCATGCGGCAATAAAAAAGCCTGACGAATGGCCCTTTAATGACATGTTCTCTTCAGGAATGTTAGACTTTACACATGTGTGGAAGAAATCTTTCCACACATGTGATCTTTTCTGTACATGTTTTCCAGTGGGGTTTATTGGAAGGAAATCAATATGAAAAGATAGGGGATGGCTTTAACGTACAATGCAGGCCACAAGCCAGATTCAACCCACTGTCAGCTTTTATTTTCATATATTTACATAGATTTGTATATTTTGCACTCCAGATTAATACCATACATACATCGTTGGTTCTCAAAGCAGGCTCCAGAGACCCCAGAATGGGTCCTTGAGACCCGTGAACACATGACCATTTGTTGTAACATAACAATGGAACAAAATGGGTCAGAGTTCAAGGGTTTTTGCAGGTATTGGGGCCTATAGAGATAACGCAACAAACTAGTCCCTACCCATTCAGGGTAAGTGTACCCAAAAATGTAGCACTATTCTACAGAATAATAATGTCCTCTGTTCCCTGTCAGTGTCATTAAGACATGCAAATCCCTTGACTCCTTCAAAACCACTCTGAAAGGGCACCTACGGTCGGCTGGAATTCGAAACTGGCCGCTGTAAAATATGGTTCCCCCACCCTCTTTTCCCCTCTTTGTATATTTTTCTTTTCCCTTTTAACTCCACTATGATTTCCAGAGGCTACTATACAGAAGTGAATATCCGCATGTCACTAAATGTCTTGATGAAATGAACATGGTGAGGTCTATTGTAAACAAGAAGAAATTATTTATTGGTGCTGTCCACTAACAGCTCTCACTATTGAATTGTGACTGAAATGTGCTATACAAATCTCCAAGGTGTTAATAAAAACTTCAATCAATTCAATCAATCAGTCGCCCCAACCTGGCTTATATTGGCTCATGTTTCACACCCGTTATGCTCAGCCAATCATGGCGCATACAGTATATCCGAGGACACATTCTCTCCACACGTTTCATTCTCAAGATTATACAGCTGGGTGTCCTTGGCTTAAAAGCATATGGGGTCCTTTAAATAAAAGAGCTTGAGAAATGAGTCAACAGCACGACCGGTACAGCACAGTGGCTCATGGAGAGATGTTCCATGAGATATAGCTTCAATATTTATTTACAAGACTTGCAGGGGGTTCCCGAACCCTTCCAAGATCGAGGACCCCAAATAGCCATAGTAGCCCAGAGCCATTGAACAGAGAGTTCTGCCAATGAGGGGGCAGAAAACAGACTGGACATGTGGTTCACTAGTTGATCACTCTAAAGCCCATAGACTGCAATGAATTCCGTAAGGGAGTTGTCATAACTACCGTACTGTAGATGAGAGATGAATCTGAAATTTGAATCAAAGTTATCTCTGCTGTCTGGAAGAAAACCACCAAAAACAAGTATTCATTTTTTAATACTTTTCATTGATTCACTATTAACACTGTGATTAATAATATTATAAATACTCTGTCAATGATTAAACTGGCAGAGTTAGCTGGCTTGGGAGTTTGAGTAAGTACACAATGGAGTCACCAAAGCACTATTTAATAGTGCATTGGCAACTCCTTTTCGTAAAAAAAAGTTACAAAAGTTATATTCAAAATAATATTAATTGAAAAATGGAGTTAGGTTGTTTCATCCAAGGGAGTAGTCAACCATAACTCCCCCCCCCTATGCCCCCCTCCTATTGTCGTCTCCTGCCCCCCTGGCGCCCCCTGGGGGTGATGAAAACCACTGTTGTGTGGAGCAATGGTTCTCAGCTGTTTTCACACCTGGACCTACATTTTCTGCTGACCTTGAATAATACATTACAATAACATTATAATATATTATTCTGAATAAAACAATGTGCCTGCTAAACGTGTTTCTTGTGCAATGCAATGCAGAGAGCAAGCAGCGTGTGACCCATTTTGGTGCATTGTTAAACTATAACTCCCCAGTTTTTTTTTTTTTTGAGAAACGCAGATCTGTAGCTCTGCAGAGCTAGTCAGACGTGCTGGAGGAGGATGCATACTCTGCGTCTTCCAACAATTAAAACCCCTGAATCAGATCCTGCCGTAAAAAAAACCTCAAACTCAAACTCAAACCCCTGTTTATGTTGGCATTTCTGCCACAACGCGCCGGTATTCTGCCTACTCTGTACATATTACCACCTCTTCTTTAGCCCTGCTCGGCATTCCTCTCTCTGCCCCCCCGCTAGCTCCTAATGAAATATATTTTCCAGCTTTTTTTTTTCCTTGTTCTTTTTTTCTCCCTCGGGCAACAACCTTTAACAGCTGACAGTGGAGCTGAGGGAAGAGGAGGAGGGAGGGTAGAAAAAAAGAATAATAATAAAAAAAAGAATAATACAGTCAAAGGCACAAACAAACTTTTTAATAAATAGCGACAAGAAACCTTGGCGCTCGCTCCCCCGGTAATAATGTCACTATGTGCTACGCTGCACAAACCAATCAGGGGCTAATTCTGCCAGCGTGGTAGGAGGGCCCCCTATAAATAACCACAGCTAGTCACACCGAGACACGGGACTTTCTGAAGTGAACCGTGGGAGATCCAGCTCCTCGTTGAGTGGAGCGGGGCGGGGGTGTAGGGGGGGCTCTCGAGGGAGGGGCCCGCCACCCCAACCACATCGACTTCAAATCGACAACTTCATTAGTGGTGCGCGACGACGCGTCGTCCCCCGCATCCCGGCCGGGCCTCTCTCTCTCTCTCTCTCTCTTGAAAGCTCAACGACTTCATGCAGAACGAATTATCAACGAATGAGGACTCAAGGGTGATTTAAACACTCGGTTTGTGTGCACCGGGTTCGCCACGCGGACCCCAGTATTATTAAAGGGCCGTTCCGCAAGATGGAAATGTGTCATGCTTGCATGAGAGTGCCACACGTGTTGGTGAAACGGCAAGCAAAAACTAGTGTGTGTGGGAAAAAAATCACGGGAGGGTAAGAAGAATTCGGAGGCCCCTCAGTTCCCATATCTCCGCCAGGATGGAAGGGAAAAGGAGCCGACAAGAAGGCTCAATACAGCTGTGAGTGTGAGGCTTTGTATTTCCCTGCCTATCTATCGCTATAGGATAGAGCGGAGGCGTAGGAGGGAGCCGGGACAGCGAGGAGCGTAGAGGCATATAGGGGCCCAGGGTGGTTAGACTCGTCCCCACATCCCTGGCCAACAGGCTAGCTAGAAAACCAGCCTGTTACCCAATCCCTGTCTCCATGGCACCCAGGCGGAGGGGATGGGAGAGGAGGATCGAGAGAGAGGGGAGGGGTGGAAAAAATTAAAAAGCAGTGGAATTTCATTCTTCAGAAATTTAATTATATCAAGATTAACAAGGGAGGTAATTAATTTCCTTTAAGATGGGTATCTTTTAAGTGCCCGGGGCTCAACTTTGTTGTCAAAACTGTATATTTAACCGTTATTTCAGGGCAAAGTTTTCAAGGCAGGAAAAACGGAGGAGGATCACTACTCCGCCATGAATATGGAAATATGAGACTTTCTTATCTAAATGGTTATTTTACTGTATTACCGCAAATGCACGCATTTATGTACATATATAAATGTAAAAACCTATGTGTGATTATTGTGCAAAAAAGGGGGACTTTCACAAAGGAGCCTTTTATAAATGAATGATTATGGTCTAATGATTTATCGTGAGGCATACTATAATAAATGGACTAAATGTTTTCCACAGCATACTGTCTGTATTAACAGTAGTGGCTGTTTGCAGTGTACACATGACAGTATGGTAGATGCATGACGTCCACTATCATGCATCTGTAGGGCTGTGTGTACTTCTTTCTTGTTAAAGAGTAAAACAAATGACTCCTCCGAAGTGAAAAAAATAGTATAATGAATGAATGAATAAACCATTTTCAACAACAACAACACAGCACTGTTATAATGCAGGCACCAGGTCACCAAAGGATAGCCTGGCTAAAGCCAAACGCAATCAGCTGTAGGCAAAAAATGCCTGTCAGCAGATTGGTCTGGAATACAGTAGCTCAATTGTACGCCCATTACCCACCCCAGAGAATTGGGGTGGCCAATCAGGACACAGTATTTAAATATGCCTGCATATTGTGTCCTGATTGGCCATCCCAATTTTCTGGAGTAGGAAATGGGTGTACAATTGAGCTATTCCAGACCAATCTGCTGACAGACCTGATTTGGTCTGGCAGGCTAACCACAAGACGCTTTTACTGTAAGTGGACTGAGTTGAACATATTTCAGCCCTCCTCCGGCAGATAACAACACCATATCTGAACAAAAATTAACAAGAGCAAACCAGCAAACCATGCCCTGAAAAGTAAGTCCAAACCCAATCCCCTACTAAACGAACAACGGTCCTTCCTCTTCGATGTCTCCCTTTTAGCTGATACCCGTCCATACAAGCTCTACACAGGCCTGCCCTAAAGTCATTAGTACAGCTGCACTAAAAAACTAGAGTTCTCAACAGGTCAGAAATTAAGGCCTCTCCCGACCCGGGCCTTAACTAGACTGGCCTGTTGCCCAGGGCATCTTGCAGGTATTGTTCATAGCAGAACTGGAGGCTGGGGTGTATATACTGTATATAGTACGTTGTAACCCACTGAGCATTTTCTCATCGTAAAAAATGGGTACAGCACAGTTTTACGTATAGTTGTGTGTCTCACTGTGATCAGAGTATAGCTCAAGCTGTGATTAATCTTAAAAAACATTGTCTTGAAAAGAGGGCAGTGGGTTTTTTGTACATTGATTTGCTTTATATAAATGTTAGCCACTATACGTACATCCATGTTATAGTGTTTTGCCAGTAATTTGAGGACCCACTAGCACTAGCAACATCCCTGTGTAGCCCACATGTTGACAAGTGCTGGTTTAAACACTATCCCAGTATGAGGATCCCACTCAGTCACACTGCTCTACAAACTGTCTGGCACATTCACCAGCGTTTACCACCAACACCGTCAATATGGAAGCTATCATTCTTCCGTCTTTGTCTGATTTCGCCACAGATGTTGTGTACGCTGTCCTACATTAAACAGCTCTCTCCTCTCCATGTTGTATTTGGCTTTGTTGGGTTTTAAATGTGGTATTTTTGAAAATCTTCAATAATAATCTTACTGACAGTGACACTGATTGTGTGTGCGTGTGTATGTGAGAGAGAGAGGGAGAGGGTGAGAGAGAGAGAATCTGAGCCAGAGAGAGATAATGACACAATGACTAGCAATAGATGTGTGAGATACAGAGAGGGGGAGAGAGAGAGAGAGAGAGAGAGAGAGAGAGAGAGAGAGAGAGAGAGAGAGAGAGAGAGAGAGAGAGAGAGAGAGAGAGAGAGAGAGAAAGCAGGTCAGTGAGGTTGTGTGGAAGTCAGGCTGGGGTTCTGCTAGTGGAGTGGTTGAGCCTCATGCAGAAGCCACAGGAGAGAGAGAGAGAGGAGGACGAGGCCCTCCGGCCACACACTGTCACAAACTACACCAGCCAATTACCTCAATTTAGACTGACGGCCTACAGAACAACTTACATAACGGCTCCGCCATCAGCATGGGGCGGGGCCATATACCTTCATGCCCTTGACGCTTTCTACCGCACAAGAGAGTTTTCATTAGATTTTTTTGCTTGCTAAACTTGTTGTTGACAGCGTCACGCTGTTCATGCTTTTCTCGCTGTTGGCAAAGAATACCACCAGTTCGAGACTCGAGAGTAAAACCTGTGATGAAGAGCAAACCCTAGTTTGATTTAGTATTCCACTATGTTAGATGCAGAAGTGGGAATCAACTGCCAGCTGTCTGATGAGATTAGTGAATGATAAGTGATTTAGTGAATGATAAGGGGACTTTCCACACATTGATATGACGTCAAACTGTTGTTGTTGTTTTTTTGTCCCAACCAGCACCACAGACCAAACGGAAGTCTCAAGTCAATTACTCAGTTTTGGAATGTCGCGACTATGTTGGACTTTTCCAGAATAGCAAAGTGACAAAATAAATTCACGGAATGCAGCGAATCAGGTTGGAAACCAATGTGGTGTTGTTTTCTTGCGCAGCCCTAGTTGCCTTGCTTCAGTCATGCAGTTACATTCAAACTGCATACTCCAGTACCAGTAGCCTACAAACCCTGCCTGCAGCTTCAAATTCTTTCTATCTTTTCCTTTCTCCTTCAGTAGCGGCAGGGCCCTGAGGGGTTTTGGCAGTATCTGCCCAACAATGTTTGGTCCCAAACAAGATATCTAAAAAGTTAAGTTAACTACCACAAAACTTTGGAAGAAGTGACTTTGCATGCTAGTTGGCCAAAACAAGACATGGCAGAAACAAAGAGGGAACAAAACAAATGGCTTTCCAAATGGCTTTTTTAAACTACAGGTTCATTGATTATAATTAAGGATGGGCTGTAAACGGTATAACAAAAACAACAGCAATTGAAGTGCTCAACAAGCCTCAAGAGAAAAGTGTTTTGGTATTTAAAAAGTGAGCAAAAAAATAAACAGCCAGCCTTCAATAGCTGTTTAACCAGCGGTCCAAAGCCTCTGTATTCATTGTATTGAGACAAATTAGTAGTAAAGCATATTGAGACAGAATGGAGAGCTCTGGTGGTATTTGATCCTAGTTCAGCAGGGTAAATATCACACCAGAGGCAGTGTCTCTCACTGTTGCACTATATCTGAGTAATAATAATAATAATAATACTGTAGTATTGTGGTTGAATGGAGGTTGTTCACTAACGTGACCCTGATTTTTGCCCCACAAAGGGTAGGGCTGGAAGGAGTGCCACCATGGCTTGTGATTGTGGGTGAGACCATTAGTGGGGTAGTGGGTGCTCCGCTGTGTTCATTGTAGGGGGGAGGATTTACTATGTGTCCTATTATCAAGTCGCAACTCGGACAGGGCTGAGTCTGCTATGCGAACTTCACAATGTTTGTGTTGAATGCCTCTCCCCTCCTCTCTCTTTCCCTCTTTCCTGTCTATCTTACTTATCAATAAAGAAAAAAGCAAAAAACAAAATATTCATAGTAGGCAAACTTTCTGCCAAACAATTCAAACATGGTCACTTGGCTGGCGCAGTGGTAAAGAGCTTGCCCACCAGTGCACATGCTGCCGGTTCTAATCCAGTGTGGTGCATATGGCTTTGTCTGTGTGTGTGTGCGTGTGTGCGTGTGCGTGTGTGCATGTGTGTGCGCACACTGCGTATACTGTATCTCAATCATTCACCGGAAATAGCAGATCTACAATCTTGTGTGAAGAGATTTTCCTGTGTAAAGAGCGGATTAAATACAGACTCCTGGGGGACCTTGGTCAACAAAGTATTTAGGGTATAATAGCTATGTTGTGGCGTAATGTAGTAATTGTATACTATACTAATACTATTTGTATAATCGCTCAAAATAAGACTTAGCATAACATTTAAAAAATGATAACTCTTCTGACATGTAGTAGAGTTTAATATGAGATTAAATGAAACCAGATTGGCTAAACCATCATCTCAGCTGTATATTGTAACTATGAAAGCATGAAGCTGCTTGCAAAACCTTGTTTGATTGAATAGAGCCCCAGGTGCTCATATTCAATGACCCATGCTCTAATTAATCACAGTTAATGTTATGCCCACAATACGCATGTGTCTACCATATGCATGCGATCCTAAAGAAAAAAAGAAGTGAATCATAACCCGTTAACCCGTTGTGGATCTCGGAAGGCCTTTTATGCCATCTACACAAATTCAAGGATTTAAATGAAGTGATGCTGAGATATGTCGACAACTATCATATTTATGAAACTCAACAGAATGAGGCTGCTATATACATATTCAATAACTTCCATTTGTATTCAAAAAAGCATGTCACAACCAAGCAGAAAAAAATAAATAATTTGTTTCCGTCATGCTTCGGTGCCTTATGTTTTATATGAGTATCATTTATCCAAGCTGCACATATGTGAACTGACTAGTAACTAACTGTGAAATAAAAGTAAATGGCATTCGCCGGTGTACATGTCCCCAAACACTGGCCTGTGAGTCCCAACCAGGGCTGAGATGACCATACAGGGCTAACCCAGGGCATCTCCATCCCTGCTAGTGTTGACGATGGATACAAGCCTGCACAGCCACTCGTAGTTTTCCCAACACTCACATCGCTAACAGAACCTGCCGATCAATGCTGAATGTCACAGCAGCAGCTGCAGCACAGCCTGAAATAACAGGAATGGATGTTGGATGCATACCGTATGCATTATCAATGGTGACGGTTCTTTTTGCTGATCTACTAAACTTAAAGTACCCCACTGCATAGGGGATTTTAGGGTCCCCCTGCAGGGGGGGAATAGATTTGTAACTTGAGAGTGTAAAATGAAACCCAACGGACCCATAACACTCTCAAGAGTGAAATTATATTAAACATTTGAAAGAATCTACGCGATTAGAAAATGCAGAAGAATTGTTATTTTGACCAACATTTTGCCAGTTTATCTCTCCTAAATTGTGAACAAAAACTTAGTTTTGGGTCTGAGAGTTGTTTTTCTAGACAGTATGTGATTTATTTATTCATTTTGGAACATACTATAGAGCTGAGCAATCTCGCGCTTCTTGTGACGCCACCCCTGTTCCAGAAATGGATTCCTTTTCCTCATATACTTTTCAAAAATGATCTAAAGTCGTTAAACGATACTCCGCATACAAAGCCGACTCGGGTCGCAACAAATCATGACAACACATATTGTATAAGTCATTGTAATGTAATGTAATTGTACATTAAAGATGCTGTTAATTAGCGATCGCTTGTGAGCATGTTGCACTTGTGAGCGCAACATCCCTGGTCACCACCCACTTGTTTTGGAACAAATGTTTTAAGGAAAAGAAATATAGGGGGCCCCAAGTGCAGGTCACTGGCGGACACCAGTCTAACTATATGTATAGAACTGTATGTATTACGGTACATACATAACATATTTCCATGTTTATGATACTGTTGGTTCCCTCATGGTCCATATTACTCTAGTCGTCCATAATATGGTAAACACTCATGGAGAAGGTGAAAAGTTGACAGTACAGATGATGGTACAGATGAACTCACTCCAGGAGTGATGAGTGTTGGGTACATGGAGCGTCCAGGGGGAGAGGGTGGACCACACACACCAGACCTAACTGCAGGTCCCCTCCCACCCTGTTACAACGTACTATGACCAGACGTTCATCATGTGTAGGGCTGTCAGTCACTGTGATAAATTGTACTCAGTGTTCCATTGAGAGAACCACACTCAGTTATGCACTGTTATCTGTGATCGACTACCGTTCATTCATAGGAGCTCTACTCCAGTGTTTGTCCAGTTATTTAATATAAAGAACACTGCCCACAAACTATAACAGTCACCATTACAGATTAAAACTCACAATGTGACGATGCATCATGCTTCTCATTGTGAGCTGAATGTATTTTCAAAACATCTTGAAACACCTGAAATGTGTTATACAGTACTTGCCAACACTTGCTCAAGTAGATTATTTTACTCGCAATTATATTGATATACAGTAGTATTGATGTTGATGGCTGGCTGCGATGCGAATGTTTTGACATAGTAAAATGCTGAAAATGGGTGAAATTAAAAAGTAATGAATTTGACTACTCCACCACTGATGGGAGGAGAGGATAGGACGAAGAGGAGGAGGAAGAGGAGGAGGAGGGGAGAGGGTGTTATTTTTTGTCCCACGCCGTGCTCTCTCTCTTTCTCCCACCAGACAGTCGGCCGCTGTCCTTAACCAAACAGCCCGCCTGGTCCTCTCCTCCCCCCCTCCCCTCCCCATGCCCTCCAGCTCCGGAACACCCTCCCCCCTGCCCGCCCCCCCACACTGCGCTCGCCCGCCAACTTCCTGTTTGTCTGGCTGAAGACCTGGCCGTTTAACTCCCAGGCTTCTTCTGCGGCGGCGAGGAGGAGGAGGAGGAGAAGGGGGCCAGGAGAAGACGAGGAGGAGAGAGAGAAGAGAGGAGGAGGTGGGGGGAGGGAGAGAGAGGGAGAGAGGGAGAAACAGAGAGAGAAACTGCACACTCCCCGAGTTGGGATTGATTTACTTCATTAACCGAGATTACAAGTTTAACTTACAAACCAGAGGTCAAAATTTCTCATTAACAAGGGGACCGTGGAGGACCGGGGGGCTTGGAGACCACTCTTATTACTGACTACACATTTCAATCTGTCTTTGATGTTCCATGTCTACCCCAACCCCACCCCTCACTTCTCTCTCTCCCTCTCTCTCACCCTCTCTCTCTCTCCTTCTCTCCTCTCCTATTTTTTTGGCAGCGAGGTTGATTTTAATTGTAGCTATAGAACAGAGCATAGTTTGCCTCTAAGCCAGCCTCCACATCTGTAGCGAGTGGAGCTTTAGTGATATTGGGTGCAGTCCATAGCTCCGGGCTAATTTTAATGGTCCCCCCCTCACCCTCACCCTCCACTACACCCCCCCCCCCCACCCCCCGTCCTTTTCATTGGAGCCTTGGATTGTTTTCCACGTGATTCCTGTTAATTTAGCTGGAGGAAAGGGCATCAGTTTTCCTTGCGCTCCCCCTCCTCCCCCCGTCGCTCTCTCTCTTTCTTTCTCTCTCTCTCTCTCTCTCTCTCTCTCTCACACACACACACACACACACACACACACACACACACACACACACACACACACACACACACACACACACACACACACACACACACACACACACTCTCTCTCTCTCTCTCTCTCCCTCTTACCCTCTCTCCATGCCTCTCATTCTATTGCCTCACTCCTTCTTTCTGATCTACTGCCTCAAAGAAAGAAGGTGAAATGAATTCAAGTGGAAAAAAATAGACTGCGCTCCACTATTAAAATCTCTCACCTCCGTCTCCTCTCCTCGTTCTCTATGTCTGTGTGTGTATCTCTCTGTTTCTCCATCTCTCCATCCCTTCCTTCCTCTGCCCCCGTGCCGTTGTTCGCAGCCTGTTCGTGGCAGATAGGACGGGCTGTATACCAAGCCGGGCAATTTAGCTGCTATTGTTGTTTTTTCTTACGTCAACAAACAAGCGGAGGGGAGGGGGGGCTTCCTTTGATGTGATAAATGGCCCAAGCGGTAAGGATGATAACTCTCTCCGCTCGTAAATGTGTCAAGGATGTTTTCAGAGCTATGAGCATGTTTAACACTGCAGGACGCTCCATCAGCGCTGGGGTGCTTTTTCTTTTTACTTTGCATAGCTATGGCTAACCTCACATGTCCTGAAGTGCTCTCTCTCTCTGTCTCCCTCTGTGTATGTCTCTCTCTCTCACACACACACATACACACGTGCCGCGCACACACACACAAACACACTCATTTGCGCACATGCACACATTCGCTCAAAAGCAACGTTCACTTGCAAGACATTCCAAAAAGAACGGGTTTTTGAAGATTTTGTTGTTTTCGGGGCAAGCAACACTATTACAACAAAGTATAATAAATAGGCTTAGCGCTGGAAGAGATGCTACATTAAATGTCTGTCTGTTCTAGGAACAGTTCACACTCACATGAGCAGCCAGACAGCTTGGGTGTAGCTGTCACATAGCAGGGAGTAAAGCCTGAGTTAAACCTGGACGCGTGCGGGTTGTTGTTTCATTTACCACAGCAGCACCAGGGTCTCGGCTAACCAATGTCCAACTTTCTCCTGGTTGCTGGATCAACAGAAAGTCACTTCCAAGTCAAGAATATATCCAGTAGCACCAAAGTTTTGGTCAACACACCTTTTGCTATACAAAGCACTTAGGACATTGTACAGTCGTAGCCGATAGTGTCTGAGTATACTCATCAAAACTAGTGAAACACAATCACAAGTGGGCCATGGCCCACTTGAGTGTGAGCAGACAGAGCAATCGGAGATACTTATAGAGATCTCTTAAAGAGACACTTACAGAGATCTCTTAATTACCTCATCATCACCTACGCGGCCAATAGGAGTACTTCAAGGAATGGCCGGCGGTCGACGACCGACCACCGACGACTGCGAAGCGATCGCTTTACTTGCACTCACACAAGCTCTGCTTGCGCCAGTAATAAGCCACGAGAGGGAGCAGGATACCGTGGCTTTGACCCCGGTGCAGCGCAGGCAGACCCAATGCTGAAGGCAGAACAACAACAAAGCCGGTTCCGGGTGACGGAGTGATACTACTAAAATTTTATGCATCAGCAGTGGTTTACTGATGGGTTTTACACCTGTCACGTGACGGTGACCATGAGCCAATCCGAATCAAGTATTGGGACTAGCAGTTTTAGAATGGGTGTTTTCACACACATAACAGAAGTAACACAGCAGTGGGTTACCGATGGGTTTTACACCTGTCACGTGACGGTGACCAGCCAATCAGAATTAAGTATTGGGACTAGCTGTGTTAACACTCATAACACCTCACAAACACCTGGAGGACAATGGTTTGCACCATTCTCTTTTTGTCTGTGCTTATATTCCGGCATTCCGGTCACACAGCATTGACTATTCTTCCACATAGACACACAAAAGCGTCTCTCTATTCAGGGCATGTCATAGTTTAACGGCCATAGAGAACAGCAGATCTACAAGCACGCAACTTGTCACAACTTGTATTGTGGCTACAAGTACAGACCCCCAGCGGAGCCCCGTCAACAAGTATGTAAGGTTTAAGTGGTCAGAGAGGCTGGGATGAGAGGGTTTGTGTGTACTGTGTGCAGGAGGGGGAGGTTTGTAGTGGCGCTGCACAGCGTTTGGCCTGTACCGTGACTGTGTGTGGCACCACTGGGACCACAGACAGACCCTACACTAACCCAGCCAGCCAGCAGACCCATGCCACGGGCTCATTGGAACTAATCCGCCCTGCAGAGGCCTGTAAGGACCCCTTTGTTCCCCTCCTGCAGACCAGAGCAGAGCTGGAGACACACACACACACACACACACACACACACACACACACACACACACACACACACACACACACACACACACACACACACACACACACACACACACACACACACACACACACATACAGAGACACTCCAGTCTTCGCTGGCTATCAGTTTCACTGCCTGTGGCGTTCCGCGTCCAGGCGCTGGCCCAAGCCCCGCCCTGCCAAACTACCATCAAATGAAATAAAAAAGAGAGAGAGGGAGGTAGAGAGAGATACAGAGATAGAGCGAGAGAGAAAGAGAGAGAGAGTGAAATACATGTAACGAAATTGTGTCACCTGAATTCCGTCACGGTCTGAACACAGCGGAAAGTTGGTGGGCTATAGAGGAGGAGGCAGTGGAGGATTATTGGAAGGAGGGAGGAGGGTTTCAACAGGAGCTCCCGGTTCGGTCCGGGGCTACAGCGGAGCCGAGGGGAGCTGAACAAGGCCATTATCTGCCTCCTAATTTGAGCTGTGGCGCAGCACTGAAGGGCTGCCTTTGTCTGGGATTAATGCGGAAAGCTCAGGATGCGATGTCAGAGGGAAATAATCATCGGCGGGGGCCCTTCATAACGTCGGGGGCTGCCTCCGCTCCTGGCCAGAGGGGCCCCCCGGCTCATTTCTGTGGAGATGAAATCTATGACAAGCCCCTCAGTGAAGCTGAGAGCAGGCAACAGTCCAGTAACAGCCACAGGCCTCCAGGCATCCTGTGACCCCCTTAGAAAAGTCACATTCACTTTGCTCTGGAGAAGGGAAAGAAGAGCGCCGCGGGCACTTCCAGCCCATGTGAAATGAAGAAATGTGAGGAGGTGAAAACGAAGTGAAAATAAGTTAAGATTCCTCCTCCCTCTCCCTCTCCTCCTCTTGCTAGAGCCCCCCACTCACTCACCGATCCCCGTCTCCAGGAGGTGGAGGCGTGGGGAACGACTTCTCTTCATTATGCCCCTCTAATTAAAGCTAGACAGGACATGGAACATGAACAAACAGAATGGGGAGGAGGAAACTGACAGATATAACTTATATTCATGTTTCTGTTACAACTGCATCTGGGAGCATTTGCAGAGGGACTTATTTTGAACTGCATGGACAGGAGGGGGCGGGGTCAGGGTAAAGCTACAGTGAAAGTTGGCTTGTACTACGCTCAAGAGCCACAAGTAATGCATTTATTTTGATATTCATCCTTTATTTATTGTGTTTTTTTAATAGCGGGTGCTTGACCATGTCCGTCCACAACGGTCAGTCTATCGCATCCAAACAGAGGGGTCAAGACCCAATTGTGGGTAAAAGTGGACAATTACCATTCAAAACTTCAAGGCTTTTTTCTTGTGTTGTTGTATTTTTCGTGTTTACAGATTAACTTATTTCAAAAAGCCAACAACACCCTGAGTGAAACTAATGGTGAGTCAGTGGGTACACGTAGCTTAACGACCTCCGTGCTGTAGAAATATGACCCTTTATGTCTCTGACTTTAAGGAGCTCAAACAGGAGAGTTGCTCTTTTAGAATACCATAACTCAGCTTAATTAACAACAGCTTGGGTAGCTGTCACATGGGAGTAAAGCCTGAGTTATAGTGCGCGGCTGCTGCAAGCATAGCCGATCTACAAGCTCTACAAACACTATTTTCCTGAGCTTGTTGATTGGCTATTTTCAGCGGGTTGTGGGTTTTTATTCACTGGCTATTTTCAGCACGCTGTGAGCTTGCAGATTGGCTATTTCTGGCACAGAAGTAGTATGAATCACGCATAATTCGCCCCGTTCTCTCCCCATCGGTGTGGGTATATGTGCCTCATGCGTTACAGATATGACATGTTTCATGCCATCTTCCCTGCGTTAGCTCACTGATGCTTTTTCCAGTGCGGTTTATTAAATAAATGTCCTAACTTGGCTAACGCGGAACAGGTTGTCCATGTGGAGGATGCGCAGGAATCCAGCCGCCACACACAATGGCTTCTTGGAAAAACAAAAGGGCCCTGTGGGCATCCAGGGGGGCACTGGACGACCCCGCGAGGCTCTGCTCTGCTCGGCTTGCCAAACCTGTTCCCTGCCTGAAAGGTTGGCAGGAGAGTTCTTATTTTGCTCATCTTGTGTAAACAGATGAGCACTAAGCATGGACAATGGTTCACAGGGTAGCACACTGTGTCTCCAAGACACACACACACACTTTTCTGTTTCCAGCACCCTCTTGCACGCACAAAACAATTACTGTATACAAGCAAGCTATGCAACTCATGCACTTCTGAGAGATTCTACAGATTCCGAAATGCTACACATACACACAGGGGCGGATTGGTACATATTTTCCCACCGGGACAATTTTGCCTTTGCCAGGCCACCCTGGTGGGGGCAGCTGGTTAACCAGATGTAACTCTTTGAGAGCGTAAAAATGAAACCAAATGGACCCTTGCGGGTCCATTTGGTTTCATTTTTACACCATCAAGAGTTATAATATTCATCATGTGAATTAGCCCAACTTAGTCTACACAACTAGAGAATGTAGAAGATTAATGGTCATTTTGATCTGTATGTTCCAGGCGAGCATCTAGCGCATTCTAGTGCATTTTGGAAGTGCCACTAGTGCATTTTGTATCTTGGCAGTTGGCAACACTGCCTCCAGCAGTGTGAGCGCCCTGGCGCACAGGAGTGAATGGGAATATGGCAACGCTCCTACTTGAAGGCTCTGGTGAAGGACACCTTTTCTTTTTTGAAGGATAGAAACACGAGTTTGCCTGGCCTGGGCCTGGTGCCCTGGCCTGCCCTGGACTTTCAAAAAACAAAAAAACAAAAAACAAAAACCTGTCCAGGCCACTAGGTGGCGCAGGCCACCGGGAAAACTCCCTGTACTCCAGATGGCCAATCCGCCCCTGCATACATATACAGTAAACGCATATACCTTTGGCCTTTTAACATGACCTTTTCATTTTAACGGTTTGAACAGTTGAATCAATAACACATGAGACCGCCAACTCACAAATGCACACACACACAAAAATGCACAATATCTGTGCTCTCGATGACATGTTCTGACATGTTTTATAGTCACATTCCAACACATGTGACATTAATCGGATGCATTTATTGATAAGGGAGGCTTGTGGATTTCAACTACCTGTTGCTAAGGCTGACCAGACAATCTCTAAAGCTCATTTCTTGAGAAACTATACAAATAAGTGTTCTGCGTACCAGTGGTTGCAGGACTGCCACGAGGATTAATTATTATTAATTAAGAAAAAAAATGCCCTGATGATGGAGTGGTCTAAGATCCATTTTGTAGTCACTACCGTCAGCATTTTTTCATAACACAATTTCAATTCAAAATTTCAATGCAATTCCCTGGAGGAGATTAAAAAAGAAGACAAAGTAGAGAGACAGTGCAAAAATAAAATGTGAACCCTGTTAAAGTTTGGATTAGATTAGGGAATGCGGGTCTGGAAAGGTGGGTGTTGAGAGGAGAAAGGTCTGGCATGAGCAGGTAGTGTGAAGAGGTCTGACCATAGGCGGATCTAGAAATGATGGGCCCCTGGGCCACCGCTAGCAAAAACGCCCTACACTGGCGTTTTTTCCTTCCTAGCATGAAACATAGTGTCTGTACACACACACATATGATGGTTTAGGGCTTTTCAACACTCAAGCTCAGGAACCCCTGGCTCTAATCTTCCCCTAGGTCTGACATGAGCATATACACTGTAGTGTGAAGAGGTCTGTGTGTGTGTAGTACGGCTGAACCATCTCTGGTTCTTACCTCTGTCCCTGACGAGGTGCTTCCCGGTGAGTCCATCTTGCGTTTCTTCCTGGGTCCGATGGCAGCGAGTGCTGTGAGGTTGGCGTCTCTCTGTCTCATCTGGGCCAGTTCCTGCTGCTGCATCTGGTGGACAGAGAGATACAGAGAGATACAGGTCAACCTAAAGACACCTCTACACCATGCAGCCAAATAAAAGCATCAAATACTGTGATTACTAATAACTTAATAACTATTACATTATAATATTAGCCTTGACACCCAGGCTTTCATTTTCATCCGTGTCGCATAAAAACAGAAAGTCTGGACTAATTTGTTAGCCAAGGTGGAGGGGCAGGGGAGGGGCCGCGGATGACGACACGTTGGTGAGATCTAATCAGATCGGCTCTACCAGGCTATTCTAATATTGATGCTAGATAAAAAGAATTTCATGTTATCCCCCCTTTAAAGCTCACACATTGTAGAAAGCAGGCTGATCTAAGGACACTGCATGGGGTCTACTAGATTCCATTTGGATCCACTGGGGTCAAAATGTGTATCAACTTAGAATGCCACATTCAGTCCAACTTCCAGACTCCCCTTAACCTTCCTGTGAAATATCTGCCTTTTTCTTCTTCCAATAGAACCCTCAGCAACAAAATGGCCGCCTGTTGTCAGACATTAGGCGAGCTGCCGTCAGACAGGGGGGAAGGGTGCGGCAGTGATTTTTCAGACAGTGTGTGATGTACAGAGGGGGAGTAGTGGGGGGGGCACAGCCTGAGGTAATGTCATGTCTACCCCGGGGCCAGGAGGAGGGCCAGCATGGCTAGGAGCTGCCCTTTCTGCTAGGCGGACGGATGAGGCCTGGAGGCAACACACTCACAGGGTGTCAGCACCCCCCTGTTATGAGGAACACACACACACACACACACACACACACACACACACACACACACACACACACACACACACACACACACACACACACCACGCGCACACTATCTTAGAGGCACACACATACTGTACACACATGTGTGTACATATGCACGCACACACACAGACTCACATTCACACACACACACACACACAGTCACACACACACACACACACACACACACACACACACACACACACACACACACACACACACACACACACACACACACACATGCATGAGTGTGTGTGTGTATGCAAGCACGTGCCTATGATCCCATCCATAGCGTATGTATAGCACCAGGAATGCCTGGCCAGCAGCTTGCCTGCACACCACAGCCCACCGGGGTGGGGGAGAGAGAGAGACACACACACACACACACACACACACACGCGGGTCGAAGTGAACAGGGACAATCAATGTTGCTCTTTCATGTCTTTCATGTTCTTTTATGTTATCTCTCAGCGTGCGGCCGTTCCGCTCCTCTGTTTGTTGTGTGTGTGAAACATGTACGCATTGTTGTTGTGTGATCAGGAGGTGTGTGTGCGCATGTGTGTGTGTGTGTGTGCGCGCGCGTGTGAAACCCGTTGATTTCAGAACATTGACTTCAGTGACTTCATGCGGGCGTGCACTGAAGATGCAACTGAAAATAGCCTTGTGACTCGTAGTGCTATATACGAATATAAACAAATATAAATCACACAAGGGAGAAAAAAGGTTGCATTGGTCTATAAAAATCTGCAATCTGAAATGTGCATGCAGTTATCTCTGATTTGGACGCCACCCTCCCTCCAGGGGCGGATCTAGGCATGCGCATGAGGGGGGCAATGCCCCCCTAAATGCCTAGTCTGCCCCGCCAAACACGATGGCATGCAAAACAACGCAAGAAATTTCAAATTAAAGTGCTTATATTTAAAATGATTTGAAACACTACCACTGCTACTAACCAACTACAGTTGTCACACAACTAAACCAACAGCATTTCATCATTGAAAACAGAAAACTCTTTGAGTCAGACCTTTAGCTTTATGCATGCTGCATGTCTGTTGCAACTTCAACAACAACTGATGTTATTATTGATGCTTAAGTCCCTGATAAAAAGTCCAGTAACCAAAAATGGTATGGGTGCCGCTTCATACCATGAAGCGGCACCCATACCATTTTCTCCTGCCCCTCCCCAAATGGGAAATGTTACATCCGCCCCTGCCTCCCTCCCCCAAAAGTAAAAAACCCCTGTGGCGAGACGTGCCATTCAACGTGTTGCCACTCCACATTTATAGCACAGCGATACTGCCATGCATGTCAACGTGAACGAGAGGGGAAATGGCAGCAGACGCAAAGCAAGAGAACGACCTGAGAAATTGGAACAAATAGTGCATTTGTGGGGTTTTGTAGAGGGTGTTGATCAGCTCAAGGCAGAACTATGCCAAATGGAGGGATGAGGTGTTGTTTAGCTGGACCCAGCATGGCCAAACACACAAATGGTAAATGTGCATGCACACACACACAGATGGGTGAATACACAATCATAGACAGCGCTTCAGGCTTGACCTGAAACAATCTTTAGTGGGAGTGGCTAGGAGAACGATTAAATGGTCAAATATGTACAAATTCTAAAATCATGATATGTTTGACCCAATACCTCAATATTTGTGCGTATATATTGTGCGTAAATCTAAATAAATATATAAACAGTCAGAACTCGGTAAAGGGAATTAATAGAACAGCTTTAGTGTCCGCTACTGTTTAAGTTTGTAAAAAACGTGCATCTCTGAATATTGCATTTCCGTAATACAGCCTTTGGAGCCGACCATGTTGTCAAAATATTTGGATATCCAAAATCCCACAACATCTAGGCTTCTATTGCAATATCGATAGACTAGTATATCAATACAATACCAAGCCCTGGAGGAGAATGAAAAACAGATGGGGGAGAACAGGGGGAGAGAGAGAGAGAGAGAAGGAGAGAGGCGATGAGAGATAGGTCCGCTATCTCACTGATGGCACCAGGATGCCGGCATCTCTGCCTGGCAGTTGGCACCAGGCATGGGCTCCCAGTTGCCCGCAGCAACTGCCTGCATTTTCAGATTTATGACTGTATGATAAATGCAGACCTCATTTCACCATCTGCAACCCCGCAGTCTGCGCTGCGCTTCCCGTCACCGAGGAGGGCCCGACGCGATGCTGAGAGACGGATTCCTGATCCCAATCTGGTGCCATGTCTGCTCTGCCGAAGCCCACCTTTAAAATGACGAACGCTCATTGGCCGAGGCAGGAGGATTGAAATCTCGCGTCGTTCGGTTCAGTGATATCTTAACCCTTTTTGGAATTTCAAAGGACCCCCAGTTTGATATGCATGATGATTTGATTATTTTTCTTTTTCTTCTCATTTCCGGGGCCCCACAAGCTTTTCAGTAAAACGTCCTATTTCAATGTACAGTACATATACAGTGTACAAATGAAATGGAACCAGTGACATACTGTATGGGTTTCCTATATGGGAAACCAGAGGTTTTTATTTTGAGGATCTTTTAGTTTAGTGATGATTTTGTTTGATGGAACTATGGTGGGTGAAAAAAGGTGAAAAATAATAAAGAACTTCTTCATAAACAGTTCAGTTCATCAAGGTTATAGAAAGCATTATCAATATTATAGTCTTGTCTCTATCTGGCATCACTACTTTGAAATTTGTTATTGTTTTAGTGTCTTTTTACCACTGTGGATCTGCAGGAGACTATCCATCTATCCTCCATCAGAGGGTTGGGCATGTCTGTCTGTCCTGCCTCACGCCCATACAGTTACCCACATTCACCCACAGGGTAACTTGTCCAGTACAACCACGGTCTCAAACGGAGCAGTAGCAGGTTAAAAGTGCCTTGCTCAAGAGTACTGCTATCCCTGCACTGCTTCGACCTGTCAGGTCCGAGATCAATACGGCAACCTTAGTATTGTAATACTGATTCATCAGCTTCCGCCAAAGGCAGCAAGTATCCACTAGCGATATTAGGGACTTTAAGGATCGACTCTTTTTACAACGGCTCCCTTGGCGGAAGTACAGGGGCTAGAACGCAACCGCCGTAGCTGCCAAAATTAAGTTAAGCAAACAGCCATCCGCAACGGCGACGGGTTACCATGGTGACGCATCTATGCAGCGTGCCAAACAGACATAGTAGACACACTACGTTAAAGTGTAGGATCTGCCGTAACAGAGACATTGTCGTCTGCTTAAAGTCCCTACTCTTTGCTGTTCTCTTTGACAAATGCCAAAAACAGCTTGTAGATCTGCTATGTAGTACTGTGGACAGGTATTGTTTTTCATCAAAACAAAGACCAGGTGTGGACAGCACAATGATATTTTAATACAGATCCAGTAGCTCCAGTAGGAATGGAATCATTACAAATGAGTCTGTCTGACAAAATGGCTTTCCTATCAACACAACAGTAGTCCACAAGATCTCCAGAGTGCTGCAATCAGGAGGATTGTAACAGACCTGAAAAGCCGCCCAGTTGGGCAGGATCCATGTGGATCCTGCCCAACTAAGTGATCAATGTGCAGTAAATATTGGCTCCTGCCTTACACTTACTTAAATACAGGTGGTTGCAATGTGTCTTTTACTGCCATTTTGAAGTAGGGGAATTGTAAAGGCCATATTGCAACATTATGTTATTATATCACCTAAATCCTAACCCTAAATATAAGGGGGAAAACAAGTATAATATAATAAAATGCAAATATAAGATTCTGATTTGCCTACAGACTAAAACACAACAAAAATAAGCATTCTATATGAATAAAGAAAATGTGTACGAGGAGTCAAGCTGGACGAGCACGACTCTATTGATTGATTTGCCCGACTCTTGCCCTGTTCTTGAATCATTTTCACCAGTCAAGCGCTGCCCTGCAGCTACGCGAGTGAAACCCTTCAAGTCCCCGGACACATTTAAAGAAAAGAGTCCGTCTCTTCCACCACATGGACAAAAGAAACAACATGTTCGCCTCATGATGCAAACCCGTCTGAAATATGGAAAGGCTCACAGAAGCGATGATGACTTCAACCCGAGGAAGGAAAAGAGGGAAAGATCTCCAGGAGGAGCAGCCAGAGATGGCCGCCATGGTCTATTTCTGCTCTCTCTAACAAAGGCTCCTTCCCCCCTCGTTCCTCTCCTCTCCTCTCCTCATGCACCCCGGCCTGGGGGGCTCCTCGCGGGCCCCCAGACGCTTACAGACAGATGTCCTTGCTGGAGCAGAACATGCTCTGCATGACGTCACTGGAGGGGCCGTGGAAGAGATGGTGTTTGGCTTTATGCCTCAAAAAAGAAAAAGAAAAAAAAAAGACCAGGGCATATGAAGCCAGGCTGGGAGAGTTTATATTGCCTTGTCTAGGATATCAGTCAATTCGGTTACTTAAAGGCTATTGAGAGAACTTTTTAGCCAAAGATCAAAATAGATATATAGCTATATTTTTGCCTCTTTCCCCTCTACTTTGCTGCTGCAGGAAATCTATTTACAAATAGTTTTTGTACACACTAAAGTTGCCTCTATTACCTTTAATGATTCTCTCTTAACGGTCTTCACATCTAGCTCTGACAGTGTGATACACTGTTCCTGACAACGGTTCCAAATGTGATGGAAACTATTCCGGTTCCTCATCTATGGATCTGGTTCCTCTGGATAAAAACCCTAGTCCTACTAGTAGCATGTTAACACACAAGCTTTAGTGACTGTCAGTGTCAAGCACAGGTCAGTACAGTACAATACAAGGTACTGCAAAAAGAATCAATCCAAGAAAGTGTACTGGCTTGTTTCCATTGGGGTCCTTGTGCACATGTGCACACCACGTGTCACAAGGTGTGGTTCACGTGGCGAGTTGTGAGATCAGTAGATCAGCTGTTTTTGGTGCACGGCACGGAACATAAAAAATGAAGCAGTGGAACACTTCTTAAGAGGTCTGCATTCACCCCCCAAGGATGTGGCAAATATTGCGGTCCGTTCAAAGCACAGGGCCGAGTGCTGCTCTCGGCCCTCGCTCTGCTCCAATGAAAAGCAAATCAGAAACCTGAACTTTGCAGCCGTTGTATTTCATCCACCTGACATCCACATGAGCACCATTGGGAGGAACATCTGCAAGCTGTGTCTCAGGGCTGTTCCTCGTGTCAAAGTGCCTGGTGGATAATTAGCTGGAAGGAGGAGGGAGGCAGCCAATCAGGGCCTCTCTATTCCATCTGCACTCAGCAGACACGCCGAAAGACCCAAAGGCGAGTGGAACAATGTTCTGCCCTGACCCGGTGACGGGTGGGTGGAGCTTACTCATACAACTGCATACTGTTAGACGGGCGCTACTGTACGGTCAACTACCTATACTGTTTTAGAATTGGCATATACAGTAGTGACTCAAATGCAGATGCAGCATGCACGCCATACTCTTGCTTGCGTACAAATGATCTGGAATGTTCTTAGGCCACAGATTTGAGGTTTTGTTCATTTTTATTTGGACTTAATGTATTTCAGGATTTAGTTGCAAATGTACAGTAGGTCGCAACTAATGTCCTTTTTGAAGTGAAATTGAGCCGATCTTTATAGCGTTAAGTGGGATTTGGAGGAGGCCTTTGTTGGGTCCAAACACGTCCAAACAGGATTGACCATAATGAGGTTTATACCAGCCTGCAGACTTTATGGGATTAAAATAAAAAAAGATATACCCTGTACATAACGATATACATAAAAAGTAGCAGATCTACACAGATCTGCTACTTTTGATGCCTGTGTGTGATGCTGTGTAGTATGATCAAGCAGGGCATCGATTTACAAAAAAAAAAATCAAACAAATCCAGCGAAGCGTTAGTTCATTGAGGCCGGAGGGCAGAAGGTTTATTTAATTCCCCTTATTTTCAATCAGTAATTCATTCTGTTCCTTTAAATCTGCAGTCTCTCCATGTCAACTCCCCTCACTCTCTTTGGCTGTCACCATGTCAACTCCCCTCACTGTCATTGGCTGTCAGCTAGTCAGTCACACCCACATTCAATCATGTGCTCTATATAAGCAGTCTCTTCTCTCTCCCTCTCCTCTCTGTCTCTTCCTGCTAAGCTGACTCTGTCCTGTTGATCAGATATGTGTTCAAATTTGCATCAGTTGGTCTGTGCTCTTCCATGCTAATCCTTCACCACATTTGTAACTCACCAGTAGGATTGGATTGGTTTCTGAGTTGTCTTTCTGATGAGTAGTTGTTGGTTGGGAGTCTGGCTGCCTAAATCCATAATGTATCCTGGTTTACTTGTCATCTTGCTACTCATCATGGATTGTTTGCCCATCCATCAGTGATTCCTGTTTCTCTCCAAGGACCTTATATGCCAGGTGATGCACTTGTTCTAAATATGTGATTGATTTTGACATTATTTGATCAATAACTGGTTAGATAGCATTAGCATCTTCAGGCTATTGTTTGTTTGCCATGTGGGGGAATCCAGGAAGTGTCTCACATGCATCATGGGTACTGTAGTCTATGCAACTCAACTAACCACATTAGGAGGGGTGAAGTTTTATTTTACTTGCCAATGGGATTGCAGGCGAAGGTAGCCTTAGTGTAAGTGTGGTGGGATGATATAAGTTCTTTGGTTAGGTTCCTTCATGGGAAATAAAATGAACATGTATGCAGGCCCAGTTTTGATTGGTCAGAACCAAGTAGCATATACTAAGTGTTTCTGGGGATCTGTAATGTCACACTCAGTCAGGGCAAACTTTTGTTCTGGTGGTGTTTGTTCCTAAGTTCCTATTATGGTTGATGATAGGAAGCTCCCTTCTGTACAGGCAGCCGGTCCTCCATATTTATGCGTTTGATTAGGATTTTTGAGATTCATGTTGTGTTGCAAACTTGTACCATGTGTTGAGTATAAATTGCTGACTGCCATTGTTCACATGGTGTTATTTGAGTAGCTTAGCCAAATGCTAACTCTCTGCTCAGGGCCACATGGTGTTTGCAGTAGCCAGATGCTAACTCTGTTGGCTAATGGCCTCATTTGTAAATAACTATTTTACTTATAAATATAATCTGTATAATTCAGACCATTCTTGAATTTATTTTTAAACTGTTTTCTTGTGTCACTTGTCCAGTTGTTTATGCTCTACTTGTCCTTCAGATGGGAAAAGGAGCATATTTCAAGTATACATATCCAGTCTATGATATGGATATATGGCTGATGTCTCCCAATGCTCAGTCAGAGCTAAAGTTTACCCTATGTGGACCAATCATTAGGATGATTTGCCTTGTGGTCGAGGCTTGTCGTTCCTCTCTGGAAATGACTATGCCCACCATTTCAATTTGTGTGGCATAGGGACATCTTATTCATATTATATGGTCCTAACTCTCCCACTGCATTAGTAATTCTCACGGCTTCTGGATGGTACTGCAGTTTGTACTTATAGGGGCACTAGTCTCAACGCTACTATCTGTATCATGTTGCTAAGGTGACATTTTATTCTGGATTTGTTGATCATTGAATCTGTTTCAGAAGAAGGCGTCGTCCTAATTTGACTCATAATTATACTGCAGATCTAGGTGTTCCCATGACGATCAGTACGACATACCGTATTTATGTGTTTTACTATAGGGTGTTTGTTCCGGGGGCTAAGCTTCATTTCATTGTAATCATAAGATCTGAATCAAGTTCATACATTTCTGGGGGTTGGGTAAATTAATTAATCTAGAAGTTATATTACTATACTGTTATATACTATTCAGTCAGGGCATTCTGGAAGGAGATCACATAGTCTAGTTTCGGGGGTCAAACTGTTGTGGTGTTGCTTCAGTGGGGTGCATTTTTATGGCGCAGTGGATGACATTAAGCATTGGTGTGGTGTTCGGTGTCTTGGCTCAGTGGGAGGGAGTGGATTCCTAGGTGCCTCATCAACTTGTATTCTCTTCAGATTGGCATTTTGAAGATCTCACTGCTTGAAATCTTACTGTTTCTGTTTCTGTTTCATGATCGAGATTCTGCCCTCTATGGTGATCCAGCGTGGTTGTCCTTCTGCCCATCACGGTTATTGCAAGCTCTTCTCGTAGCCCTCCATGGTGGTTCAGCGTGGATTCCTGTGGTCACTGCAAAGCCCTCTCCTGCTGTGGGACTTCGTCTGATCTCGGTCCCGCATCATTGCTGACCATGCTCAAGCGCACCTTGGTGGTTCACTTGGATCTACTTCTGAAGCCAGAGGCAGGTTATCCATTAATCCAACTGTTTCTGCATCAATCTCGATCTGGTCAAGTCTACTGAGTCATGGTGTGTTACTGATTGGAACTGTGCAATCACACGAGTGATATCTTATCACTTCAACATTCATCATTGTCTTAATATCTCAACGACACAATCCCTCGAGCTCAGTGTCCTCTCCTACACTCATACTTTACTCCTAAATGCCATTGTTTGATTATAAGGGTCCTGGTGGCTCGTTCGATTGAACCTTATTTTGCCCAAATGTCATTACCCCCCACCCTCTCCCGGTGTAACCGTGATTACGCCATATTCATTCACACTCAAATCTTGAGTAGGCTTAAAGATCTACGTTTTAATCTTCTCTCATCAGGCCAGGGGGACTAAGCAGTTTAATTGTCCATGGGGTAGGAAGTGGAGGGTCAACCTCTTGTAGATCACATTGTCATATTCCGGGTGTCAAGGCTGCTTAAACATGCCTCGTCGGTTGTTCTGAACATTCTATTGGGATATCTTATTCATTGTAAGATCTGATGCCGCATTCTCTCCTGTCTCTCCTATGTCCCATGTCCTGCACGACGGTGTCACTCTGGCGGAACGGATCCCTCATAACAAGCCATATTCAAGTTTTGGTCTGCTGCCAGGCGACGAGCCAGTCCTCACTTGGATCGGTGCGGCAACTTCAGCGGGGTCCCGTGTCCAGGGATCTACACTGAAGCCGTGTTGGATATCTGCTGCTGGAGTTGTATCCGCTAAATGCGGATGTGAGTCTTCGGATAAAGCTTGTGCATTTCTGTCAACTATCTTGTATTCAGTAGCGGTTGCACATCATCAGCGATGTGCATTATAATTTGTGGTGGTATATTTCATTCTCAGACGATTTGGTGTACCATGGTGGTTTGACTCCTTGGTTTACTAGACTCCTGGTTAGTTCACCCTTGGAGGGGGGGGGGGGGACTGTCGTTCATGTGCCCCGGTCAAAAGCTTCATGATGGTATGGCGGTTAGTTCGGTCCCACTAAATAGGATATTCCTTCTATGGCGCAGGGGAGGGAATTACACATGGCTAGCTCAATCAGTTAGTATATTTCGTTCATATCAGGTTCCAGTAGCTCCTTAACTTCCTTATGATCGGAATTCATTCACATAATTAATTCACATTTTATAGTATATTTCTGTTGCATCAGCCTCTTAATTGCTTCCAGGCGTCTTTCATTGGTACTGCGGCACAGATTCGGTCTTGGACGCGAGGGCCAGGTTGCATTAATGGCATGTTTCGGAAATGCTCACATAAGCTAAATCCATGTAGGATATTTTATTTAAATCAAGGTTACGTGGGCCGTGCCTTCCTCATCACCCAGTGATGGGGGTCGCATTTTGCGCGCGCTTAATGCGGGGATTTAAATCAAATTGCATCATGCGGTGCATTCAACTGACTAACACTCCACTCTCATATAGTCGCACCCGTTGCATGGCTCCAGGTTGCTCACTGCTGTGAGCGTGTGTTGGGGGGTCGTTGATATCAGAGCTGCACCGCAGGTGTGCAGGTAATCGGAGATATCAAATGCGATATCAGACCTATGACTCTGTGCATAGATCGTCTGATATCGCATGTGCGGAGCCATGCCGCCATACAATCATGCAAAAGCTTGCAGCAATGGTCTATGGTCATCTGATTCTTGCAGGAGCGCGGGTTGTGGGGATTGGTGTTGGCGTGCCCCGGCACGTCTAGTTGGTATGGCGGCTAGTTCATCTCACTAAATAGGATATTCCTTCCATGTCAAGTCACTACCTGGAAACCAGTGACTTGCATGTGGAAGGAATTACACATAGTTAGTCCACTAGTATAGTATATTTCTTTCATGGCGTGGTCAGCGGCCATCTATGATCGAAATTCACATAATTAAATATCAATTTATAGGATATTTCTGTTGCATGCCACAGGTTCATCCATTCGTCGCGGCTGTGCAGAATATCGGCAATGGATGAGAAGGTCCCGGTTGCTCCAAGTGGTTTGTAATGGAAATTCACATGGTTAATTTCATGTAGAATGTTTTGTTTAAATCAAGGTTACGTGGTCGTGCCTTCCCCGTCATTATGATGGGGTTCCTCGATTTAAATGAAATTGCACCATGCCGCTGCGGTGCTTTCACTGACTATCATTCCATTCCCATATAGCTAAGTTAGTTGTGGCTCCTGGTTGCTCACTGCCGTGAGCGTGTGTTGGGGGGTTGTTGATATCAGAGCTGTACCTCAGGTGTGCAGGTAATTGGAGATATCAAATGTGATATCAGACCTATGACTCGGTTCATAGATCGTCTGATATCACATGAGCAAGAGCCATGCCGCCATACAAACATGCAAAAGCTTTGCAATAAATGGTATATGGTCAATCTTATTCTGAGCCGAAGTGCGTCAATGAAATCCAGCGAAGCGTTAGTTCATTGAGGCCGGAGGGCAGAAGGTTTATTTAATTCCCCTTATTTTCAATCAGTAATTCATTCTGTTCCTTTAAATCTGCAGTCTCTCCATGTCAACTCCCCTCACTCTCTTTGGCTGTCACCATGTCAACTCCCCTCACTGTCATTGGCTGTCAGCTAGTCAGTCACACCCACATTCAATCATGTGCTCTATATAAGCAGTCTCTTCTCTCTCCCTCTCCTCTCTGTCTCTTCCTGCTAAGCTGACTCTGTCCTGTTGATCAGATATGTGTTCAATTTCCTCCACCTCCCCGGCCTCCTCCCTGTGGCACCAGTTCCGAGTACATGAGTCTCTGATTAATCATGATTTAAGGTTGTAACTATTGTGGTATCTAGTTCTGTTATGGTATCCGTGTTTACTGTGGACTATGATTTTTTTTCTGTATCCATGTAGTTCGTGCATCTTGGATAATGTTGTAATGTCTCATGTCAGTCTGCACTGGATATGATGCTCATGTGTTAATGTCTTGTATTTTACTGTACCTTGGCTCTGCTCAGTGGGGGTTGTTGATATCAGAGCTGTACCTCAGGTGTGCAGGTAATTGGAGATATCAAATGTGATATCAGACCTATGACTCGGTTCATAGATCGTCTGATATCACATGAGCAAGAGCCATGCCGCCATACAAACATGCAAAAGCTTTGCAATAAATGGTATATGGTCAATCTTATTCTGAGCCGAAGTGCGTCAATGAAGTTAAAATATGGAGATAAGGTAAGATATGTAACCTAGTCCATTCTGGCTCGATTTGTACACTCTCGCAGAATTATGTGAACATTGATAATATCACTGTGTGTGTATGTCTGTGTGTGTGCAACTGTGCATGTGCGTATGTGTGCATGTGTGTGTGTGTGTGTGTGTGTGTGTGTGTGTGTGTGTGTGTGTGTGTGTGTGTGTGTGCGCGCGTGTACGTGTACGTGTGCATGCATGTGCCAATGGTATTGGCTGACTGTGTTTTCTATTTCCTCTAAAGCAGTGAGTATGTCAGAAGCCTTTGCAGGGCCGTGGACCAATTATTCCGTGCTCTCAGCTCTCCCCGGAGCTAAAGGGTCATTATGCGAATGCCACTATCATGACCCCTACGGTTCCTCGTAGCGTGCAACTTATTTGCAAGATATTAAAACCAGTGTAGGATGTGTTGCGGAATGTGAAGCTAAGCCCATAAGCCACAGAACTAGTATTATCATTGTGTGTAATAACATTTGTATAAAACATTTTCCAAAAACATAATAGTTTTTTTTTTAACGAAGGGAACTAGGAATCGGTGTTAAGCATATTCCGAAAGGTATTACACAGCCGGGTGTCGGCGGGGTGCAAGCCGGTGATCATTAAAAATAATGCTTATCTAAGGGGAAATTTCCGACTTTAAATGTTCTCTCTGGCTTTGTCTCCCTCCGTTGCTGGCATGCTTTGGCTGTACTAGTCTTCTCTCTCTCTCTCTATACTCCTCTCTTGCTCACTCTCTCTTTCCCTCTTTTCCTTAAAAGGGGAGGATTCGCCGCTCGCCACCTGCTATTGATCACGTCTAATTTGCATCCCAGGAAAAGATGTGAACTCAGATATTCACACTCCGAGAGCAGGAGGAGGAGGAGGAGGACGATCTCAATGATTTATTCATTTCCAAATCAAAAAAGGGACTAGAAGAGAGAAAGTGAAAGAGAGATAGGAGTGGAAGGTAGATGAGGAGGTTTGGGTGGGTGGGTTGGGGGGGCTGCGGATCTTCATAGAGAAGCGGTGACGACTCAACTGCGAGGCTCAGAGCCCGGGCTCCTCTTCTCCTCAACGCCGCCCCCGGGCACATGGTGTGCAAGTCCTCCTAATTAGCAAGGTGAATCACGCTGCCGCTCTCTAATTAGCCAACATGACAATCTAATGGAAACATGCGGACCGCGCTGGCACACTTAGCATCACCCCACAAAGACCCACACACTCTCACCGTCAACTCTTTTATATCCCCCATGAATTCTAAACAAATGACCCAAAAGGGGGGGTGGAGAAAAAAGGAAGAGCTGAGTCGGTTCAAGAGGGCAAAGCACGGGAGGGCTCATTTTTTGGGGGGAGGAAAGGTCAAATTAAGTAAGTAAAGGAAGGTAAGGAGGGAGGGAGAAGTTTAGATGGTGAAGGTTTTTTTTTCCTTCTCCCACCCGCCTCTCTGTGCTGTGTTTGTTCCCTAATTGAAACGTGTCCTGCCTCCCTCCTGCCTCGCTCGTATCCCGGGCTGAGGGAGGCTGCCACCTCGCCACGAGCGTAGCTCTCTCTCTACCCAATTCCCCTGTCGCCACCAGTCCCAAGGAGTGCTCCACGCCGCACACAAAAGAAGAAACAAGTGGTCCTACAGGCGTGTTTCAGTGCAGAGACGAGCCGCAATCTTCCTCTGAGGCACTTTAAGCGAGGGGGAAAAAAAAGAGAAAATCATCCTTTTTTGTGTTGTTTTCTTTCTCATTACAGCACTTTGTAATATTAGAAAACACACAGGAACACCAAAGGTATTTTTTCTTTTCTTTTCTTCTTGTAATATGTCTCCGGGAGAAGAAAATAAAGGCAGTAGGGGGGGGGGGGGGGAGACAGTGAAAGTAGCAACAACAAAGCAACAAATAAAAGGCATTAAGTACCCCGTGCATACAACGTGCACGTTAAGGACCTCCACAACAGATCTCTGCTGCACTGATGATTATACTGATAATTTAAAATATTACAGCTGTGTAACACTTCAGTGGAATAGTGGGAAAGATACACTACTTCAAAACTAATGACGAATAAATGTAAAATAATATATAGTGGCTCAGTGGTTCTCAAAGAGGGTTCCAGGGATCACCTGGATTCCTCAGGCACAGGTCCATTTAGAGCCTCCATGTTCTAGAACTATGGCCTTGATTTTCATCACCACTAAACCCCTTACCCCTTAACTTCTTTACCTTTAAAAAACGATTCAAAAAAACATTTTTGATAGTTAAAATGGCCAGTCTAGAGATAGATTGGCACATTGAACTATTCCAAAAGGTTCAAAAGTAGGGATAAGGGGTTTAAGTGCGAGGCAAAAATGCCCTATATGAGTCTCTATATGAGCGTTGTAGGAGTCACAGAAATGAAAACAGGTTTCACAGCAACCATTTCAGAACGCTTTTCTGCTAGAAAAGAAAGGGAAATGGTATTGTTATTTTAAGCGATAAGGGAAAGAAACAGCAGGCCAAGGAGTTCACTACCTGGGATGCATACGATAGCAAGGAGACGTCTTTGAAGAGAACTGACATGTACTGCACTGTACTGTACTGTACAGTGCAGTGTGTAGAGTGAAGGAATGGGAGTACTAGTACTGTACACCATGCGCAGGAGGGGGAGGGGGGGTACTATGGACGCGCAGGGCTTCTTCTCTAGACCCGAGGCAGGCCTAGTGGGAGCGAGTGGCTCTTTGAGGAGAGCAGTTTGCGGAGGGCCAGAGGTACAAGAGGCCTGTGAACTCCACATAGATTCCTGCGAAGACTAGCGGGCTGCTGCGAGGTCCAGCTGGGCCTCTCTCCATTGGACGGCTGGGAGGTACTGGCCAGCGGGGCCACGGAGCGTGGGTGGATTCCGTAGTCTCTCTCTTTCTCTATCTCGCTCGCTCGCTCCCTCTCTCTCTTTCTGACCCGATCACCTGTGAGTGCGGAGGATGCTGAACCGCGAGTGTGTTTAGCTGTGCCTCATTCCCATTAAGCAAATAAATAAATAAATAAATAAATAAATAAATAAATAAATAAATAAGATTAAAATAACGTAATATTCACACATTGGCATACCCGAGGCGGGGTTGGTGGAAGGGCCTTTCTATGTGTAGTTTGCATGTTCTCCCCGTGTCCCCTAGTGTAGACAGTAGACACCCTCACAAAACATGCAGTAATCCTGGGCTCTTGCCTCCGCCTGGCCAGCTGGGGCGCCTGATGGAAGGGACTGGAACTGGTTGGAATAACGTGTTCATTTCATTTGCTACGTCCAACCAGGGACACTCCCCATCTGGCGAAAAGTCAGCTTGGATTCCTCATGCATTGAAGGAAGCATGAGGCGAGTCCGCTGCCTCCCCAGATTGGTGGAGTGTAGAGCCCAGCATCACAATAGATAATTGGCAGAGGTTGAAAAAATGGGTTAAACAAAATTCTGGGGATAAAAAAAATGGATTCATTATGCAAATCCTTTGGTCAAATGGTTTTGTAATGGCTTTTGTGATTTTTTCGTTTTGTGAACCTCGTAAGAGGGAAAGAGAGAAAGTAAAGGGGAAGGAGAGAGAGGGGGGTATACAGATGATGCAAGAACAGCCTCCACAGGAAATTTCGGGTCATGGACACCCATGAGAAACAATGACGATGCCACAGTGACTGTACTGTACAAACTGTAAATGTTGGCCGGCTAATCTCTCTATTTTTGATCCAGTTACCAGTGCCAACTTTACTCCACCAATACAGACTAAAAATATACAACAGGCTTCGATATGTTTAACAGAAGGCGCTTTGTGTGTGTGTGTGTGTGTGTGTGTGTGTGTGTGTGTGTGTGTGTGTGTGTGTGTGTGTGTGTGTGTGTGTGTGTGTGTGTGTGTGTGTGTGTGTGTGTGTGTGTGTGCGTGTGCGAGTGCGAGTGCCTGCGCAAACAACTACCGTATGTGTGTGCATGAGTCCATGCATGACTGGTAAGCTGTAGCTGAAAACAATCATCCATCATTAATTCAGATTTGCATAGCGCCACAAATAGGCAACTCTACACTAGACACTGATTAGAAGTAAATCAGATAGGTTACTGTATTGTATTCAGGCCCTCATTACTGTAACCGTTCGTCATCTATTTGCTTCAAGCCCTCACGTAAACAACTACACAACAGGACAGATGAAAACATGAATATACATGACTGGCAATACTATCTGTGGCTAACCATAAGACAAAATGTTTCATTCATGTGACATGAATGCAATTATACTGTACATATCATCACTGCTGTATTAAATCATGTCAGAATAATGTAAAACTGTTGGTTGGTGACCTCGTATTCAGCATTACAGTGTGGAACATTTTATAGCTGTTAGTTGTTAACTCTTGAGAAAAGCTGACAATACGCCTCACATATTGTAGTAACTACTAAACTGCTTTATTGAATTAAAATGTTAATTCATTTTGATATATGATCAGTTAATTAGGCTGATTAAGAACACAATCCCCTATATTCAAGACGTGACAGTCACTTTGTGACCTGGACGGTAGATCAGCTATTTTCTCTGTTATTTTTTATAATTGTTCACTAATTGTAAACGAGGCAACACATTGAAATAGTCATGATATTGATGTCATGTCATGTCTTACCATCTGCTGTGTAGCAATATCAAGTACCAGTTGCTCTGTCACGCATGCACGTACGCACGGGTCGCACACACACAAAATTATAATTGGTATTTTCCAATAACATAGTTACAGTAAATTATTTATGGCTTCGACAAATTAGATCCTGAAGACGAGGTCTGAAATATCAGCGATCTGCATTTCACAGCTCTGCATGTGATATACTGTATGCCTTTCTTGTCTCTGATGGACATTTTCTCTTAATAATGGACAAGATCTCTTTATGTCTCTGCCTGTACCATGCCGTTGGTGTTGCCCATCCTGGTGGTCAGCCATCAATGGTGTATGTATTTGTACATTGTACACAGAAATAAATAAATACATAATAATAATAATATTTTTAATAATAACAGTAAGAAGAACAATAAATAACAAAATCCAAACTAAAAAGCTACAAAGTATCTTGAAAACAAAGTGAAAATGTGAAAAGGCCATTGGAGGCCACGGAGGTCAGAAAAATCAGCAGGGTTTAATCACTTGGGAATGTGAATACATTTAGCAATTTTCACGGATGTCCAGCCATTTAGATTTGAAGCATCTTTGAAGCATCTTTTGTCCAGAGACGCCATTTTGGCCTGGGGGTGGAGGTAAGGGGTCATAAGGTCACCAAAATCAGTAAGGCGCACACTCCAAGGAGCAATAACGCCTTCAGCAGGTTTCATGCCAATATGCAACAATATATTTTGAGTTATCTGGTGTTCAAGTGTAAATCTTGGCCTGAGGGCGGTACTAGAGGAAAGCCTCTGGGTTGACCCAGATCAATACTGTGGCATCATCCAGGGAGCATGAAGTGCACATCAAATTCACTTGCAATTTGGCAATTTTGATTTTCAACATGCAAGATCTGTGGAAACAGAATGCTGGTAGGCGCGGCAGGAGCCTTAAAAACTACACCACGGTCAAAACCCTTCACCTAAACTCACTTCAGCCTGGAGCAGGGGGTGTAGTAGAGGAGGGACGCGGGGCGACACAGACACTTGTC
>CM076966.1:32346168-32351168 GCA_039105355.1 Benthosema pterotum
TCCGACTTTTTAAAATGGCATTACATATGTAGTAGTGGTGGGGCATGAAAAATTAATACGCAGGAGTCTCTGGGAAATGTCAAGGGTAATGATCTCAGCGGCTGGCTTACCTCCTTGGCTTTCTGTTTGAGCCGCGCCTGCTCTGGGTCCTCTTGCCTGGAGCGACTCTGCAGTAAAAAGGGGAGAGAAGAAGAAGAAGAAGGGGGGGGTGGGGGGTAAAAACAAGAGGTTAACAGCTGGTTTAAGGAGACCCCTCATCTGTTGCGGCCACCCTGTGAAGCAAAAAAAAAATAGTACAAAATGGGAACAGGATACAGGGAGAGGGGAGGGAGGGGGGGGTGGATGGATGGTGGATGGGAGGGAGGGAGGGAGGGGGTGTCAAGGACAGCGTTTTTGAATTCAGAGAGAAGTGCAGCGGAGCGTCACCCCCAGGGGCTGCTGCCCTTTAAACCCCCCGCTCCAAATCCAGCCCTAAATAAGCCGCCCCAGGGCACTTCTAATCAAAAGAGGTTATTAAAAATTCTGCACGAGCCAGCACACACGCACACGAACACACACACACACGCACACACACAGTGACACACACAGTGGTGTCTGCATGTACTTTGAGGTATGTCTCTCTTGTGTTTCTGGCATCTTGTCGGCGATCAGGTGTGTGTTTGTGTGTGTGTGTGCATGTGAGTGCGTGTGTCCCTGGCGTAACAACACAGCACTTCTATTTTAATCGGGACTATAGCTGGAATCTCTGTGAATGTGTGACGGTTCGTCCCTGTATGGGAATCCTTTGCGCACACGCAGTCTCATGTTAGTTAGACTGACAACTACAGGCCAAATGACTGCTTAGACATGACTGGCTAAACATGATGTCTTTACAAACACACACACACACGCACCCACGCACACACATGCACGCGCGCACACACACACACGCACACACAGACACATGCGCGCACACACGCACACACGCACACACACACACACACACACACACACACACACACACACACACACACACACACACACACACGCGCGCACACACACAAATGCACGCGCACACACACACACACACACACACACACACAGGCGTACATACACCATTCCAATTGTGGCCACAGTCCTGACAGCGTATATATACACACTATAGCATCAGCAAAAGTGTCAGTCCGCCCCAACTCCCGTTTCGTAACCACTTAAAAAACCCTATATATTTCATTGACCGGGGCGGTCCCCCAGGGATCTCTACGTGGTCCCCGCCATCTACATCAAAACGCTTTGCGGAAAATAGCCGATCTAATGGGCTGCGATGTTGTAGATCTGCCATTTTCACCGGACGGCTGCCTGTTTTGCCCGAGTGGTCGCTTGTTAAAGCGCAAATAACATACATTGACTTAATATCATATTGGATATGTCCCTCAGGCTTAGTTCTAATGGTTTAAGACTCAATCACCACTCTGGTATAACCAATCTTTTCATTTCTTTCTGGACAGTTTAGCTGCAGTACCACAATGTCCTGAGGTGGTGAGGGGGCGCTGATATGCAGATTGTTTAATATTTGAGCCATAATGCTGATGCTAGATAAAATCAGACTTGTTTCATTTCCATGTCAGCTTGAAAAATTAATAATGCTGGACATTGTAAACAATGTGTAACTGAAGACTGAACAAAAGGTGGAATTATACAAAGTAGGGTGCATTGATGACATCATTATGAGGCCAAAATCAAACAAGCTGTTCCAATTTACATTATGGCCTAGATTTTCGTCGCCACTAAAGCCCTTATCCCTTAATTTCTTTGCCTTTTTAAACTATTTAACTATTTAATAGTTCAAGTGGCCAGTGTTAATAGATTGGCACGTTGAAATATTAAATAGTAAAAAAGGAATAACGGGTTTGGGATAGGGGGTTTAGCATGTAACAAAAATGGAGCCCTATATCTCCTGTATGATACAATCATGATGACTGATTGTTCAGACTTGGTTATTTGTTGGGATAGAAAACACACATGGGAGCACCACCAAAAACACAAAACAAATATAAAAGTTGAATTTCATGTCATTCCCCCTTTAAAGCTCCTATATCTAATTTTATTGTCAAAATAATAATTACATTGGTTTTTAATGTTTTTATGTTTTTCTTGATGTCTTCCTGTCTTTCTAGATTGTCTTGTCTTTTTGACGCCTCTAGGGGCTGTAGGAGGCCTCCAAAGAAATCCCTATAAGCTTTGTCATTGGCTAACAAATGGTCCCGGCGGGATCAGGAAGAACCTCGCTGAGCTACCTGATTAAGGAAAAAGGGAGAACTGGTGAAGTCAAATGTGGAGGTGGTGGAGGACTATACTTTGCCACTGTGTCTCCTATGGTCGTCATACTGTAGATAGTAGACATTTTCAGGAAGTGATATAATAATGAAATGGTCTAAAATAAAGAAGAAAAAGAAGATGAAAAAAGCCATTACCAATCTGAGATTTATTGCTTATACTGTATATACTTTAAGGCACCCATTGGCCAGCATATAGGATCCATGCAATGAATAGTGTCCATGATGTGGTTTAAGTCGACGACGTCTCTCCCTCTAATTTGCCTGATATTGCTTTTGTCCGAATCCTCGTACTTAAACGTGTTCATTCCAAAATCTGCATGGATTTTTTTTTCTTTTCTCCTCAGCAACTCCTCTATGCTCTGCCACATTTAATGCAATGAGAAAACCGTGGCCTTCGGTTCTACTCCGAAAGACTTCCCACTCATTGCCTCATATCTCTGTCTCTCTCTCTCTCTCTCTCTCTCTCTCTCTCTCTCTCTCTCTCTCTCTCTCTCTCTCTCTCTCTCTCTCTCTCGTACGGTCAGAGAGCCCCGTTCCCCTCACACCCTCCTCCTCCTCTGCTAATTGGCTTTAAATATATCAGGCGGTTCACGTACTGGTCGGTATCTCAACTAAGACTAATGCGTTTGCCCTCCGGTCGGCCGAGTGCATCCCTCTAGACCCAGTCATATTTTAAATGGACGACAGTGGGAGAGAGAGAGAGAGAGAGAGAGAGAGAGAGAGAGAGAGAGAGAGAGAGAGAGAGAGAGAGAGAGAGAGAGAGAGGGAGGGAGAGGGAGGGCGGGGCGGGATTATTTTAGCCGATCTCTTATTCAAGGGGTCAAATTAGCGGCCAGGAGCTCTTGCGGCGCGGGCGGGCAGTGGGGGGAGGGGGGATGCAGCGGTGGGAGGCTGATGTGGAGTGGTGTGTGTATGTGTGTGTGTGTGTGGAGGGGGGGATGCAGATGGACTGTTTACAAAGGGCAGCGGTGCCACTGGCACGCTTTACATCTCCTCTGGCAGCTGCCCTCGATTCCTGCACGCACACGCGTACATGCGCACATGCGTGGTCCGTGCATGCACGCACACACACGCACGCACTGTCGCACGCAGAACGGTTTCGACTCCACATTTGTATCGCCAGCTGTGTATGGTGGAGGGGGATCCTATAGAGTAACACATTAACTTTACAGCACTGGACGCATGACCTGCTGTCCTGTGTGTGTTGCGCATGTGTGTATGTGCATGTGCGGGTGTAATGTCTGTGTTTGTAGGCATGTATGGTGTTTCGGTTCACTTTTGGAGCGCTGCTCTCCCCTGCGTTTCGGCAATGCCGACAGCCAGTGTTTTTGGCACAGTGCCCTGCATCATGGCGCTTCATGCTGGAAGCAAACGGCTCAACTTTTGGTAGAGGAGCTCTATCTGCACTCTGGATCCCCCTGGCTGTGTCCGACAACCCTGTGATTTACCACCTGACGTTGAATGTTACCACACTGCTAAGCTATTTCTGCTAATGAGGGAACGCAGAGGCAGAAATGTGAGCAACAGCAATGGTCGGCTTGATGATTTTGGGTGTTAAACGACTTAAGCAGATCACTATGTAAGAGATAACATATAGTGCAGTTAGTGCAGTCAGTTATTAGGAAAGAAGTCACCAGTTCGAAGGGTGTTATCCCACTTATTACATGGCTTAATACATTAATAAATAACTAATGATTTACAGAAATAGTACATAACAAGACTGCTTATATTTATCTGCAGTTGTGTAGGCTACCTTCGTCTATGCAAGGAGGTCTGTTGTTGAGCGGAGTGGTCCGTTGTTGTGACATTTGTGACCACACTGCACACTCATATGCAGTGTTGGTCAATATTACTTAGGAAAGTAACTTCTTTACTTTACTCGTTACCCCTTAGACAAAGTAATATCATTACTTTACTTATTACTGAAATCAAAGAGTTTTATATTACATATTACATTATTACTTTCACAAGTTCTCAACACCGCCTTTGAAAAAATAGAGATGTACAACATAATCTGTTTAGCGAGCTCTTTTTAGAACTGAATCCAATTTATTGGAATAATAATAGTCTCAAATCCCACAAACTGCACCTGAAAACAACGCCAACAAAATCTGTCTCTTTGACTTTTTAAACTTTTTCACAATTGTTTTCAAAGACAGTTGAGGTCTTGTATTTAAAAATAAAATACAAAGTAAAGCAGCAAGCGATTTGTAGTGTACATAACAGGACAGGACGCAGCGTGTGCACTGGATCTACAATCTAGTGTACATCTCTGTTGTTACAGTACCTGTCGATAGCTTGTAAATCTGTTCTGCAACAACAAGCTCATTTAAAAAAAAAAAACTTGGCATTACTTGCAAAGTAATGCGTTACTTATTAGCCATTTTTTAGAGTAATCTCGTTACTTTACTTTTTGGAGCAAAAGTAATAATATTACAGTAATATGTAATCTAAAATTAGTTACTGCCCAACACTGCTCATATGACTAGAATGCTGGCTTTTGATTGGAGCATTCATTCAAGCCATGTAATAAATAGACTTATCCACACTATTCCATAGCTCAAAATACCCTCCCAGTGGACACTGTCATTCAATACAGCCTGTATAAATACCCCATAGCGCTGCAACCAACGATTTTTTTTTAAATAATTGATTCATCGGCCAATAATTCAAAAATATTCT
>CM076966.1:32356168-32406168 GCA_039105355.1 Benthosema pterotum
TTTAAGTTCTGCATTTCTTTTATTTAGGTTTATGTTATGTTATAATCCCAGGCTGGGTTCTTCTCACTTTTAATGAAAACCCATAGGCTAAACAAAATAATATATAAACTCACCACTGAAGGCTGAAAAGTTGAAGTCTAACTTTAACTCTGAGAGTGTACAAATGGCACCAAATGATGTTCAAATTAGGGACTCGTCATCGACTGACGGAGAGTAGTCTGATCTTCATTTACAGAATGAGCTGGCTGCTGTGCCAATTTATAATCAGTTTAATTTAATTTAATAGTTATGGAAAGTTAGGCGCCAGTGGGCCATCGATGAGTGGTTTAGTGAGCGCGGCTGGGAATCCATTAGTTGTACAGGGTTACGGGTCCAATTCCAGAACAGGCCAGCAATGTGTCGATGTGAGCACTTGAGCAAGACTCTTGCTCAAGTGCTAAGTACTAATGCTCCCTGAGAATGGCGATTCCTGCTCCTAGTAGTGATGGGATTGATACATTCCACACACGCACGGACACACACACACAGTGACAATAAAACAACCTCAAGGTGTAGGAACTATTCTGTTCTATGAAGGTATGCGTGTGTGTCACTATTCCCTGGATTCATGTTCCTGACAACAATTAAGAAAACTCGTTGATTGGGGTCATCATGTCAATTAGATTTTATAACGTTTCATGAGGTTAGGGTTTGTGCGTGCGTGTGTGCATGCGTGCGTGCACAAATCAGTGCATGCTTACCTTACAGGATTCCAGCCTGTGTTGTGCTATGGAGGAAACCTTCTCCACCACAGTGCGGAGGCGAGACTGGGTGGCATGAGCGATGAACGTCACCGCTTCCATGGGAACCTCAGTCACTCCAAACTTCTTAGCTGTCAACCACAGAGGACGGACACACATGCATGCACACATGCGCGCGCACACACACACACACACACACACACACACACACACACGCACACACACACACACACACACACACACACACACACACACACACACACACACACACACACACACACACACACACACAGAGGAGCACACACAGAGGAACACACAGACAGACACACACACATGCACAGACAGACGCCCATACACAGACGAAAAAAAGAAAGAGAAGAAATCGTGGGATTACTCTACACGCAATTAAAATCCCAGAATACAGGACAGAGATCACAGGGACAAGTTAATTTGTTTGAATACTTGGTACCAATTCCAGCAAAACGCCAGCATGTTGCTCCGTAGCCGTGGTCCTGCTAAATGCCTTTCATGTGTGTGTGTAAACATCATTGACCATCTCCACTTTGAGGATAACATCGCTTTCCTCGGAGCCAAAACCCCCCTCTGAAGTCACATAGCAAGAGGAATAGCAAGAGGACAGACGTGGTGAGCTTTTCCGTCTGTTTTTTAAAACCTTCCTTTTAAATATCCCATTAACATAATTTTCTCCCTGGCAGCCCTTTTTACGTAAACCACACCAATTATTTAAATCAGCCGTACAATACATATACTTCTCATACTTCTCGCCATCTCACATCTTGAAAGGCGCTCAATGAATCCTGCTAGCCTGGGATAATTAGTGTGAAAATATGAAAATATATATATATTTCTCTGTCTGCAGCAAAGTCAAAAGGTAAACCTTCCAAATGGGCTTCATCAGCTTGCTAAAAAATAAGATATTTACGTGATGAGGTTATTTTAGAAAAAAAAAACATGAGGGGGAGACAGATGAGGAAAAAGTGCTCCGTGGCTCGCAGCGGGAAAAAGACCGCTACAATTTACCACATTAATGAGTCCAAGAGACTGTCATAGAATTCATTAACTTCATTAGAATTAAAGTTGTAGCGATATTTTTATGGCAGTTATGTTGTGTTAGATGTTATCTCCAATGAGGGGGACGGGGGGGTGGGGTCACATTGTAATGTGAAATAACGTGTTATGTACAGACCATACAGTAGTGTCTCAATACTGATGCCAGGATATAATAAGGGAATGTATTCTGTGAAAACAACACGTTGTGAGCTTTTATGAACGTAGATCGTCTATTTCCGGGAAAGACAAGCGCTGTTTACAGCGAGGGGAAAGAAGAGGGCCAAGTACAGAAGCTCTAAATAACAAAAAACATAATTCATTCAAAAATAAATCTGATTAGCTGCTGATTAGGTGCTAATCAGATGCTATTCAAATAAAAGACAGAGCCATATAGTATGTGTTGTTCTTGAAACTATATCAACTGTAGTGTACATGTCAACAGGTTGTAAGGGAAGAGATATGGATCACTGCTCAATTGGTTTAGGTATGCTTAAGACTGAAAAAACTATGGTTAAGTGGGAAAAAACTACGGTGATTGGATGTTGATCCAATGAATCGATTACTAAATTAGTTGACAACTATTAGAATTAACGATTTGATTATGATTCATCAATTAATCGTTGCAGCCCTACAATAACGTAATTGATGACTTTTGGTAAAATAATGCAAAAAAAAGACAAGACATACTGTATATATATACTGTATATATATATATATATAAATAAGCATTTTACTGTAGGCCTGAGAGTCTCTACCTTGGGCACTATGAAGATATTATTCTTCCCCTCTACAGTATGAAACACTGAAGCCTCTTGTGATTAGTGAAAATGTGTCAATATTGCTCCAGTGAAGAGGAAAACTAGGACTTGTGTGACAGGGTTTATGAGCTGGAGTTTGAACCTGTGACACGGCGAGCACATGGCATATGGCCAGGACGGGGACAGAGCCATTTATCATCCACTCTCAGCCATCTGGAGCCGTGTTTTATTTTTGACTAAAGTTAGCCTCATCCAACTGGCCCCCCGTGCGAGGCCAGACAACTCACTGCACCGCACAACAGTCTCTTTGGACCGGTCTGTGTCTGCCAGTGTGTTTGTGTGTGCTGCTGCGCCTGGATCTGTGCACGCACCTGTGTGCCAGTGTGTGTATGTTTGCACATCCGTGCATGAGTGTATGCGTGTGTGAGTGTGTGTGTGTGTGTCTGTCTCAGTAGAGTTAGCCCTTTGAGGTAGCGGTGGACTATCATTTACTTTGAGGGGCTATTCTAGAGAGCCCCAGCTGTGCGTGTGTGCTGGTCCCCGCTGGTCAGGGGGGACTCTGTCTCTGTTTGTCGTTCCTACAAATGAAACTGCCCCCCTCAGCTCAAGGACAAGCCTGAAGAATTATGGGTAGATAGAGGGAGGGGCTGGAGGGGTGGGGGTAGGGGGGTAAATAAAAAAATAAATAAAAAGATAGGTGAGGAAAACAGAAGAGAGACCAGAAGAGAGAGAAAATAGAGCGAAGATGAGGAAGAGTTTAGTGATGAATGAAAGCAGTGGTGAGCGGAGAAAATTATAGGAGAGGAAATAGGAGTGAGAGAGAAAGATAGAGGGTAGTTTACAGGTAATAGAGGCAACCTTTTAGCCAAAAATCTAAATAGATCTATAGCTATAATTTTCCCTTCTACGTTGCTTCTACTTTGATGCTGCAGCTGTTTCCCTGCAGACAGACACTTCATCCTGCAGATAGTCCACAACTTTGTTGTTGTCACAGCAAATCAGGAAAGGCGGTGCTAATTTGTGGGGGGAGTGGAGGTGACATGGAGATAGATTCTGTTTTTAAAAAATCTGTTTACAAACACAGTGTCTGTACACACTAAAGTTGCCTCTATAAACTTTTTCAGGCATTGGCAACCTTTTGGACATGCCATGTTTTCAATTTCCATGCGATATAGTATGCCATGGCAAAATTGGGTTGAATTTTGAGAGTGCGTACAAATATAAACAGATAATATATTAACATCTCTTTCTTCTTCCGGACTGTTTTCCTTTACCGGCACAACAGGACACTGTAATCATGATTAGGAAAATCGCCACTCAGAGTTCAGTTTGAATGAAGATAGAACTGTGTGCAGGATTTGCATGAGAGCCTAAATTATGATTATTTAAAGGGAGAAAATCCTCTCTCTCTCACACGTATGCCTTATGTGTATTATGCCAGTGTGCCAGTGATCACCCTTCACTGTGCCAATGTTGGCACCCGTGCCAAATGTTGCCTAACCTTAGGATTAATGTAAACAGACAGGCTATATGCATGAGGGGTCTAAAGGTCACAATGCCACATTATCTAACTCTGGTGTCCACCTACCTATGTACAAACCCTACTGGCCAGCAGGGGCAGCAGAGGGCAGAGGTCAAAGCGGGGGTGGGGAGAGTTGAACTGACCCGAAACAAGTGAATCTGAGTGTGTGTGTGTGTGTGTGAGTGTGTGTGTGTGTGTGTGTGTGTGTGTGTGTGTGTGTGTGTGTGTGTGTGTGTGTGTGTGTGTGTGTGTGTGTGTGTGTGTGTGTGTGTGTGTGTGTGTGTATGTGTGTGTGTGTCCGTGCTCCTACAACGTTTGAACTACTACTACTACTTTTCCTGATCAAGTTGGAAGTTAATTTACAAAAAAAAGTATATATTAAATAAAACATGGACGTAACAGCGGGAGGTTTCTGCCTGACAGCGACGACACACAGCGACATACATAGTTCTTCAGTAAAAGCGTCAGATTTAAAAGGCATTTTGCAGAATGTGCCTGAGGGTGTTAATGGGGTGGATGCAGCAGCGGAGGCGGAGCAGCAGCCCAGGATGTACCGGGGTGTGTGTGTGTGTGTGTGTGTGTGTGTGTGTGTGTGTGTGTGTGTGTGTGTGTGTGTGTGTGATGCAGAGCGGAGCTGGCAGGCTGGGGGAGAGCCTCCCTGGACCGCTGCTGTCATCTGGGAGCGAAGCTCCAACCCGTCACTGACACAACACGGCCGCGCTGCTGCCACTAGCCCAGCAGGGGGCGCCCTGCCTCCTGCCCTGCGCCATGCTGAGCGACCTCTTTTATATATGCTACTAGAACCTTATAACCCTTATAACGAACACCAAACTATATACAGTGTTGGTAATGTGATGTAATAGATCACGTTACTGATTGGGAGGGAATTGTCCTGTGTCACTCGTGCTGGATATTGCTCGCAATCTCATGATATGTACCACGATACAGAGGCCACAATACGATATACAGCACATCAATATAAGTGATAGACGATTACCGGTGTCATTGATCCTCTCGCCTCACGCAAGTATAGATTACCCAAAATGCATTTTTCTCTTTTTATTTTACGCTTGAAGCCTGTGCCTGTACTTTATACAGCAAAATGTCCCAAATGCTGCTACGATTATACGTGTATTCAAAAATAATGACCAAGTTGCACAGTTGCAATAAAACATTCTCAGGTTCACAGAGATCTTTAAATTAAAATCGAATGTCTAAACATCCTAACAAGGTCTCTGGAAGGGAGTGTATTGCAACCTACAAGGAGGTCTTTGGTAACATTAAACAGGTAAGTTTGTCAACACTGATCACCAGATAATTCATGATGTTTATTGCCATATTGATATAGCAGTCTCTCAATTGAAATATATATCTCTCGTCCAGGTGTTCAATCAATATATCACGATAGATATATATTGAATACACCCCTACGTGTCACTGTAGCAAACGTAGGATATGCTATAGTAAATATAACTAATACATAATAATAGTAATAATAACAACTAATAAATAGGAATAATAATAAATAAATAGTAATAATAAATAATAAATAGGAATTGCTTTGGGCTCTTTGTTGAGTATACCACCATCGACATGTGAATACAATTTCTAACAGGGTAGCAAGATCTGAGGACACTGGATAGCGAATCCAAAAATCTGACTACCAACCACCATGTAGTGCAAACGGTCTTCACTTTACAGTTTAATGTGAAAAAAGACGCCGACGTTCCCATCGAGCAGAGGTTAACACAGCTTTTAGTCTGACATGGCAACAAGGTCAACATTCACAGCAGGAAATTATTTATTTGAATAAAACATCGGCTGCCGGACAGAGACTAATCTATTCTAATCCTAGACACTGTCTCAAACCACAAATGATATGGTGGCTGCTGGGCGATTTTGAACACTATATGACGTTACGCTGATTCCATTCCATCCAAGGTCTGCAGGATGGTATAGGCTAAAGTTCTAAACTCTAAAGACGGAGGGCCCTATTTTGATTGTCTCATCTATCAGGTTTTAAGTCTTAAGTCAAAACTTGGAGACTAAGACCTGATGCAATATCTATAATATATTTTTTTCTGTGACACATACTGTACTGCACATTTAGCGCCTTTATCCAAGGCCCTTTACATACCTTGTGCATCACATTCACCCATACATTCATATGCTGATGGTAGTGGAAACCATGCAAGGTATTTAGGCGTTCAGTGTCTTGCTCAAGGACACTTTGACACTACACTAATTCTGGGGGAGCCAGGGATTGAAACTGGCAACCTTGCGGTCACCATATGGCGACTCTACCCCTGAGGCAGTGTACTGTATTTGTGCATGTACTTTTTGTATGATAAAATATAGCCTAGGTGGTTAATCAGATTATTCAATAAATAAAGTAGATCAGCACTCAGCACAGTGCAAACTTGCGTGTTGCGCACAAGCAGGACATGGCCTACTTGTGTGTGAGCGGAGCGGGCTAATACTCATGATATTACCTAGTTCTTACTCACATGATCATTACGTCATCACCTCAACCGGCCAATCGTAGTACCCCGAGGGACTGACCGCCACTAAGCAAACACGAACACCGTGCATGATTGATGATTGATTAATGATTTGTTGATACACTGATATACAGGGCTAGGATATTACTTGACTAATCAAAACAATTATCCACAGAATGAGCATCAGCAGTTGCAGCTCTAGTGAGGTACAGGGGTCAATGGGCTGGCCATAACAAAGAACACAGAGCACTTAAGTTTATTCTCTCACCGCTGGTAGTAAGGAGGCTAATAAAGACATTACCGCGTGAGACATTACCCTGTATGACACAGCAACATAGGCCCGCTTGACTCTATTGATTATCAGCCCAGAACACTGTTACGGTAGCCGTGCGCCATGCGTGTATGTATGTGTATGTATGTGCCAGTTCCATTGAGAAGACAAAATAGAAGTGAAATCTCACAGGCTAGACCCATCCTCTAAAACGGTTTATTTTAGAACACAGGACAATCTGACATGCAACCTTCAAACGACAAGACCCATAAAGTATTTATGTGCATGCCTGGGGTCCAGCGAGTTCAGACAGCCACTGAAGAATTCATTAAAAGAGGTGAAGAACTGTGTATGAAATAACAGAGGCCAAACAAGAGAAAAGTCTTGGCCTCGCTGAAAGGAGCTGGGTAAAAATAAATAAAGCCTTTACTCGTGGCACTACAAATGCAAAGGCAAGAACATTACAATTTGATATTATAATGACAAAATATGCACACTCAGGGTGGTCCGGTAAATAAAAAAAAATCTTAGTGAGTTCCTTTCTAAACCACTTAAACCCACTAGTCTGTGTTGGCGGGGGTCCCTTGCGGCTCTATCAGGGGAAGACGCGGAGGCGGCGAGCAATGATCGTGCATGTTCCAGACAGATATAGATATGTGTTCTTATAGCCAACTAAACGACAACGTTCACTCAAGGTCCACGCATACCCGATCGCGCAACAGGGTCGCAACCTTCACTTGACCGAACATTTGTTTTACCTGCCCTGGGCAATCGGGCAAACGTTAGTGTCAAGCCCAGTCTATATACATGGTTTCCTCTTGGTTTTCCATCCTCTTCCCCAAATCTCTTCACATAAATAAGCAGTTTCTGCAATTATGTGGGTTGCCCGTTGGCCCAGTGGTCCAGGCGCATGCCACAAATACTGTAGCATAGGCTTATTTTCTCTCACGCATATTCTCTACTTTAATTCTCTCTCTCTCCCTCTTTCCTATCTGTCTTCACTGTAACTATCAATGAAAGCCAAAAACAAATCTTCAAAATAAAAACAAGAAATGATGCATTGTTTAATTGGCAGCTGCACGTTGCTTTGTGAATGTTTTGTTTTCCCTCTGTTGCGAGGCTGTGGAGGCGTGGAAAACTGTGATGCCGTGATAGCCAATCAGAAGTCGTGGCGTTGCCAAGAGACCAGAGAGGCCAATCAGATAGCGGTACAAAAACCATCCCAAGGCTGAGAGGTCGACTTGCGCCATAATGTGGAGGTAATCCCAGAGCTTTGAACTATATGGTCATGGACAGTTATGGTCATCTCCGTTCACTTCGGCTGCTTGCGCCGTCCTCATGGACAACAATGCATTTCCAATTCCACTTTATCACCCCTCAATGCCGCAACCTTTTGGGCAACCTCATAGATACTGGGATCACGCAATGTCCAAAGTTACCAGGCCTGTTTATTAGGCGCTGTGTTGCAGCTGACAAAAAAGGTCACAATGTATCTCCAAATGTGAGCAATGCACAGTGAGCAATGCACAGTGAGCAATGCACAGTGAGCAATGCACAGTGGACATTTCAGCACCTCAACGGATATTCCTGAGACCACTATATCGTCTCCATCAGGTGGAAAAACCTCATGTGTCCAAAACTGTATACTTTATAGGATTCAAATATATATATTAAGGCTGTTGAAAATAGTTAATTAATGGGATTAAATTAATTTTGTTGATTAATCTGATTAAAAATTTTAACGCAATTAACTCATGTGCACACTCACTCAACCCACTGAGCATTTTCTCATTGAAAAAAATGGGTAGAGCAGGGTTTTACGGAGACTTATAGCTGTGTCTCCCTGTAACCAGAGCCATAGAGTATAGCTGGAGGATCTACAAGCATTGAGGGCTTGTAGATTGCCTATTTTGATAAATATTTTAAAGATATATGGTTATTTTTTTTCACAGATTCTGTTGTTTTTTTTTTTTTTTTTTTTTCGGAAAACATGCATATTTTGGACATAGTTCGAATGGTGATTAATCATGATTAAATTAATTTTGAAGCTGTGATTAATTTGATTAAAAATTTTAATTATTCAAGATACACAATATATATACAAAGCAGCAGAAAAGCTCAAAAGATTGCTACTTTTGGAGCTTGTGTGTCAAGTAGGGCATTCATTTACAAAAAAGAAAATGAAGAAGTTTCTGCACGACAGCGGCAATCTCTGAAACGGCATCTCACCTGTCTCTAGGATGCGGCGGTGGAGCAGGCCCGGGTGGAGGAAGGCCTCGTCTTTACAGGAGCGGATGTGTGTTCCCACCAGCTCTGAGTTGGTGGCCAGGATGCGAGCGCTCTCTTCGTTCAGGTTCACCCCGGCCATGGACGCAACGTCGTTGATGTCATCATCATCCCTGAGGAAAAAACAGGAGACAGTGAGATACAAAACACTCCTAACCCTCCAGAATGAGCCGTGAAATACAGAATCAATTGACTATCATGGGAACGTTTGTCTCCCCCGCTCTTCTATGGAGACAGTGATGGCTGTGTCAAAGGTCATGTCTCAGACACAGGATCTGGCACACATTTTGACCTCAGGGTCAAGATTACATTCATGCCCTTGAGCAAGAACTCTGAGCTCTATTAGAGCTCAATGCTAAAAACATGTCAGCATTTGGGGTAGAAGAGGTTTTTATATTACAGCCTTAGTGTGGCATCAAATTAAGTTTGCATGTTCTCCCTGTTTCCCCTAGGGTAGATACCCTCACAAAATGCAGTAATCCTAGGCTCTAAACTGCCTCCCCCTGGCCAGCAGGGGCACCTGATGGAGGGGACAGGAACTGGTTGGAATAACGTGTTCCTGCTACACGCTACATTGAAGCAAGCATGAGGCCAGTCGTTGCCTCTGCAGGTTGGTTGTGTGTAGAGCCCAGGACTGGGTGAAGAAAATGGGTTGCAAATGGGTTACACATCACTTTGTCCCGCAAGCTTGTACATCTGTTATTTTACAATGTTTCTTTTGAAATATTTTGAAAGTATGAGAACTACCGATCTAGAAAACATTATTTTGTAGAATCGGCCTCAGGTCTTAAACTCAGTGGCAGGGCGAATAAATAACATGTTTAGCAACAAAATGACAGTCAGGATACACTGCATTACTGACTGTCATTGTGTAGTAAAACATATTTGTGCAATTTCTTTATTTTTCATTCCTTACTTTCTTTCTTTGTGCTGAATGCTGACTAGTTGGGTGGTCATGATGTCATCCATAGCTAACATCATGAAAGCCTAACAAATATACAAAACAAGATGTTTAGATATAGTTGACTGAACATCTACAAATAGAGTGGTTTGGACAGCAGTCTGCAGACTCGGGATGTGGGTGCATTATTCTACATTGAATTAACTCAAGTAGTTCACATACCTACAAAAGCATTAACATTATAAAATACTTATGGTCAATCAATATACTTTTATTGTAATTTAACCTGTTAAAATCTGGGTCTTTTAAGCCTTTATTAGTGTTGGCTACACAAAAACATCAGATATGCAAGCTCATATTACTTTTTTAAAGTGTTGAATAATTCAGTTTCTTTCCTGGCACAAATCATTTTCAGATGGCGATGGTGGGCCACAGTGGCACAGCCCTATCATCAAAACCTTTCAGAACATTTTCAGAGTCATTTTATATTGAGATTTCCAAGGATCGCCAGCCAAGAGGAATTTAACAAAACCTGATTAGCCTTTGTTTGAATTGGAACAATTTCACAACCTAGCAAGTGTATTTCACCATTAGAGGGGCTCCACCGTGAATTGGTCATTTTTCTAGATTTGGGGCCTTTTTAGGTTCCCCAGTCTATAGTTACACCCCATATACAGTATATATATATATTTTGTTTTTAAACAATCAGACTTCCATTGCGAAATCTGTGATTTCCTGTGTGTGTATGAATTGGCACTCTCAGATTCTTCCATTGAGTGTGACCAAAAATATATATTTTAATAACCCTTCCTCCAGTAACTTTGCCTCCACCTCTTAAGTCATTAGTATGCCCGGTTCATCCCAGTCCCCACCTCCTCCCATGGTGGTCTGGTGCACCCCTCATGGGGTGGGCATTTTTGATACTTTAGCTGAAATTAAATGATGATCTGATCTGAAAATTAATGATCTAAGTGGTTGTTTAGGCTTCAGTGCGTATGGGTATTAAAGGGCAACATTTATATAATAAATTCGATCTTGGATCATGTTGGATCTCCTTTAAAATGGCTGCATTTCCCACCGATTGGACAATTCAATTCCAAAGACAGGAGTTCGAAACTTAAACTTAAATGTTGCATCGCTGCATGCCAAAGTGCTGGAAACAGGCAGGCCAGGTGGTTCTGGGGAGTTTAAGTGCATATTATGTGGGTCCATGTGTTGGAGCGGCCGGCGTCACTCTGGGCATAACGTGTTCAATATGTCGCTGCACCCATGGCACTGGCCGTTTATTACATCCCTGGCGGTGTGGAGGAGCGACTCTGCGTCTGACCTGAATCAAGCCTGTGAGTGTTGATGTGTTTCTGCTAACAGGGCCTGGCTGGGCCCAGAGCAGAGGAACCTCTAACAACACAGAACAAAGAACCCGCAGAACACACGCAGCGTGGCCTCTTATCCCCTTACAGCCTCAAAACTCCACAGTCACTTTGTGTTTATGCCACTGTCTTTTCCCCTTGACAGTCATCCCCTGGATGTAACATTTCCATTTGGGGGAGGCAAGCGAAAATGGTATGGGGGTCGAAAATGGTATGGGGGCCGCCGCCATACCCTTTTCAGTGACAGGACTTATATTAGGCAAGTAACGCATCAATAATAACATCCGTTGTTGTTGATTGTGACAGGCACGCAGCATGCATAAAGCTAAAGGTCTGACTCAGAGAGTTTTCTGTTTTCAATGATGAAATGCTGTTGGTTTAGTGGTGCCACAATTGTAGCCAGTTAGTAGCAGTAGGTAGTGTTTCAAATTATAAACACTCTTTCATTTGAAATACCCCCCCCTCCACCCCAATGCCTAGATCCTGCTTTTCCCACAGTGTGTTTGTGTGTGTGAGAGACTGTGTTTATGTGTTCCTGTGTGTGTGTGTGCGCTGCTTGGCATCTTGAGTTCTTTCACACACCACCATGCCGAGGCCTTACCGCTGCTCGGTACAAGGCCACAGTATGCGCTGTATGAAACTTGACACGGCGCGGCAGGAGGTTGACAGAGACGATTAGCGCGTCGTCTCGGTGAACCGCTGATGTACGCGCCCACCTCTCGCCTCCTCTCTCTCTCTCCTCCAGAGCTGCTGCTAATTAATGCCTTGTTGGGAGTTTATCTACCTGACGGCACACAGCCAGCCGTGGACAGGTGGGAGATAGGCTGTCCCCTCTCTAAGTGGCGCTGCACTGCGTACATGCACACCTCTCACTGACACTTCCTCCTGGATATAGTAGCTTGACACTGGATATCCAACAGACCTCACAACATCAATTGCAGCACGATGTTTGTGTTGGCGACAAAAAAAACACTAACGCCTCTTTGTTTTCAACGGTGATGTTGCGGGATGTTTAGTTAGTTTAGAAATTAGATCTAAGCAAGCTATTACCTTGAACTGCCTGTTGGGCAGTTGGCCTACCTGGAATGATGCAAGTTGGAAATTCAGGGCCCACCCAGTTATTATGCTTGCCCTGCACTGTTTATATGTTCTTTATCAGACCTTTATCATGCTCACATGTGGAGTCCATGAAAATGTCAGAACATCATGACCTCAGAACGTGAGAATTTATACATTTGTGTACAGTAGTAGGTACTGTAATTGCATGACAAATGACAGTGTTTTCCTTGTTGGATGGTTAAGGGCTTCGTTTGGCGCCCGTTTGGGGGATCGCCACAGCTCAAATCAAATGAAAATGCCAAAGACAGCTCTGACATTAAACGGAGGGAATGAGATATGAAAATGCAAAATATTCCAGACTATACCTCCATGCTAATAAAGCCGAGATGTAATTAGCCTTCCACTAGCTGGTGGAAAGAAGAGAGAGAAGCCTCCCAATGATTAGTTTGGGTTGGCTCGAGGATACAGTGCCCGGAGGGGGCCTGCACCAATACATATGCATGTCGTTTTCCATATCAAGCCTGCATTCCGGCGAGGGCACACACGCCATGGGTGGTGGTGGTGGTGGGGGCGGCGTTGGGCTGTGCCATTTAGAGCAGAGGCTGCGGGTGTGTGTGTGTGTGTGTGTGTGTGTGTGTGTGTGTGTGTGTGTGTGGGTGTGTGTGTGTGTGTGTGTGTGTGTGTGTGTGTGTGGATAGACGGATGGACAGAAGAGGGGGGAGGGTTGCAGGGCAATCCATGCTCAGATCCCCCCTCCCTCCGTACCCCTACCTCCTTCCAGCCCCCCTGCAGTGAGGCCCGTGCGCCCAGACGGGGGTCTCCTCACCACGTGCCTGTGACTAACAGCCAGGCCATGTAGTCACACTGTTCCCTTGCTGGGAGACAAGGACCACTGGAGAGGGGGGGCTCCGGCCCCCCTGAAAGGACATGGAGAAAGGGAAGGTCCTGCTCTGGGTGGTTCACAGGCTCACGCATTCAGAATTGTGTTGGATAAAACGAAGGGGGAAAGGCGCGTTAAGCACATTATGTGTCGCCGGTGGTGTCGTGCTCAGTGAAAAGCAGATCTACAAGCCTGTCTACAAGCTATACCTGCTATATTACGGCATGCAAACCTACAGTATAAACACTATATACTTCATTAAACAGGGTTCACCAGGGGAACTTGCCTCCTGCCCATTTCTTTTTATATATATAATTTTTATCCCACAATTTTGTAATACATATTTCACCCAGCGCCAATCCCTAAAGGGATCCTGGGCTCTACAGACCCTCCACCAACCTGGGGAGGCAGCAGACTGGCCTCATGCTTCCTTCAATGCATGAGGAGTCCAAGCTGCCTTCTTTTTCACCTGATAGGCAGGAGTTTCCCTGGTTGGACGTAGTGTGTGGAAGGAACACGTTATTCCAACCAGTTCCTGTCCCCTCCATCAGGTGCCCCGACTGGCCAGGGGGAAGCAGTTTAGAGTCCAGGATTGCAGCATGTTTTTGTGAGGGTATCTACCCTATGGGACACAGGGAGAACATACAGTACCTCCTGCCCTGTTCCACTCTGAGTCTACACCGAATCTCTTTGCTGATCCACAGCCATATCTTTGTGTATTTTTGTCAAGTGTTCAACCACTCACATGCCTGAAATAACAACACTATAGTTCATCTGGTTTATCCTTGCAACAAGCTGAATTTTGGTGAATCTTTGTGTGACTAGTAAAAGTGTCTGGTCTGTCAACTGTCCGGTTTCATGTTATACTGTGTTCTACAAAGACATTGATTTGAACACAGCAATGGAGAAAATGTCAACCTTTGCAAACGTAGCCTGGAAAAAAGAAATAAAACTAATTGTGAGATACTGTATATTTTGGTTGAATTACCAGCAGTCACTTGGCCAACAAGTGAAAATCACCACTGTATATACTGTACATAATTGCAGGGGTAGATATTTGTGGGTTTGAGCATGTACAGTATACATTAGCATGTATGTGTGCACTCCTGCATATTCATGTGTACTCTGCATGCTGTGTTTGACTGCATGTATGCAGTTTGCATGTATACTGTATTTTTACACATACAGACGTGTGTGTACATGCGTCCATGTTACTACCTGTGTGGGCCAGTATGCCAAAATTTAATTAGATAGATTTTTACTTTAAAAAAATCACACCTCCGTGAAGTGAGGGGAACTCTTTTCTGTATATGTACAACCCCAATTCCAAATGGACCCGCTAGGGTACATTTGGTTCACATTTGTACACTCAGAAAAAAGGTCCTAAAAGAAAAATCATGAACATGGTGAAGCACAACTTGATGTTGTCATCAAGCTGTTTCACCATGTTAGCGATTTTTTTCAGACCTCCATTTCTAGGAAACACAGAATGGGAGAACTTTTTATCATGTCAACATCTCTAAGGTGTATTAATTCCACAATACAGTAAAATGTTGAAAATGGGTGGAATTTGTTACATTTAACACTGGAGAAACTATGGTTAAGTGGGAAAACAGGTACAAACTTTCAGTGATTACTTGATGAAGCGATTAATCGATTACTAAAATAGTACATTAATCATTGCAGCCCTAATATGTTGTGTGAGCACCCTGTCTGGCCTGGCAGGTGCAGCATGGAGGAGGGGAGGGGCATCCTGCTCCTATAGTTATCAGAGGCCTGGGCTGGGTTATGGTTATGAGGAGTAACCTTAAGATTGGAGAGGCTCAGGGGGCTGGCAGAGAGCAGAGAGCACAGGGCTGAGGCTGGCTGGCCGGTGATTACAGCTACAGGATGTGGGCTGTTTACAGACACAGCCCAGGGTGGGGGCAGTGGGCACGGGGACAGCTGCTTTCACTCACTACTGTAAACTGTACGCACGCATGCACACGCACACACACCAGTATATGAAGGCATGAGCAGCACCCACGCACACGGCCATGCAGCAGGGGCGGATCTAGGCATGGACATGGGGGGGGCAATGCCCCCCTAAATGCCCAGACTGCCCCACCAAACATGGCATGCAAAACAACCCAAGATATTTCAGTGCTTATATTTATTTTACTATTTGAAACACTACTAGTGCTACTAACTAACTACAGCTGTCTCACCACTAAACCAACACCATTTCATCATGCAAAACGGAAAACTTTCTGACCTTTAGCTTTATGCATGCTGCGTGTCTGTTGCAACTCAACAACAACTGATGTTATTATTGATGCTTACTTGCCTAATATAAGTCCTGTACAAGATAAAATCTTGTGGGTCACAGAACTAAAAAAAAAAGAAAATGGTATGGGCGCCCCATACCATTTCCTCCTGCCCCCCAATTGGGAAATGTTTCATCCGCCCCTGCCATGCAAGCAGACAGACATAAACAATGCCCGTGCACACGCGCGCGCACACACACACACACACACACACACACACACACACACACACACACACACACACACACACACACACACACACACACACACACACACACAGTGTGTTGCAACTGGACAACTGGGACTGGCTCAGTGTGTCAGTACCACCCAGATCCCTACACAGGACCACACTGACAACCAAACCGAACAGACTACACAGATGACAATTTTTGACTCATTCATATGATCTGAGTCAGCTCAGTAGTTCCAAACCTTTTCAGGTTGTGACCCCCCCCCCCCCCTCCTCCATGCATGCGTACAAACACACACACACGCACGCACGCGCGCGCGCGCGCGCACACACACACGCACACACACACACACACACACACACACACACACACACACACACACACACACACACACACACACACACACACACACACACAAATCCTATTTGAGCTGGGGACCCCCATTCTGACTGTGACATAACTGAAGCGGAATAATCCAAGGTACTAAAAAAGAAACGGCAGGCTTCCTATTCCTGTAAAGATAGCATGGTATAGTAATATAAGCTGTGGTTCTCAGATTACTGAAATTAAATCTTGTTTGAAATGGCCAAACCTGCCTATGGATGATGTCACTCACTGGTAAGTGGATTTCTGAACATCCAAAGCCCTCCTCTGTGGATGTGAGTAGTTAAAATCAGTGAGGTCAATTATATGATATGTTGAACATGGGTGAAGTTCTCCTTTGATGGGTTTGCTGCGGAACCCGCTAAATCTGTCTTTTTTCATTGTCTTTTATGTTTACATTGTTTTATGTTTAATTCTGCTTTGTTTGATAACTTAAAAAAAAAATAGTGAAACGATTGTCACAGAAGTGTGATATCATGTTTCAAAACTAAAATTATAAAATCCCACATAGAGGCACCACATTTAAAAAGCTATAGGAAATTGGCATAGGGGTGACGCTAGGGGAAAGGCCACATGCTCATGTAGGGCTCCTAGTGCAATCTGACAATTACACTATGATGACATCTCTGTGCAATGTGATATTTTGGCCTGAGGGTGGCACTATAGAGAGGCCATGGAATCATCCCAATGTTTAGGGTTCATCCTCCAGGGAGCATGGAGGAGATACGCTCTCAGCAGGGTTCAAAACATTTAGCCCTTTCTAGAACCACTGCCCTAACAAGGACATAGGAGCAAAGCAGGTGGAGGTAGCCTGGGCAGCAATTCTTTTCGGGTGATCCATTTATAACAGGTTGTAGTCATTGTTCTGTCGTCCTCAAGCCAGAACCATGAATCTGGAACTCTCTTTCCCTCAAACCAATTCTTCCCAATAAAAGCTGCAGGCCACAAGAGAACGCACCACACTTTCATTGTGTTTTTGGTCAAAATGTTTTGGTCAAAAAAATGCCTATGCTCATATGTCCACTTCCTACTCCAGAGAACTGGGGTTGAAATATGAAATATGTTGAAAATGAAACATGTTTGCATACTGTGTCCTGATTGGCCACCCCGGTTTTCTGGAATAGGAAGTGGGTGTACAATTGAGCTATTCCAATTCCAGACTTATCTGTTGATGTATATATACTGTATATATATATTTTGCTAACAGCAGATTCTGTCTGGCTTTAGACAGGCTAAACTGAACCAATGGTCACACAGTTGATTTATTTATTTTTCTCTCTGTGTGTAAAGAGACATATAAGTCTGACTCCCCATTTTATTCACACATCCTGTCTGCTGTGGCTGTTTAAAAACACTGAAGACACTGGCACTGTCGGATGAGTTAAAACATTAATACCTGGTACTCAAAGAGTTAAACATAGTATCTCTTTCTCTGCACAATGCTGGTCCAGAATGCATTCAGACACTGCAGGATTTCAGCTCTCTGGATATTTGGAGAGAATAGCAGCCTATGGATCACCCTGCAACCCTGGGCTGGCTGGGTTCCAACATGCTCATGTCCCCAGGTGAGCAAACACACGGCAGAACCATAAACAGTACATGACACCGCCTAACAGAATGGGAACATTAACACCAACCACAGATGTTGGAACATTGTTGTTGTTGTTGTTGTTGCTGGTAGTTTCTCTACTGCAGTGCCTTGATACCGTAACTAGGCTCTATGCTCTGATGAAGGCTCTTTGCAGAAAACACGTAATTGTTCGTTTATCTGTGTGTGCCAAAAGAAAAAAAAAACAGTGGAAAAGTGAGAACTTTGTCCTCCATTGATTTGTAGCATTGTATCATCCAGCCCCTCTGGCATCACGTACCCAACCGCTATTTTAGAGGTGCTAGCCAAGTCTCCAATTGGTGAGAAAAATGGCTCAAGGATATTGAGAATATTTGCTTCGGCGGGAGGATGCAAAATATTAGTTTATTGCACCACTTTCCTGGTTGCACCAGAAATCAACTGTACAACCTATGTAGGTGTAGGTGGTGGGCAGACAGCAGTGGAGAGAGTGAAACCTCTGATACGAATACTATACAGACCCCCCCCCCCCACACACACACACACACATGTAATATCTACAGTATCACCTGAATGTCAGGAGAGAGTTAACAGTCCATCAACTCAACTCACAATTAGTAGATCCTGTGAACTTCAGTGCCTAGTTATAATTTTCTGGGGTTTATTAGGACTGTAGTAGAAAATTAAAAAAAATATAAATCGATTTATTTATTTATTTATTTATTTATTTATTTATTTATTTATTTATTTATTTATTTATCGCTTTATTTATTTATTTATTTTTACAAATACATGTTTAGGGCCATGTTTGAATGCCTCCATCCCCCTGTCAAAAACAGCTAAAATCTCTAAAACTAAAGAAAGCAAGGGAAAACCAAAGATGTCCTTTAAACATATACTTACTGCATGTTGTGGCTGTTGCATTACAGCAGTGTATGGAGGGTAATTTGGGAGGGGGGGGGGGGGGGGGGGGGGGGGGGGGGGGGGCTGATATGCACAGCGAGGACCACTGCGTTTGTTGGCACATGTGTGTGCGTGCATATGTGAGCAGTGTGCAGGGCTGCTGCGTGTTTCACTGCAGGGGGAAAAGGTCGTCAGTAACAAGCAGGCCCTGACAGCTTAATTACCAACGCTCACTAAAGATTTATTGGTTTATCAATCAGGGCCGCAGGGCGCTGCCTTTCCCCTCAGGACACACAAGGCCATTACTACGAACCCGTTGGCCCATGGTGTGACCCAGACTGCTGTATGCTTAGGGGGGCGCCCTGCCCTGCCCTGCCCTGCCTTGGTCACACAGGCCAGGAGGCCATCCCAAAATCTATGCCTCGTCTGCCGATCTGTGTTTGTAATGCACCCCGATGTTGTCGAAGACATGCCGACATGCATACACCTACGATCTCAAGAGTTACAGATCTATAAGGGTCCATTTGGTTACTAACTGTCCATCATTTAGGTGGGGACCACCTGGAATCCTCTCTGGGACCACAGACCACTGGTTGAAAACCACTGACCTAGACACACGTGTACACCTATCAGAAGTATGCCTCCCCAACACACACACACACACACACACACACACACACACACACACACACACACACACACACACACACACACACACACACACACACACACACACACTTACACACGGATGCAGATATACATGCAATATACTCATAAGCCTACATATGGAAACCTTTTCAGAATTCGAAAAGAAACACACACCAAAATAGAGTAAGTCGACATAGGAGGTTTCCACCAGACAGCAACAATATGGTATATGGTTGAGTACACATTCATACAGATACGCGCACACACACATGGACACATAGACCTCTACGCACAGACACATGCTCACATCAGCGTACAAATAAACACTTTACAAATACCGTCTGTACACACTATTTAGACAACAAAGGGTGACATGTGGACAATGAACCTCGTTCGTGATTTTTGAGCCCCCTCAAAAAAACAAAACCCCAGATGAAGTACTGTAAGAGACAGAAAAAAGACAGAGAAAGAGATTTGCGGGGCCTCGGGCGAAATGCCGTATGTTTGACTTTTCCGAAAGGTATTTCCAGCGCCGCATTCCAGCGCTTCCGACCATCTGGATACAATTACCTTATTTCCAAATTGAGATTTAGCTCATTAGCAATCTCGCCGATGAATTGTGACACTGACACGAGCAGGGCCCGCCGAGCATGTGAGGGAGTGATCCATTGGCTGGCAAAGGCCTGCCTGTCTGTGTGTTGCTATGTGATGATGGGCACCGAGGAAAAGGAACACTGCAGCTCACCCAGCCAGCCAACCAGGCGGCCAGGCAGGCAGGCAAGCAGGCAGGCGACCAGATGAACACTCATGGCCCTAGCTGAGAGAGTAGCCTGTAGTCATGTGTGAGGAGATCTTAATGAAATGCTGCCCCCATGTGGTGGCTTTACGAGGTACCGTGTTGCATTGTGGAGAGGAGAGGAGAGGAGAGGAGAGGAGAGGAGAGGAGAGGAGAGGAGAGGAGAGGAGAGGAGAGGAGAGGAGAGGAGAGGAGAGGAGAGGAGAGGAGAGGAGAGGAGAGGAGAGGAGAGGAGAGGAGAGGAGAGGAGAGGAGAGGAGAGGAGAGGAGAGGAGAGGAGAGGAGAGGAGAGGAGACAGGAGTTACCTGAATGAACCTCCTCCAGGGTCATTGAGCTTGTTTTTCTGATTCCCAGAGACCTGAACGGCCAGGCCTGCGGGACTCCTGCCTGCTTGGATGGTACCTGCCTTCCCCCCTGCGCCTGTGAAGGGGAAGGGAAGAATTATGAGCAAAAGTTCAAAGAAAGAAAGAAAGAACTACACAAAACAAAAGTCAGCAAAGCAGTGGTATTTTCATTGAACTGTTCTGTTGCATCTGCAGCATCAAATCACCTCCTATCACTCCTGTCTGTGGCTTGTGAGAAATACACCTGTGTGTATGTCTCTTACTGTGTATGGACTGTTCTGCCAATACAACTGCGCTACACCGATTTGTGCTATACATTCTTCTGTCAATACGGCTGCACCACACCGTTTTGTGTGTATACGTTCCTGTGTCAATACTACTGCACTTCACCGACTCCTCACAAACTCCCCAAACCCCGCGTCTTCTGTCCTGCTCCGAGACACATTTTTCTCGACGAGGAACTGCGGCGAGCTGCCAGGGTGAATTTAAACTTGATTTTAACAGGCATGTTCCTGGCCAAGAGGCAACAGAGGAAGTATTTTTAGAACTATCCCCGCATTGCAATTTACAGGCATAAAACAACCTCCTAGAGATCTTTGACTGCGGGCCATCTGCGGTGGAAGAAGGGCCAGAGCGAATTCTGTATGCGCCTCCGATCGCACGTACACTCACTCAGTCAGTACACACACACACACACACACACACACACACACACACACACACACACACACACACACACACACACACACACACACACACACACACACACACACACACACAAAACATATGCTTGAACAAACATGCACACAAGTGAACGGACACACACACACACACACACACACACACACACACACACACACACACACACACACACACACACACACACACACACACACACACACACACACACACACCAAAACATACACACCACAAAACACACAACACCTGAGAGTTTGCAGTTCTCTCTTGGGGAGACAAACAGGAGGAGGGTGTTACTGGGGCGATATACTGTACTGTATATGGTGGGCTTCTGTTGGGAAGAGTTTTTGTGAATGGAGGGTCATTGCTTTGGTAGTGTAAATGTTTGAGAAACGTTTTCCGATCTGGGCAAAACATGGGCCTTCCACTTGGATACTTAACAAGCTGTAATTGTTTTAAATTTAGTTAAACATTTTTTCGTCCTGCAAAGGTAAAGAACCTGCCTAAGAAAACACTGTCTGAACATTAACAGTGGGCAGACATGATTATCACTCCCAGTGGCTCTAGGTAGGAAGACATGGAGAGACGTGTGAGACTCTACTGGCTTAACAGGGATCGTTAACCCTGGTAGGGTCAGTGTAAACGCTCTACCCGTTGAGCTACAAGAGGCATTGAACCCCAGGTGGTGTTTAATTGCTCTGTCTGATGAGAAGCAGCATAGAGTAGAGAATAGTGAATACCGTTATAAACAATGACATTACCTTGAGATCGCACTGGTGTGATGACCACGGGCATCCGGACCTGGCCTCCGGCTACACCGGCCCTCTTTACACCCTGGATATGCAGAGAGAGAGAGAGAGAGAAGGAAAGAAAGAGTGAGAGAGACAGAGAGAGAGAGAACTAACATTTCGAGGGAAGTGAATCATTACAATATGAATATTTTGCCTGAGTTGTGGATATCACTCAGTTGATAGAGCACTCGCCTTTGAACACATGATAGGTTCGATCCTGGGCACCGCTAGCTCAGTGTAGGAGTACCACAGCTTGGAATGTGGCAAGGTGTAAAGTAAGTACTGAGAGCTGATGGTAGGTGTTGAGTATCTACAAACTCAAGTACTCTCTATTATAACTCTGCTGTGCATTTGGAACTGTAAATATTTCTTCACTATGATGTATAATGTATTGTATGCTATCCTTTTGTTGCCTCATTTCACCGTTCCTTTCCGTGATTTTCTTTGACATCATTACTAGGCCATGTAATAGTGTATGAATATTGCAATTTGAGCTGGTTACTTGTGTTTTTTAGTATTGACATGCCATTACACTAGTTCTTCACCTGCTGATTGGCCAAGAAAAACCTAAGAATTCTGGGTATTTAAATGTCTCTTAGCCCATTGTTCTGTATTACCTTATTGTCCTTGTTAAACTTGCATTGGTTTAAGCTACAAGTGTGCGGCTATCTACATTTTTTTTCATTCAGTATATTTACTTATGCGTTGGCTAGCACCTCATGTGCAGTGCATCTTTGCTTTTCGGTGTTGAGCTCCACCTCAGAAATCCATCTCCCCGTCAGGAGTCTAGACTCTAGCACATTGCGAAACAGGGATAGACTGCACTCATATTTTGTCAGGTGAAGTCCTAATCTGTGATTTGTGAAACAGTGTTAAAAGGAGACCCACACTTTAGCACAACTGTATTTCCTGTTCTACTGTACATACAGCAAACCCAGATACCCAGAAATTTAAGACTGAGGCTTTATTTCTTGCTTTTAGGAAATACCTAAGTAAGACCGTTAGGGTTTATGGAAGTATTATATCGCTAGGTGCTTGTGTAAGTGGCTACAAGTTAAGCGATTGGTGCGCGGTCGGTGTTGGGTGTTGTGCGATTGGTCGTCCAGAGTACTCTGTTTGGCAACCTTTATAGCTAGAGTATTAGCTTGATTCGCTCACACACAACTAGTCCATGGCAACGCGCAAGTTTGCACTCTACCCGTTGCTGATCTAGTTTGAAAAATAATCCTAAAGTAACTAATAATAACAACAGAAAAATAGCCAGCTGATTTTAGGCTGAACATGCTTCCATAGAAAACATGTTGTTTCCTATTGAATCCAAATGATAGTCGTCGCAACCGATAACTTGAATCCCTGTGTACTATGCATGTCTCCCATACACTACCAAAGAGCTTATGATGTGAAAATCAGGTGGGAAAAAATACTAACAGGGAGGGAGAAGATAAAATAAGTGGGGGGCGGGTGGTTGGGGTGGGATGGTATGGGGGGATGCAGGGAAACGCATCGCTAATAGAGACACTTCCTTCCTCGGTTAGCGGCCGGGGGCCGGGCCCGGGGCTCACCCATCCATTCCCACCAGTTTGCTTCTCGCTGCATATTTTTTAGGGCCCTTGTTTTCTATTCCCTGACACATGCTATATTACTGTTCAGGCCCTGCAAAAAAAAGAAAAGAAAAAAGACAGAGGCAATTTCTCCCCAGACAACCACTTCAGGCCCCCCCACCCACCCCCTGCCCAGCTCCGCGAGGGAGGGAGAAGAGGAGCGGAGAAAAATAGAAGTGGAGAGGGGGTGAGAGAGAGAAAGAGAGAGAGAGACGGAGAGAGGGAGAGGTAAAAAGAGAAAGGAAAAAAAAGAAAGAGCTTTGCACCAGAGGCCACCTGGCGACACAGTTCCAGAAAGCTCTCAGGTGTAAAGTTCTGGCATTGGGGGCAAAGAGAAGAGATTGTACACCCATGTTTCATTAAGTGGACGTTTTCTATTTAAGGTCCATGCGTTGTTACAGAAACTCAATTACCTGCCCAGGATTGGAAGCTTTTAATTTGGGCTACTCTTGTGGCTTATGATGTGGCCGACCAAAATATGACAACAAGGATGTATATCTTTCACACTGTCACCAGTATTCTTCAGTATTCTTCAAAGTTAGGATCAAAGTTAGGGTCAAAGTCATAATACATTGTATATTGATACTAAACAATAAGCGGTTTGTCCTAGACCTTGGTATCACTACAGGACGACTCCTCAGTGGTTCTCTTGGTCTGACCAACCAACGGATTCAATCTCATTTGAATTGAGTCGCTTAGTGGTCAGTACAGTATTTGACTCTTCCCTCAGTACACCGGCTATACCGGTATGGATACTGTGGCTCTCTCCTCCTATCACTGTTCTGCTTACAATGCTCAGCAAATGATTCTCCTTCCCTCCCTCTGCCAGATATACAACACAGCACCCTGATGACTGCTGCTCACACTGCTGTTGCAGTAGTCAAAATCTGAGGAGTCTCCAATATCCAGATATTGACTACTAAACACGATTATGCGATCGCAGAATCCATTGCATAATCAACCAAAATGTGCATATTATGCAGGGATAGATTTATACTGCGTGTGTGTGTGTGTGTGTGGGGGTGTGTGTGTGTGTGTGTGTGTGTGTGTGTGTGTGTGTGTGTGTGTGTGTGTGTGTGTGTGTGTGTGTGTGTGTGTGTGTGTGTGTGTGTGTGTGTGTGTGTGTGTGTGTGGCAGGCAGTGTGCCTGCAGTGGGCAGGTGCTGCTGGATGTTGCATCCACTCCATCAGCTCATCAAAACTGTTATTTTGCATGGCTGTGTTGTGGAACACATCCATCCTTACACAGCTTATATTCATGTTGGAAAGGTTACACACCTTACCCACCCCAGGTGATGCCATTACTAAGTGCTGTAGTCTTACTGTGCAGTGCATGTCGTTATAAAGTTGACAGCTGTTGCAACTTTCTCATCTTTTCTAGTTCTAGAATGTAAGTATGTAAGTAATGTCATGCACATTTGTCCAGTGCATGCATGCTGTAGGTCTGGTTGACTAGATTTACAAACCATTTTGATACTGAAATGATTGATTATTTATAGTCATTTTACATGTATCTCAATGGGTGACAAAAGGACAGTTTGGCAGAGTGGTGTGGGCGGGGCTTAGTGAAAAGCTATTATTATGATGTTTTGGAATGGCTCTACCCACTCATGAATGCCTAAATGAATAAATATTTGACCCTATATGAGATATATTTTCGTTTGAGCTTGTAGATAGGCTATTTTCAAGCTTGTAGATAGGCTATTTTCAAGCTTGTAGATAGGCTTTGGGCACAGCCCAAAGCCTAACCCTAAAAGTGGTGAAATATATTTTTATATTTATAGATTTTGCTAGGGACCCCCTGGAACCCCCTCAGGGTTCTACCAGTATGTGCATAGAACCCTGCATATAGTCAAGGATGTTTGCCCGCAAATCAAGGATTTTAGTCTGCATAAGCAAGGATTTTTCCCTGTGTTTTTCTGGAGGGTCTAGTTAGCAGTGAGAACAGAGTAAAGTGTCCTTGCCCTCGGACCACGGCTGTTCCAGGGCTTATTGTCTACACATGTTTTGTGCATGAAATCTTATAGTTGGGTTTTGCACACATATAGTGTGCCTGCGTGCGTGCGTGCGTGCGTGTGTGTGTGTGTGCATATGCGCGTGTACAGTACACGTTCGCATGCTTTCAACCATGGGCATATTCATACATAAACTGCAGCCGTAATGTTTCTTTTGAACTGACCCAGGGCTGACCCATTTACCTCCTCTAACCCCCAACGCCTCCCCCCCCCCCCAACACACACACACACACGAGCCTGAGAGGGCAACCAGAACACTGGTCTAGCCTGAAAGCCTCACCCATGGCGGAGAGAGAGAAAGACAGACTCAGGCTAGGTCAGAACAGCTGAAAGCAAGTCAATGGGATTTGAACACGCACATACAGTACACTCAACATACACATACACTCAAGACAATTTAACTGTGAATGTATTCACAGTTCACACACACATGAACACACACACACACACACACACACACACACACACACACACACACACACACACACACACACACACACACACACACACACACACACACACACACACACACACACACACACACACACACACACACATTGCATGCCCCAAAACACAGCATTCTCATCATACACGAACAGACTCTACACAGACTAGCCCCATAGACACCAAGACACCATGATCACACACGTGACCTGTCCCTTGGGTTTGCCATGATCCAGGGCCTATGGCAGGGCTGTGTTGGCTGTGGGTGGCCATGGACTGGCAAAGGCCCACTAATGCAGTGGCTCCTCCTGCAGCCAAACTGGCCACCGCTCAGCAGGGGAAACCCCCTCCTCTCAATCTGCTGCCCACAGACAAGATATACTGTAAACTCATCTCTAGCCTTGGCAGTGCATGGACACAGTAGCGGTCAGTCAGCACCGGATCAGAACATATCAGTGGATGTAAAGAGGAATGTTGATTCCTTTGCCATGCTTGATTACAGCAGGCCAATATATATTTTATTCTACAGTAAAATATATAAAATACACTATAATATAGGGCTGCAACTAACAATTATTTTCATAACCGATTCATTGGACAGTTATTTAAAAGATTATCCAATCTGATTACGACTTTTCTTTAACTATCACCTTAAAATATACTGTATATTTTAGACATATTCTAACTAAAAATACATTTGATTAGCCGCTGATTAGGCTGTTATATAAACAAATACATTTTTAAATAAATTAAAGCAGCTCATGGTGGCTTATTCTGACTTTATACATTTGTATGTAATATAATCATTGTTATGCATCAATCCTCTATAGTTTAGTTACACATAACACTGGAAAATCCATTTAACCGACTAACTAAATCAGTTGACAACTAATACAATTGTTGATTTGATTACGATTACCGTAATCAATTATTCAGCTCTACTATAACATGAATGACACACACATTGCAATGATCAGTCATTCAGCGAAAACTGCAGGTGACATTGTGGCACACTGACACACTTGTGGCACAACTTCGACTTGACTGTCTGACAAGTCGACTTGAAAAAATCTCAAGTTGTTAATGCCCTTGTTGTCGTATGTCAGAGTCCACCTAAAACGAGTCCAAGTGAAAACCAAGTCCAAAGGGGGGGGACCTTTCATTGACGGACCACAGGAGGAGAGCCAGCCTGACTGGGATGCTAATACACGTTGGATATCAGTGAGACCATTCTCAATGAATAAAACCCCATAAAAGTCGAGAAAGGTGTCTTTGGCAGGGGCGCCTTTGGGAACAATGTCAGAGAAGACGTCTTCGGCAGTAGGGAACAGTCATAATCTAACATATAAATAAGGGAGTGTATGTGTGACTGAATGACTGTCTTTAATGATTTAACAATACACATCTGGGTATGTTAAAGCACAGACAATAATAAGATCTATCTTCAAACGTGTAGGGACTAGTTTGTATGATTGATAAGTCGTAATTTATTTCCAATATGACCACTGTGCCTCGTGCCCATCATATACTGTAGTGTACTGTACATACCACAGCAGCCGTGTGCCCGACATTCCTGGGGCTGCTGATGCTGTTGTTCTGCTGGCACATGCGGGCAGCTGTCCCCGGCGCCAAGGGGGCACCGGCCACCGGCTTGACCCCCTGCTGCTGCTGTTGTTGTTGCTGCTGCCCGGGAGGCACCTGGACCAGAGACTGTTGGCTGTTGAGCAGAGAGAGACGGAGCGCTGGGAGGCTTTTCTGTCAATGTACAGACAGAGAGAGAGAGAGAGAGAGAGAGAGAGAGAGAGAGAGAGAGAGAGAGAGAGAGAGAGAGAGAGAGAGAGAGAGAGAAGGGTTTGTTATATACCATGTTCAAACCATGGGCTGATGGGTAATCGTGAAGGATCATAATCTACAATTATCAGGTAGGTACATGGAAACATCATGGAAACAGAACACACTTTACTTTTACAGTACAGTTCCTCCTTCCTAGCTATCAGGTAATTGCATGGGTAGTACCAGGGAATTACCAGTTGTTACTATGTAATTACCTAACAACTACCATGTAATTACTTGATAGGTACTACTCTTGTGTTTACAGGTGGATCACCCTACCAACAGTCATTAGACATGCAAATCTCTTGGCTCCTTCAAAACCGCTGTCAAAGGGCACAGTTTGCTGCAATTTGAAAATGTCCCCTGTAAAATCTGAATCCTCCACCCACCCTGTCTTTTCAGTCAGATAATACAGTTGCCAGGTAATACCTGGTATTTGTCAGGAAAACTACTTGGTAATTATATGTCAATTACTGAGTAATGTATCTGCAAGTTACCTTGTAACTACCAGGTAATTAATGGGTAAATACTTAGAACTAGCTGGAAATTACCAAGTAGTTACATGGTAGTTGTCAGGGAAAGTACTTAAAGGTCTATTATAAGGTGTGGAAACCATATATGGAGTTTCCCCCTCCCCCACGTTAGCAGAGGAGCTAATAAAAGTTCCCCAGGTGGTAGCAAATTCTCCTCCAATCAGGATCGAGCAGCAGGTTCACATAGTGTAGCTACTGTTTGGCGCCCCTAGTGCACCAGGCTGGTAATACACCATGAATTTCAAATCACTTCCCCTACCTTTAATAATTACTATAGTAACTACCTGGTTGTTACCATGTAATTGCAATTACTGATTATTACCAGGTAATTACGGTACATGGTAGTTACCTGGTAATTACTGTACCGTAAATGGAAGGGTTACCAACATTTCCTATAGCCTGAGACAATTATTGTCTTTCAATTTATCAAACAGGATTGGTATAGGCCTGCACAAGAAGAAGAAACATACAATTGCATTATCGTTTTTTCACGAATTTGAGAAGCAACCGTCTATTCTGGACAGTGGCCACATGCTTGATATTTAACTGACTAGCCCTTAAACTTCAATAAATAAAAGAGATACACATTAAGCATGCTTTCCTAAAACTGTACTGCTACTAGTGATGGATGTGTGCGACTGTGCGTGCACACACAAAGGAAAAGATGCCAAACGTTTAGCCATTTCCGACTATGTGCTGGTTCTCCTTTCAATAGACCTGAAGAATTGATGCTGATGCTTCACTGTGACTATTTCAGGCAGGATGTTTTTTGATGGAAGCGACCTAACGCTGCATGACAACATGTGTTCGTTGGCTGACTGGGTGGCCAAGGCATGGTGATGTGACACTCATCGTGGCTGGCTGGAGACGCCCCACAGCTACCGGGGCCAAGGGCCGCGGGGGCCATTGTCACACACAGTCGCTAGTCAGGCCAGGAGGGAGATGGCTGCCACCCCTGCCTGTGTACACCAGTGTGTGTGTGTGTGTGTGTGTGTGTGTGTGTGTGTGTGTGTGTGTGTGTGTGTGTGTGTGTGTGTGCGTGTGCGTGTGCGTGTGCGTGTGTGTGTGTGTGTGTGTGTGTGTGCATCTGTGCATGTGTCACCTCATCTTACTGGCAGGCCTGCCCTTGTTGGCCTTGCTGCCAGTGTGCCTGCCTGCCTGCCTGGGGATGCAGCCAGTTTAGAATGCAGGGTTGAGGACACAGCCTTTAGGATGCCTTAGCTTAGGGAGCTGTTTAGGGCTGTTTAGAGTTCTCAAACTTTTTGGCGCCAAGGACCCACAAATTGACACATATTAGCCTGCGGACCCACATTTTAAAAGATATACCAGGGAACTCCATGAGAGAGGATTCGTTGTTTCTGAGCATTTCTGAGCGTTTCTGAGCATTTCTAAGCGATTCTGAGCGATTTTAAGGATCCCCAGTTTGATGAGCATTAAGTCACTGAACCTCATTACATCCATCTATGGGACCCCCCAAACCATGCCATTAAATTGGTTCATAACTATCACTCCCCTGAAGCCAGAGTCCTGCTTAGTGTTGTTAACACTAAGCAGGACTCTGTTTAGTTTAGTTAACTAAAGTTAACTAAAATTGTTGTGATACAGAAGGAGCCTCCCTTCTTGGATCAAGACGGTCATCATCAGGTAAAACCATTTTAATCACCCTATCTTTGTTGATGTATTGCACGTCTGCCATTTAGGTAGAAATCATGATGTAACTTCGTTGTAATAATAGCACCATCAGCAGCCTCAGTGTATTCCTCCATTGCTCACGGTAACAGTCGGGTTGCGGAAGTGATGATTGATTTTACAATTTCTAAAATTGGACCCGTGCAGGACACTGCCTGGAGCCCTTTGAGAACTACTGGTTTAGTGGAACCAACACTAGCATCTACAAGTACAACAAAGATATAACAAACCAGTTTAGGAAACCCATTAGGCATTAACCCAATGTTACTGCAGTGTTCTAACTGTCAAAGACAAACAAAATATTCTTCCATTGTCCCTGACCCTGACTCGTCAGAACATCCAACAACCCTCGATGGGCTGCTGTTTCATCGTCACATCACAACTCCAGAGAGGACCACAACATGAAATACATACATAGGACCACAATGGAAACGAGTCCCCAGAACTTTTTGTATTGTTTTCCTTTGAGTCCTAATGTCTCACTGTCCATGCGGTTCAGGTGTTTTACAAATTAAAGACAGGAATGATGGCCTCGCTAGTTAATAAAGACAGGGAATGGGGCTGCCTGCTCCAGCTGGAAGTTATTTAGCTATCATTTTAAGGTGAATTCCACCCATTTTCAACAAATGGAACCATTTGGTTCCATTTGTACACTCTCAGAAAAAAAGCCATAAAAGAAAAATCATTACCATGGTGAAACAACTTGATGATGGTATCAAGTTGTGTTTCAACATGTTAATGTTTTTCAGACCTACATTTCTAGGAAAATCAGAATCTCTAAGGTATATTAATTAGTAAGTAAGTAGCCTTGCCAGGCCATGATGTCAGGAGGCCCGGCTGAGCCATTGAGGCCCACATAGGTCAGGAGCCTATCTCCTGTTTCTGTAGCGTGAGGCAGCTTGATGTACAAGTACACCCCCAGGATATGACGCTAGTATATCGCAGGGACTTACCCCCAATCCATCCCTTGATGCTGAGTGCCAAGCAGGGAGGCATTGGGTCCCATTTTTTAGAGTCTTTGGTATGACCCGGCCGGGAATCGAACCCCGACCTCCCAGTCTCAGGGCGGACACTCTAACCACAAGGCCACTGAGCTGATAAGGTATATTAATTACTGACAGTAAAATGTTGAAAACGGGTGGCATTTGTGGAAAAAAATATGTTTAAGTGGGAAAACGGTTAAAAACTTCAGGATTTAGTCGACAAATCAATTCTTAAATTATTTGACGACTAATAGAATAATCAATTTGATTAATCGATTAATTATTGCAGCCCTTTTAAACTTTACAAAGTTTTCATTCCTTTGTAATGCATTTGTATGTGTGCCTTGTTTCTGTCTTCGTTTTTTTTCCTTTGCAGAATAATACATGGGAGCAGGTGTGAGAGAGAAAGAGACCTCTGGGAGCAACACACCTTGAGGAACGGTACTAGGTAGGGCTGGGGAGAAGACTTGAGCTCCGACTGCAGGCGACTGGTGAACTCCTCAGGCTCTATCTTGGCATCCTGTGAGGTGGGAGGAGAGAGGAGAGGAGAGGGAGGGGATGGATGGGGGGTTGGAGGAGATTGTTTAATGTTTATTGTTAATTATATGGATCCCCATTAGCTGCCACCTTAACGACAGCTTGGGAGTCTTCCTGGAGTCAAGTCATTAATATGCAATAAGTCACAATACAAAGAATCATCAGTGTATTGTTACATCTTGTGCACAACTATATAGGAGCACTTTTTTTTGTTCGACTTCAGAAACAGAGCAGATTTAAAATGGCAAAGTCAGTACATAAATTAATATGTTATTGTGTGTTTTGAGTGTGTAATTTTTATATAAAAAACACATATGGCTGGATGTTGAAATCCACTCGTCTATTTGAATAACACTTTATCAAGACAGAGCAGATGAGGAGTGAAAAGATTTTGTGTGGTGGTGTTGATTACACACACACACACACACACACACACACACACACACACACACACACACACACACACACACACACACACACACACACACACACACACACACACAGAATAAAATTCTCTACCGGAACTGGTGATTTAAAATGTAACACTCGCTCCCTGCCCTGGGATACAGCTCATTAATAATCCTCAATAAGATGTAAAGTAGACAATAGAAGGGAGAGGAAACAGTTGCACGCTGCCATCTACTGGTGAAAAGTGCATGTTACACGTACATTAGTCTCTGAATCGGCATTGGCATCACATAACAAGTTTAATGGGTGATTTGGGAGTGCCCAAGTGTTCTTGCATTTTGGAATATGGTCGCTACTAAACACTTTGTACTTTTACAAATTACCATCACTCCTTCCCCATCTTTATTCATCTTAAAGGGATATTCCAATTTCAAAAAACTTAATTTTATGGTCTACTCAGTCTCATGTGAACATGCCAGACAGTTTATATAGGTTACTCCTTTCAGTATTTATATATTTGATGTTCATTTTAGTGTATCCACCTACTTCCTATACAAACCCATTATAACTTAAAACTCCATTTTAACCATGACAGATTATTCGAAAACAACCCATCTTTTTTCTGGTGACTGATATTGTCCTAATACGTGAGAGGGCCGTAGAATTTCCTCCTTAATAAATGTTAAAAAAAATTAACATTTTCTGGGATTTGGGTTTGTATTTCATTCATGATTAACATGATGATTCAACAGGTTTGATGGGTTAATTTGTTTTATTGCATAGTTCCCATTATACTGTATTTCATAAAAGGTGCAGGCGCGTGATCATAGAAGCAGATGTACCTTGTATGATGTATAGTTATGATGTATTGCCATGCTTTTTCCTTTTGTTTAGGTAAATGCCTAAAAACATACACACCAACACACCCAACCACCATGTACATAATGTGTAAAATGTGTGAACACTGGACTACTCTGCAAGAAAAAACAAAAAAGGAACAGGGAACATAACAGGAATTCAACTTTCTTGACAATGTGATTGAGGCTTAAACCATTAGAAATAAGCTTGACGGACATACAGGTATACAATATGACATTAGTTATTAAAACCAATTTTCATAATGTATCTTATTTGCACTTTGAAGGAATATTTCACTTATCCTACCTTTAAAGAGGAAAATAGACTCACCAGCAGGTCTTGTACCAGCGACTTGACATTCTTGGAGGTCTCTGGGGAGGGAGAGTTGTGGGATGCCAGTTTGATCAGCGTGGCCAGGAAGTTCTTACACTTCTTCACGTTCTCCTGCATTTCCTGTGACAGCAGAACCACAATGACAATAAGCATGTTTCACTTTCCAGGAATGAATGCAATATACTGTGTGTGTGTGTGTGTGCGTGTGTGTGTGTGTGTGCGTGTGTGTGTGTGTGCGTGTGTGTGTGTGTGTGTGTGTGTGCGTGTGTGTGTGTGTGTGTGTGTGTGTGTGTGTGTGTGTGTGTGTGTGTGTGTGTGTGTGTGTGTGTGTGTGTGTGTGTGTGTGTTTAGGTGTCTCCACACTTGGCTTGTGTACAGTCCGTGGTTTCGACCAAGCTGTGATGTCACATTCTGCTTTTTGAATGGGTGTCAATGTTCTGCCTTTTATTTTCGCTGATGACAGGCTTTTAGCTGGTCATCGCCGTAAATGCAAGTCAGAACAAGCCGGAAATGCCCATTGACACCCATTCAAAAAAGCAGGATGGGACGTCACAGCTTGGCCGAAAACACAACCAGTACACAAGCCATGTCTGGATTGCCTTTTGTGTGTCTTGATTACAAGGAATTTTGGGTACTTCTGACGGTTTGTAGTATACAACCTGTTGACTAAAATGTACAAATCAATGACTACAACATGACCTAAGTTAACATCCACTAATACGGATCATAAACATGGTGTGCCAGTCGCAGTCTAGTGTTGTCAGAGTGCATCATAGTCAGGAAAGGATGTCTAAATCACAAAATATTTATTGAATTTAATTCAAAGTATAGTTAGAAGTCTGTTGTGATACATGACACATTGTGGGATTATTTATTTATTTTCAGTTCAAGCTAAAAATCTAAAATCAGTTTGAGAGATTTATGAGATTAATTCCAACCCTTTGTACACGTGTGTGTTAGCTGTAAAGAATTATACAAGACAAAATTATAATTAACATAGATTTTGTTATATGAATTAATGTTTTTAAGAGTAATTATTCATAAAATTATAATAACTGAACTGCATTATTACTGCTGTATGTATATTATTATTAATGATGCCTTTAGGGATGGCCAGAGATTTTATTAACCGATCACCACAGCTTTGAAAAGCCGACCTACAAGCTCACAGCATGTTGTGCTTGTGGTCTGAAAGAATCGAGACCATAAAACTAAACAAGCAAACATATAAGCACCCCCAATGTTAAATTACTGCGTACCTTTTAATATGTACTGTATTGTACCAATTATATAATCCATCAGGCATCGTGAGGGAGGGATAAGAGGCTCTGTGATCGCCTGCTGGGATGCAGACAGCAGGGCTGCTGCTGGAAGGAACAACTTGGACTTCATTTTTCTTTTCTTTTTTATTTTGGTCGTGTTGCAACTAAAGCCGAGTGAAAATGTAAACAGACATCTTCAAGTTTGAACGCACGTTCTGTTCCCTCTGCCTCTAACCTGATTCTGGACAAATAACGTGGATGTATCTCATGTATTTAGACACAGAGAGAGACCAAGGGAACGAGATAGGGTGAGCCTGGGAGAAGAGGAAAATACTAGGGCTGGGATTTTAGCTGATTAATTTAGATTAATTAATTAAAGAAACAATAACACAATAAAAAAATGAACTCATTTAATCGTGCATAGATTTTACACAACAGAACCTTTTTCACTGGACGAATCTCAGGCATACTGATCATGTCTATAAGCCTCACCCTCAACATAACATGTTGTTGTGTGGACACAGGGCTTAAAACAAGGTGGCTAATCGTTATACTGATGGTGAATTTCTAGCACATGTTCAAAGTAATAGGATCCCTGGGACTTTGGATGTGATTAATTGAGATTAATTAATTACAAAATATCAAATTAATTCAATTTTCTTTTATCGAGTCCCACCCTTAAAAATATATATACCGGTACATTGATATAGTGGGGAAGAGTACAGAGTATGAGACAGGGAGAGAAACAGAGATGGACGTTTTATAGGAGGCCAGCGAGTGAGCGTGAGAGGAAACAGACCTGGGAGACAATGGGCCCTCCAGGGGTGGTGGTGGGTGCCGCCGCCGCAATGCTGGCTGTCTGCGGGGCTGGCTGCTGAGCTGGTTGCGGCGTAGCTGGTCCCTGGACCTGGGCCTGGGCCTGGGGAGCCATGACCACGGGGGTCTGCTGGGAAGCCGTCACCACAGCCGGCGCTACAAGGCCCTTCTGAGAGTGGGAGAGAGGAAAAAAAGAGACAAGGAATAAGATAAAACAGGACATGGCGACTGGCTTGCGGCAGGGCCACAGAGAACAGGAGGCCGCTCCTGTCACATCACGTGTCCTGACTGCTGTGGACATCTCCAGACAAACAACAGAGGAGGGGGGGGGAGGGTGTGACGGAAGAGGCTCCTTGGCAGGCAGAGAAAGTCCTTTAGGAGGTTCCGGGGGTCCCTGGCTAAAATTTGTTGATGTAGTCTTCCTTAATGTCAATGAGGTCCACTCCCACAACACCAGAAAATCAACAATGATCTTCAATGAACCATCAATGAACCATGTGCAACACAGATTTGTCACAAACAAGGGACTTAATTCTTTTACTCATATGCTACCACAATGTCGACGGCTCTGCTACCTACAGTCACTAAGACATGTGAATCCAGGCCTGGCCCGTGGCTCAGTGGTACAGGCACCCCAGCTGGTAATCCAGCATTGACAGTGTCTGTGGGTTCGACTCCCAATCCTGACGGCCTTTACTGCATGTCATCCCCCCATCTCTCTCCTCATTTCCTGTCAGCCTATACTGTCTGTCCCTAAATGCAATAAAGTCAAAAGCCACAAAAATACATTTAAAAAAGATATGTGAATCCTTTGACTCCTTCAAAAACACTCTCAAAGGGCACCTAAGGGTGGCTGCAATTCGTTACTGGCCAACATAAGAAAATGTTATTGTGCTTTGTGAATCATGTACAGTATATTTCAGTGGCGGCCTATCACTGGACCTGAAGAGTGAATCATATGCAAGAAGTTATTTATGCGTACATGACCTACATTTGAAATGGATGATATATTATTTGCATAATAATTCATGTTGATATTTGTTTGTATCACATACATAGAACAGCGCCAGCCAGGTACAAACTAAACTGACATTAAAGTAAGCACATTAATGTGGTGACTATCTGTACAAAACAGTATGATTTGATCGACACGACAGTACGTAGGTTCATCGACTGTCAGAAGGAGACTATAGCGGAGACTCCACCAATCATCATATTATTGGCTTAAGTTAGGATGTGACAAAAAATAAAGAAATAAATAGAAATAAATCATGTGTAAGCTTCATGGGGTGAGAAGAGAATAATTATTTAGTTCAGTGATTTTCAACAAGTGATCCGTGGACCACCAGTGGTCATTGAAAGGGTTCCAGATGGTCCCCAGGCTAAATGATGGAAAGTTGATTAACCAGATGTAACTCTTTGAGAGTGTAAAATGAAAGAGTGTAAAATAAATGTGAAATGAAAGAGTTAAAATATTCACCATCTGAATTAGCCCAATTCTACACAACTAGAGAATGTAGAAGTTTAATGGTCATTTTGATTGATCTTTATGCCTGTTTTGTTAGCTGAAATCCAGCAAACTAGTATTGTGGACACAAACAAAAGAAATCTTTAGTTTTGGGGTCTGTGGGGGTAAAATGTACTCAAATAGTGGTCTGTGGCTCAAATGCTGAATAAATTGGTGGGCCCTGGTGTCAAAATGGTTGAAAAACACTGATTTAGTTGATTTCTTAATTCAGTTCTTCAACTTTAAAAGTTGAAAGAGTGAACCAACTTAAGAAAGTAGCAGAAGAAAACAGCTCCTGCTCGGAAGCTCTGAAAGAGTGAGCCGAGGGGAGTGAAGGAACGGTGAAGAGAGATGATGCGAGGAGGAGGAGGAGGAGGAGAAGATTGTGAGCTGCGGGGCACATCGCACCGCCAGCTATGCCTTCACCCTCTTCTTCTTCTCTCCCTCTCTCATTCAGGAGCTGAAGCCTTGTTAGCTTTCTAAAGAGAGAATCAGGCAGTTGGCTGATGAATGATTCAGCGGCTGCGGAGGGAAGGAAGAAGCTCAGGATGCCTTACGTATCTCCCCGCAGGGTCAGACGAGAGAGACTGACAGGCTGACACAGGAGGGACTGGGGGGTGGGGGGTATGTTGTGGAGGTGTTTGGGGGAGAGGGGGGGGGGGGGGGGGGCTGTAGGTGGGGGCCCGGGGAATAAACACAATTCCCTTTCATTTCCCCGGCTTCCCCTGTGCCACGGCGACGGAGGCGAGGCGCTAATTTGACACTGTTGTGATGATGAGAGTGGCGAGAGAAGCTGACGACTCCCAGCTAGCTGCCTGTCTGTCTCCTAATGGTGTTCCACTGTACCAGCTGGTGAACAAACGGGTGATCAACACTCGTCCCAGGTCTCACGGAGCTGAGGAGGAACATGGAACCAGCAGCATACTCCGGGGCCGAGGGCTCTAGTGTTTCAAGAAATCATATCATTTGTATGCACATGTGTGTGTGAGAGTGTGCGTGTTTATGCGTGTGTGCATTAGGGGTGTTAATGATTAATCGATCCTCGATGAATTGTTGATAAGAAATTGCTCGAGTAAACTTATCAATCATCAATTAATTGATTTCTCGGTTACACACCGTCGTACGGCGTAGTGCAGCTGCTACATTACCCACACACACACACATCACGCATGCACAGAGGAGAGGAGGAGAGACTCTGCTTTTGTGACTTTTAAAGTGGTCCGGGCACGGGGACCACTATTATGTGGACTATAGAACCAAATGGACCCGATGCCGCGGTCCCAGAGTCCCACTGTCGGAGAAAAAAAACGTGCGAAATGGCTTTCTTTTGCTTCAGAGGAAAAAAAAACTCTCCACGTGTCAATAGATCCTTGTGCAGAAATGAATTGTTGTGGATCAAAACTACTGTAAAGTTGTTGTTGGCTACTTATCTGTACAACAATGACAAGATATCTCATGCAAACTCCCACCTCTCCTCCCCCTCCTCTCCTCCGTTCCCTACAGTGCAGCCTGCACTGCAGTACATAAGAAGAAGTTCAGGCCGCTTCGCGGCCCAAACTCCTGGAGCCCGCCCAAAATGATCTATGATTTATACTGTACATTTGAAATGGCATATTCTGCATTATGAGCACTTCTACTTTCATTTTTAAAAAACGCCACTGATCAATTAATTATCGATAACAAATTAATATCCAATTAATCGAACGATAAGAAATTAATCGATAATTTACATCCCTAGTGTGCATGCGTGTGCACAGTGCACACACACTGTACATACATACATACTGTACATACATGCATACATTATGAGACAAAAGAGGAGTCCTGCATATCAGGAGAAAGATTAAAAAATGAAAAATGAAAAAAAAATGCAGGAGTTGCAAGTATGGAGCTTCCAAGAAACCGCACACTCCAGGCAAGAGGACAACTTACTGTACCAACTGTATTTCCTTCAGGATTCAAACCTATTACATAGACGATATCTTTGCTCACCACAGCCAGAGTCCTGGCAGGACTGTGCTGCTGCTGCCGCTGTAAATGTCACTCCCTGACTCTCTACCTGCACAGTTCTGCCAGGAGAGACTCTCTGGTGGTGGTGCATGCCTTAACCACTCACTGGCCTAACACTGTCCCTAAATAAGCCCCTCCAATTGATCCAAAATGCCACGGCCCGCTTGGACTTTAATCTCGGAGCAACTCATTGTCACTGTCGTCGGGCAGGTATGTTTGGTCTAGGGCTGTTGAATGATTCAAAATTTAAATCAGATTAATCACAGCTTCAAAATTAATTTAACCATGATTAATCACCATTCGAAATTATGTCCAAAATATTCCATGTTTTCTGTTTGCTTTAAATATTTATCAGAATAGGTGATCTATAAGCCCCCAATTCGTGTAGATCCCTCATGCTATACTCTATAGCATAGAGTATGGTTACAGGGAGACATGCAGCTATATGCTTCTGTAAAATCGTGCTCTACCAATTTCTTCTCAGTTTGTTGAGTCAGTGTGTACATGTTAATTGCGTTAAAGGTTTTAATCAGATTAATCAACAAAATTCATTTAATCCCATTAACTTGTTACAGCCTTACTTTGTTCTAAGGCTTTATGCCATTGGCATTCAAAGGGAGTTCTTCTGACTGTTATGGAAATAATATACTGTATGTCCATCCAGGAGGTGAAGGTCTATCACAAAGCATATGACATCTCTCAGTCAGTATTCTTTACGTCAGCACATCTCTCTGTCATAGTCCCCTTCCCACGATCTCCCCAAGTCCCTTCTCATAGAGCTGAGCAGTCCTGCCCCCTTGTGATCCCCCTTGGGATTCCGCATTAATTTCCCTTAAAGATGTTTTTAAAATGATTCATATAAAAGACAATTATGCCGCGGACAAAGCCAACCACGTCTCAACACGTCATGACAACACACACAAGTGGCAGGACTGCTCAGCTCTATAACCCAGAAACTGTTCCACGGATTAACATAACCATCACAAAGGTACTGCCATCCTGAGACAGAAACTACCCAGCAGTGTCTCTTCACAAACAATAGGTGTGACATTGTCTTTTACATACTGTACAGCTTGAGCAAAGGGTTGATTGGCTGAGGACAGGCTTTCAGAGTAGACCAATGATCAGACAGAATGAGCATTGATCAGACAGAATATCATTAAACAATACACAATATAGATTGAATTTTCATATTCTCCACAAGTTGTATTTTACATAACAGACCCCCCTAGTACAGGGGCATCTTAAGATACCCAAGGGTCCTCAGCAAAACTATTTGATGTAGAATCACATCCAATTAGCCATTTATATGATAGCTGAAAGATTGTACATGTGTAATTTTGCAATATTCTGAATCATTGATTCCTTTACATTTATTTATTGATTTAATAATATGAGACATATTTTCTCTCCTGGGGGATGTCCTTGCCAAAGAAGCTTTTGAGTCCAAAGCCAAATAGCTATCAATTTAGGGGTCCTGGACCACTGGACCAGGGAGCACCTTCTCGCTGAAATTGTATCTCCAATTGCTGAAACATGATTGTTCCCACTTCCCACTAAGTTAGGCACTATAATGTTATCATGAGTTAAGTGAAAAGGGCTTTTATAGTCCATAGCGTTGGCCTGCAAATTGACCTAAGAAATGTACGTGTCTAGTTATTACAAAGAAAGTGCATATCCAGTAAAAAATAAAATAAAATCTCATGACTGAAAACATCTATCTATTGATTTGTGAAATATCAGTCTGTATTTTCTGTATAACTATTTGGAACCTGTTTGAAATGAAAGGTTTTGAAAAGTCTGAGGCAGTGCAGTGTTGAAATAATCAATCTGACATTAAGAGATTTTAAACCCTATAGAAGTAAATGTACACAAACATCCTTGTATTTGTTTATACTGAGCTTGGGTGCGTTTGCCAGTGTGGACTGTATTGTAGCAGGTGGATTGCTGTTCAAAATTCCTAAAATGATTAATTAACAACATGATTGTATAGAGACAAAAATACAAATTTATAGATGTCTGCTCCCCCAGTAATTGTTTCACATGATCTTTCATGTCTCTTTAGTCTTTAACCTGTCAGAAGACAGTGCAATGCTGCCCTCTAGTGGCACGTTTTAGCTTTGCAGCTGTTAATTGATTGGACTGCCCAGTGCATGCACAGTGCATGGTGTGAAACTGTCTTGACAAAGGGAAGGGACAATCCTTATCAAGTAATGGACTTTAATATCTGGCTCATGGTCCTGTGTCATATGTGCTTCTCTCTTCCCTGGCAATAACCTATTATACAATAACTTGAAAAGGGAGGTGGATGCCATTAGTTTGATGCAATTTACAATTTAGACAAGGCAATCATATACTAGATCAAATAAAAGAAATTAGGATCAGAAGTGAACCAAGAACATTTAAACAACATACTATAATAATAGTGTGTACACTGAAACTATAGGGCGCTACAGGTAAACAAATGAGCCTCATAGGGTCCGTTTATATAACATGTGTAAATTCTGTACACATGTGTAAATTCTGATTAAATTGTTTTTTTTTTTTTTTTTTTTTACTATTTTTACTATTACTATTGTAAGTCACTCTGGATTAAGAGCATCTGCATCTAAATTGTAAATTGTAATCCTCAACATCTAAATGACATGTTTAACACTGCTTCTGGTGACACTGCCCACACACGGTCCAAGAACGCCTTAATACTCAGAATGCCAGCTTTACTCCCACGCAATTCTAGTGCTACCTCCGACACCGAGCGGCCAGTGGCCCGGACACACCGATAGAACGTCCCGGTTGTTAGACACATTTCTCTCGTTCGTCTCATGTGCCACAATGTCCCCCTCCACTCAATTGGGATCCATTCAAAACAAAAGGGCCATTTGTAAAAAACACCTTCCATTGAGATCCTTATAGTGATTTTTGTCAGCATTGCAGGCAAAATTCCACCGACTGATACAAGAGCACACAAATCAATGTAACTCCTGGAGCAGCCTGGTTTACTTCCTGCTTCCAGTGTAAAAAACAATGGACGTTTCTGAATGGCAGTCTATGACAGTGCTTATGGGCCTACACCACTAGGACCGCTGCACCCACTACATATCGTCTAACATTGCATTGCAGATTAACCTTTTTTTCATAGAATCAATAGATAGTTTTATCGTCATTGTGTAGTTCTGTTGGATTTGTGTTAATGTGGATTTTCAGACAGTTAACCACTTAAATGAGGCGTATCTTATTTCAAAGGAGACCATAATACAAAATATTTAAACTCTCAACCCCAAGGGCCAACTACACTTCCTGACATAAAGCACATTCAGACTATAACAGTCACAACGATAGTAACTACAATCATCAATATTTAATATCAGTGGTCTTCTGTCAGGTGCTGTGAACAAAAAGTGTAACTCAGTTTTCTTCAGCCATATGTCAAGTAGTGCATCTCTGTTTGGTTCCCAGGGGATCCCCGGCATGGTGCTGTCCCAGGTTCCAGCGCAACAGTGACACTTGGTTGTGAAAAACAACCAGAAAGCTATTTCATGCTCAGACATCGTCAGCCAGGGACAGTACAGGGAGATACTGTACAAGGAACACTGACAAATTATACTCTGGGAAAATCCCAGGTTAAAAACAGAAAAATAATCTCACTTCTACTTGTTCTTCAACCCTCTGTTGAAGACACCTGTGCTAGAATAACTATTTATGTTTGACATATGGAATGTTGTTGCATGGCGCACCTGTCTCACTTGATTTACACATTATCCACTAGGGCTGTTCTGTCATCTCTGTCACCTCGTTAGAGAAACCAATTAAGCAACAACTTTACAACATTACAGATTCAATGGGACCGGTATTTTTTTTTTTATGAACGATGTATCCACAGGTGATAATAAGCAGATTCCACTCAATTTTTCACCGACTCATTACAATTCTGAAAGGAGAGGGCCTCCTAGAGCCATTACAGGGGGCTATGAGATATTAATTCAGTTATTAATCACACCTCAATCTATGGACAAAACCATCACAGTAATTAATTTATTACAAAGCAATGACTTCAGCGAAACATATTCACCAGCACCCTCAAATAAATAGCCCATCCTACAAGTTGCTTCTCTTGAGCTTGTTATACCTGGTTGCTTATTTCTCAAAATCAGGCACTATGTGGTGGCTAGTGATAGATCGATTATCGGTCACGGCCGATCGTATTAAAATGCCTTTTGGGGGCCCTAAACATAGACTGAAATACCTCACTGGGTGTCAATGCCAGGGCCTAATTGTGGTCTCAGGCATCATGGGTTAATAATCGGTATTGTGCAAAAAAATAAATAATATGAATATAATATAATATGAATGCGCAAAAATGGTACAACAACCACTTTCATTGAAAATCTGGTAGATTGTGGTCAGACCTCATGCAATACATTGACCCAAATTACTGAAAATGTATTTTATTTTATTTGTTTGAAGCCTGTGTCTGTGCAGCAAAATGTTTTCAATGCTGCTACAATACATGTTTGTACTTGCTTCTTGTACTTCCATTTTATTAAAAGGAAGTAAATAATAATAATAATAATCGTATCGGCTGATAGTGGTTATCGGTCTTTTTGATGTTCCACTCATTAGTGATCAGAAACATCTGTCCAGAGCCTTCTAGTGGGAGAGTTAGGATATTCCCGTTCACTCCTATGCGCCAGGGTGCAGCCGTTACTGGAGGAGCATGGAGGGGCTCTGTGAGTCCACTCTCAAGCCGGAAGTCGTTGAAATGAATGGGATTTAATAGGGACCGGCAAAGTCTCGTATTGTCCGGCAAAGTCTCGTATTGTCTTGTACACTACTGTATACATCTCGCGAGACTGTAGGAGTAGTGAGCGTTATGCTCAGATGGGACTCAACGAGGCTCTGCATAGTCACGTGAACTGGCTGCTCCGCTCTGCGTCCGGCCTCTGCTTCCGGGTACACGAATATCCTAACTTTCCCACTAGAAGGCTCTGCATCTGCCAAAAGCCTGATTGGTCGATCTCTAGTGGACCCTATGTGGCTGACTATGCATACGTTGGAGAGTGCCTCCCTACAGTCCAGAGCCCTGTCCAGAACCCTGCCAGGCTGTTAACAGCCTGGCACCCTTCTATCTACCCTTCACTCAAACCTGCAAGCCTGCGAGGTTATGCTAGAGTCCATACTTAATTGTTGACTGCAACAATAAAGTGAGCCCTCATACTCACATGAAAGAAATAAATGTAAAGTCACAGGAAATTATTTGACCCCACTATTATGGGGCGGTGGTGGATCAGGGGAAGAGTCACCCCAAGGTTCGAACCTGGGTTCCCCCAAAGTTACTGTCAAAGTGTCCTTGAGGAAGACACTGAACTCCTAATTGCTCCTGGTGTGCTGGCTGTGCCTTGCATGGTTTCCGCTGCCATTAGTACTGTATATGAATGTCTGTGTATATGGGAGAATGTGATGTAAAGCACCTTGGATAAAGGCACTATATAAATGCACCATTTACCATTTATTAGTGTCTATAAGTCATCTGTATTAGCTAAAAACATATCTACTGTATTTGAGAATTTGACTGCCCAGCTTGTCTGTCAGAGCTTCTTGCCTTGTATGTCACTTGTTATGAACAATATACTGTACCCCAATATTACCAAGAAAAACATTGTGAGTTGTATATCTGTTATTAATAGCCAATGTATAAAATATGGATAAATAAATAAAATGTGAATGCTGTATTAATTTCGCTGGAATGCTTTAGAATCAGTGTGAGTAAAAAAAAATACAAAAACAATCATGAGCCAAAACTACTAAAAAAAGACAAGTACACTAGTTAGAGTAAAAGCTGGGACAACAGTAGTAGTAGTTGATTAAAGACGGGTACAGTAGGTGGCAGAACAGCAGCACAAAGCAAACATGACCACTGACCTGTCTGTTGTGTTCCATCCAGCGACTATAATCTGGCTAGCAGTTCACCACAAGACATGTGGATTAGTCTTCATTAAAACAGATTACCTCCCTAAAAGCTTCTTTATCCCGTTCTTGGAGGCATCAGCTATAATGTGTATCCACACAGACGGCCCGTGCGAAAACAATGGTTTAATCTAGCTGAGGGCAGTTAACGAAATACACTGACAAATACTTTTTCCTGAATGAAAAGCACATTCAACTAGGTACTTGTAAATTGGATGCAGATAAAACTGAACTTCATACAGTAGGTACGTAATTTGTCGCTGCCTGATCTTTCTAGTCAGTGTCATTAAAGAAAAAAGGTTGGTAATGGACAAAAATCACTCAAACATTTTGGCCATTATCTCTGGAACCGAAAAAGTCCAAAGTGACCAGTTCAAAGCTTCTTGGATGCATGACTTTGAGGACAGACTCTGATTGTATGAAGACTTTTCCACCCAAAGCCAAAACTACAACTAGGGTTTTTTGGCCCCAGGGGCTCACTGGGGGCAGGGAGGGACTCCTTATATGGTCAGCAAATCTATTGTAGGGAGGATCATCCAGAACAGTAAAAAAGAAAATCAAATTAAGTGAAGTCACTGAATATGGTGGTGGATGGTGTCAGCGGTGCAAGTTGGAAATGCTTGCCGCACCCACATATTATATCAATATATGGGCATGAAAGGGACTCAAACATTTGTCAGACACAAACAAATATGGTGTCTGCCAGCTTGTGGTGCTCTGACTCAGGCACACGTGGACAGACACACATGTTCTGCCTGACTTTCATAGTAAGTGATCACTGCGTTCACAAAAACATTGGCAAAACATTGGCAAAACTCCCCCCCCCCCCTCTCTCTCTCTCTCCAAAGACGAGACAGCTATGATTCTCAACATATGGCTCATGAAACGCAAAAAGCAAACACCTTCCCATACAAACGCAAAAACCCTTTCACTGTGACAGCTTGAACGGATATTTCACTTTCAAGAAAATTTTGATCATTTTGTCATCTACTCAGGCTTACTCCACAGTCAGTCACCAGAAAAAAGAGTGGGTGTTTTTGATGACTCTATCATGGTTAAAATGAGGTTTTAAGTGATATTCGGTTTGAATAGGAAGGGGATGGCAGCTTGGCAGCAAAAATGAATATCAAATATTTATACTGAATCAAGCAACTTGTTAACTGTTTGGGACAGGAGGTGCAAAATCAATTTGCAAGCATAGGCCTGTCACAATTTTACATAATCACCTATTCACAATTATTTGACAATTGAGATGTGATCATTTTTGCATAATTGAGATAATCATTTACATATGGAAATGTTCATATATTCAAACATAGTGGAAATAGTAGATCTACAAACTCAATGTTGAGCCAGTAGATTGGCTATTTCCACGATCCATAATATAGTGTATGTAGGCCTATACGTCATGCAGTATTTGACCTGTGCAACTTTTGCTTACGAAGCTTAAAGCCATAACCAAAAAATCATCATGTTCTAGCATTCAATGAGTCAACACAATTAAATCACAATTATTGCAATTATCCGAGAGACAATTAAGTGTCATGTAAAATGACAATAATGGAGACATCCAGACTGTAATGACCATTGTGTATTGGCATTTGGCACACCTGACCTGACCTCAACACCAGCCTCTGTTTGTGCCAAATATACTGCTAAGACTATTCAAATTAATACTAAGGCCAAATGGACCAGCAAGGGTCCATTTCAATGGTTTCATTTACGCTCCCAAAGAGTTTCACCTGGTTAACCAACTTTCCATCATTTAGCTGGGGACCACCTGGAACTCTCTCAAGGACCACTGGTGGTCCCCGAGCCACTGGTTGAAAACCACTGCATTAAAACATTACAATAGTCCACATGGTGGTCGAATTTACCTGTGGAGCAGGAACTCTGAAGGCAGCTCCAGTGGTGGGGGTGGCTGGCCGCGGAGTGATGTTGTTGTTCTGGGCCTGGGCCTGGGCTAAAGCCTGCTGAGGTACCATCACCAGCTGACCCATCTCTGTCCGTACCAACACCATGCCTGGAGGAACAGGACACAATGACCAGCACCAGTCACTATGAAGTGGTGTCTTAACACACATATTAATTAGCACAGGTAAGGGCATACATGTTCTGACACTCTATTAAGAAAACATATTTAATAGTTTAATTATTCACGTCATTATTTCAAAACAGGAGTCTAAGTCTGTTGTGCTGAATCACGTCACAACAGCCCCACTCCACTATTTGTTACACCATAACTACAAATTTTCCTTGTGTTAAAAATATATTTATTTTAAATATATGGAAACATTTTACAGAGACTCAGGCATTTAGTTAAATGCTTAAATGATGAGTCACAACTTTAGAAATAGCTATAAATTGCATTTATGGCAATAATCAGTTTATATATGTATGCACACAAGCATGCACAGGTGTTTACAACCTATGCTGTGTAATAAGTAGTAATGGAATAAATGTTTCATTGATCATTCCGTTATATATCATAACTCAGATTGGGGAAAACTAGCCTGGTGTGATTATTCTTGTTTTATGTACAGTGCATCTGTCTGTCTTGGTGAACGTGGCAATGAAGTTGAAAGGCATGCTTGGTATATCTGGTTCACTTGACACGTCCATTTGCCACCTGCCTAAGCCAGTATTCAGATGTTAGTTCTGCATCTACCTAAAAAGTATTCAGAAGAAAAATTGGATCTACAGTATACCCAGCCGTTTATTTATTTGGGTCCTTGTGAATGAATGCAAGGGGGTGATGGGATTGTGCGTGTACACTGTGATGCAATTGTGCGGGATTGTGCGTGTACACTGTGATTGTGCATGTACACTGTGATGCGATGTGAGGTGATGTTTGTATGTGTGTATATTTATGGGGAACAAAAATAAGATAATTTGATTTTTGAGTGGTGGTAGATTTCACAATAATGGCCCAAAATGTACATGGCCATGCTTCCAATAACCCAGATCAACATCCAGCTGTTTCTTATATTTTCTGTAACTGTCCTTTCTCATATTTTCTGTGTAAAATATATCCAAACTGTCTCTTGGCATACTATAATGAACTTCATGATTTATTATTTTATCCATGTGCACAGCTGCCCAAAACGTTGCTGTGTCACCTTATAAGAACAGTAGAGAAGAAACTGCTTATGACTGCAGATTCTGTCGATCATCATGATGCTGAAGGCAACAGGTCTCCACTGAGTAAGCTGCAAAGAATAAAACTGAACCAAAAGTGAAGGGAACATTTATTGTGTTTTACTGCCCTCAGCTGGTGATCTGAACAGCATGTGTAGAATTTGTTTCATAGCTCCTCTTACTTCATCTACAGTGTATTGCTGTATCTGTATTCTCTGCTGTCTGTCGTGACTTTGCACTGTCCCTTTGCCATACAAATGAAGTCATGTTATCCTTCTAGCAATTCATGCTGTCAAATCCCTGTAGCTTGACTAGCTTCATTGCATGTTTTGACTCTCGCAATGATTCCCAATAATTTGTTGAAAACTGTTGAGGTAGCAACATTGAAGCAATATTATGCAAATGCCATGGTGTCGACTCAGTGGTTGGTTGATGGACCAAACAACGGTTTGTTCAAACAGTTATATGCCTGTAGTATTAGTGACAGAATCACTTTATCCACCAATGATACATGCGTATGTCTGAGGACATGGTCTTGTAATGGTGCATAGAGAAAATAGTGACAAAGTTTCTCCAACGCATACTGAGACTGACACACATGGCACAAAAGGATGCTCCAGAAACAAATGTAACAAAGTGAAACATTAACCTATGAGTCCCAGCAAGAATCGATAAGGGTTATAATTAAACAGATGCCATTCTAAACAACTGCTTCTCGAAAAAAGCATATTTGGACATGACCCAAATATGAGTTTGGGTCGTGTCAAAATTCTCAGACAGGGTCACAGATTGACAGGACCATGACGTTAACAATGTAATTAGTAGATGCTTCACAGGGTTCTGACTGACTTTGCAGTCAATGCACTGTGTGGCTTTCTGGGGGCGAAAGGAGTGATGGGAAGGAGGACTGCGTAAACCAACTCAAGAAAAAGTGACATGATGAGTTGTTCTCTGTACTTTTAGTCATCTATCTATGCTCCCCTAAACAAAACCTTACCCTGTGGGATGGTAAACCCAGGGGGCAACTGAATGGTCGTCTGTGGCTGAGGTGGTCTAACAATCAGTTGAGGGGCTACAATCCTTTGAGGTGCGGGCAGTCCGGGGCGAGGTTGAGACTGAGAAGGTGTAGTGGCGGCCACGACTGGCGTTGTTGGTGAAGGGGCCGCTGGCCTTACTACCATTCCAGGGGCCGTGCTGCTGCTGCTGGTGGTTTGAGCAGTTGTGTTTATGGAAGTCGTTACCCCTGCTGTGACACAGGTAGGGGTTATGGGAGAGCTCAGTTGCTGCTGTGCTGCTGCCGTGGTTACAGGGATGACAACAGAGGATGGAGAGGACACGACAACAGTATTTATTACAGAATTGACACTGCTAGACATTACAACTTTGCAGGGATGCTCCTCTGTCTTGGAAGAGTTTGTCATTGTGGTTTTGCTGTGGTTGACCGGTGGTGAAGGTGAAGGGGCAGTAGTCATGGGTCCTAGCCGCTGGACTAACGCTGACACACTTGTCCCATTGCCGTTCTGAGCTATGCTGGCCACGATGTGACTCGGGAGTCTATGCAATGCAATGGTAGGTGTCCCTCGGTCAAGAGCAATAGCAGCTCGGCTCACAGAGAGCCCTGTGGCGTTAGACATGGTGAAAGTCGAAGTGTTTATACACGTTGTTGTTGTTACCGTAGGAGTAGTAGTAGGAGCAGCGGTAGAATTGGCGGCAGCTGCTGCTGCGGCGGCAGCCTGCACGGGGCTGACGCGAGCTGCCACTACCGCCGCCGTGTTATTGTTGTTACTGTTGTTATTACTGTTCCTCCTCGTCGTCACAGCAGGTCCACCGTTCAAACTCTTGGTCCGAGATGAAGCTGCTGTCCTCCGCGGCGGCGCGGTGCGTTTCCTCGGCGGTGGTTTGCTGGTTTCCGTCACCACCGCCTGCTGGGAAGCCCGGCATCCCCGACCGGTGGTGGTAGTGGTGGTGGCGGCGACGACCGTGGTGGTGGTGCTGATGCTGCTGACAAGTGGAGACACTGAAGTTGATCCTCCAGATGCGGTAACAACGCTCAGCGTGGTGGTGATGGATGATGGGGCTCC